>MU396745.1:0-86969 GCA_022578855.1 Nemania serpens
ACCACCACCCAGACCCCCCCCAGCTGATCTGCCGCCACACCTCGTCCGCTCGCCCGCGCGCGCCGGCGCCGCGCCCCCCCCCCTAGAATTAGAGATAAAAAAGTGTTTTTTAAAAAACAAGACAAAGGCAAAAAAAACCACAAAATAGGTTTCCCTTATAAAAAAACGCCTCTGAGGTGAAGAAGGTCGGGTCTTCATCTATCCATCCATCCACCCGTAAGTAGTAGTTCCCGTCTCGTCGTGAGGATCATCTGATCCGCAACTGCTACTGCCGCTGTACTTGTCCATGTCCGTGTCTGTGTCCCTCATTTCCTTCGTAGGTATATCCACCCATCTGTCCATCCATCCATCCATCCGTCCATCCTGATTTATGCAATTTCGCCTTTTTCTTTTAAAAGAAATTTATTTGGTTTACTTTGATTCTAAGGAGAGGCGAAGAACCAGTATCTATTTCCCCGGACGTTAGTCTTGATTTAGGGCGAAAAACAGGGCAAAAGCAGAGAGCAGAGAGCAGAGAGCAGAGAGCAGAGAGAAAAGGGGGGAAGGCGACTTACTCAGCGGCGTACTGCACCTCGAAGGTGGCGGGCTGGCCGGCGCAGGTGGCGGGGGCGCTGCCGCCGGCGGTCTCGACGCGGTAGACCTCCTGGATGCCGCCGGTGGCGCCGGGGTTGGCGGCGAGGCGCAGCCAGGGGACGGCGGTCTCGCCCTTGCGGCCCTTGGGGGCGTCGGCGGGGGCGTTGGAGGCGTTGAGCTTGGAGCAGGGGGCCTCGCCGATGCGGTAGCGGTCCGTGTCGAGGTTGAAGAAGGGCGTGGTGGCGTTGGTGAAGAAGTGCCGGCCCGAGACGAGCAGGTCCGTCGGCCCCATCTTGGCCCCCGCGACGGAGGCGGAGGCGGAAGCGAAGGCGGCGGGGAGGTCGAACTGCAGCGCCAGACGCGGGAGGATGTGCAGGATGTCCGGGTACGTCGACGCGACGCACGAGGCGTTGAAGAGCGTGGCCACGGCGCCGTTGGCGACGGGGACGGCGGTGGCGTTGGTCGTGTCGCAGGTGTAGTTCTGCGTGCCGCGGCCTATGGCCACGTGCTTCACTACCAGGCCTGCTAGTGGTGCGGGTAGAGGGGTGGCGGATACTGAGACGGGGGTTGTGTTAGCGAGGTCTGATTTATGTATTTATATTCGTATTCATAATCACATCCAAGCGGGACTTACAGGTTGGCATCCGGGCCTTGGAGACGTCACAGACGGGAGCGTGGGATTGATGCTTCGCGGCGTTGGTCTTATGGGCCAGGAGGTTGAAGTATTCCGATACGGCCTCATTGCCTCTGGTGCTGGCGAGCTCCGAGTTCACCTGTGGCCAGGTAGGCGCGGCGAAGACGGCCGAGGCACCCAAGATGGTGGCGAGTAATGTTGAGCCGTACATCTTGGTAGTTCTGTGTGAAATTGAGAGGCGAGGTAGAAGAAGAATAAGGTGAAGAAGATATAAATGTTGGTTCGGAGAATATGAATTGGCTTGTTGTCTTGTTGTTTTCTTTACTTTTCTCTCTTGAGCTCTTGAGATCGTTGGTCGGGTTTTCTTTCTTATATCCTTCTTGTCTTGTCGTAGATAACCAGTTTGAGATGGAGATGCAGATCAGAAAATACGCAATGCTCAATCAGATATATAAGACCCCGGTGCTAGGTACCCAGTGTAGAAGAGAAGAAGCAAGCAAGGCTGGAGAAGAAGAAAATAACAACAGAAAAATAAACCGAGATGGTATAATTGGTTCGAAGAGGAAGTAAGTAAGTAAATGTATGCGAAATGAAATAAAAGTTAGGAAAGAGACGTGAGGAAAAAAAAAGGAAACGATCTCCTTGGAAAGAGGAAGACGATGTTTGACAATTTACGTGTGTCGTAGAACAAAGGGAGGAATTTCATCTGCGAAAGCTGCGAGTGTAGCCATGTCTAAATATATTGAGAAAATCGCAAGGTTGGTTGGTTGATTCGCTCGTCTTTGTCCACTTACCTACTTCGTACCTACTCATCTTGCTCGGTACCCTGGTTTGCTGCGGTGCATCCCGGCGGTAGATAGCGTGGGATTGGAGATAGCTCACGAACCCTGGGCAGGGCAATCTACACTAGCGTAAAGTACGCTCGCTACTTTGTACCTACCTAGACTACCGCTTGTACGAAGTACCTACCTACCACTACGGCTTATTGCAGAACTGGGGCGGTAGAAGCTATATTAGGGACCACGAGAGAATGCAGCAGGTCGTACTTTGTCCGTAGGTACTCTTTCCTCCAACGGGAATCGGCTCGTCGGCTCATCGTCGCCCACGCATTTTTTGTTGTTGATGGTACCTAGCCGGCCAACGAGCTAGCCGCCCTGCGCAAGTAAAGCTGGGTCGTGGGCGGCAGGGAGAAGAGAAAGAAAGACGATGGACCACACGATAGCTGGACGAGGGTCGGACGGGAGTGGAGCTCCCGGCGGTAGTCTGGACAGGGGGGACCCCTCGTTCCTTGGTCTGCGGCTAGCCGAGAAGTGGCTAGCGTGACATGGGGTAGGGTGGCGATCGTAATCTTTGATTGGCGCAGAGGCTCAGCGCAACCGCCGTGGCTACGGTTTCTTTCGCTTTCTCGCATGGGAGAGGGGGGTGGAAGCTGCTGAAAGAAAGAAGCTGGGTATGTAAATCATTGCAGCCCTAGCAGCAGCAGTTGCAGTAGCAGTTGCAGTTGCAGCAGTAATGGATAGCTAATACAAAGTAAACAGGCCGAGCATTAATTAGGTACTCGCGAAGAGCTTTGCTCGCATCTCGGCATCTGGAAGTTTTGTTACTTGTACTCCGTAGTTCGTATTGGAACAACTAAACGCTACTGCCTACCGACACTGTACTGTAAGGCTGTGTAGCGATTAGGTGGTTATTTAGTCAGTCAGTCAGTTAATTAGTTAGCTAGATAGTGGCATCTGTCAGACGTGCTAAGCTGGAAGTTTGAATATCCGATGGCAGTGTTGTCATCAACAAAGAGAAGCCTCTCGGCCCGTCGAATAGCAGTGCCCCAGGTTTTTTTTTCTTTTTTTACAAAGCAAGGGGGCTCAAATATCGTACGGTAACATACCAAGTACAACTCCGTCCAACGGTCGATTGGACGACGTAGGTACGTACCTACCGGCATTGTACCAAATCAGTTCCTGCATGGGATATGGGCTAATTAATCTAGACCGCTACACAAGATCCGGCGCAATTGTGGGGTCAGCAGTGCAAAAATAGAAACAAATTAGCACGGGATCAGAGCTTTGCCCGCGCTTCTTCTTAGTGCAGTTGCGGGGACCGCAGCAAATTTGCCTGCTCTTGGTCCAATTGTTTCCCTTGCAGGGATGATGATTGGAGACAAATTATGCCGACTTGATCTGTCTCTCTCCTCCGTACAGATTAGCCCACGTACCTTACACTGCAACTACACTTATTCGACGGAACTTCCTCTCTTTTGCTCATTCGCTCGAATGGGTAGACGGCATTGCGTATGCCTGCATGAATATTGAAGCTTTCCAGGTTGTCTTGGATGTTTTATTCGCGCATCCGATCAGGTACAACAACAAGTAGTACGATCGATCTGCCTCTTGTACCTACTAAGGTAGATTGGATTGCCTATTCGGTTTTATCCCCCGCCGTTACGCATTGATTATCGAGAGGCAAGCAAGAGAAAGCAGAGACGCTGTCACCCTTCTAAACCGTGCTGTAAACAGATTGTGGTTAGGTATTCGAATGATCATAAACGCATACCTCTCCTGATTCTCTCGTCTCTCGCCAGTTTATCTCGCTCTTCCCTCTCTATTGCTTGGCAATTTGTATATACACATCGCGTCGCAGCTGACGAACCCCCTCATATACGTATTATATTATTCAGAATTCAACTTTCAAAACTGAACTGTCCTCTACTACCAAAGGCACCTACCCAAGTGGATATGCCGTAGCTGATTTCTTCCACGTCAAGCTACCCAAGCCAGCTACAGCTGCAGCTAGGTTGGCAGCTGGACAGACAAAGTTCGGCAATTCAGAACCGAGATAGCGTAGTGTCTTGTCGTGTACCTAGTGTCGATAGGTAGCCGCCGTCGAAGCTGCTTGTGTCTGCGCGTCAAATAATAAGAAACGTCTGGTATACCTCCTATCCACGTAATCAACCTACCTAGGCGGAACCGAGCGAATAAGGACCCCCCCAGCTGACGATTGAGCCGCCCGCCCCGCCTCGGCGCCGCATGTAACCCACTCACCCACCCAGTCAGTCAGTCAGTCAGTCAGTAACCATAGGTAGGTAGTATACCTGCTTTCTTATTTGCATTCCCGTTGTAGATGTGGTGGTGGTGGTGCTCTTAGTGGAGGTGTGGAATATTTGAGTTGGTTGGCTACCTAACCTATCTATCCTACCAATGTTATAAACCTGCACGCTTCAATGAATAATGTTAACCGCGAGCGTTTTTGATGCACATGACATGACATAACATCATGACAGACATGCTGAGTGGTACATTTGACTCGACTTCTACCTGCGTAAACAATCCATAGTTCATAGCGAGCAAATAGCCTCTAATATATAGAATCAAACCAAAGCATGCAACATTCAAGTCGAGACAGAGCATCATCCAAACTAGACTTGGCCAAATGATTGATTCCATCAGCTTGGCTCTGCATTAAAGCCGTATCCCACCCATATAGTACACCCCATACTAACGCTCCGCAGATATAGACAGACAATCGACAAAATAATGAGTCTAAACAAATATAATACATACATACATACATATAAACAAGAGGCCATGTATCGGATCCGCAAGAAACGCATGAAGAAGGCCGCGTAAAAGTACATACATACATAACATCGCGTCATCCGTCCACGTGGGAAATAAAACACATTAATAATAACCTAATTAATTTATGCATCGTCGTCGTCGTCATTCAGTGCCCGTCGAAGCCCTCCTCCTGCCACTCCCCCTGTCGGACGGCCTGCCCATTGGATCCCAGGCCGCCACCGCCCACCCCACCTCCTCCCCCAGCGCCCGCGGCGGCGGCGGCTACGCTGTGGCCCAGGTGACTCGCGTACCTCTCCGTGTCGGCCGTGCCGAGCCAGTACAGCGAGAAGAAGACGAGCAGGTGCAGCGCGACGCAGTAGGCGGCGAACAGGTTCCTGCTCGTCCTCGACGCCAGCACCATGCGGGTCACCGAGTACACCACCCTCTCTGGGAGGCTCATGCGCTTGTACGCCCGGGCCGACTCGCGCCCGCGAAAGGCCGCGAAGGGCGATATGTTGGACTCGTACGCCTTTCTGTAGCGGTCCAGCTCGATCCCGGGGTTGCCCGTGCCGCCACCACCACCCATGGTCACCGCGGACGGGTTTGGATTGGATGAGTAGGCTGCTGACGACGACGCCGCCGAGGGCCCGCCGCCGCGGTTGTACGTGGACACGTACCGCGTCTTTTCGTAGAGTTGCAGGTTGTCCCTTTGTAGTGCGGCGATCTCTTGCCTCAACTGTGATACCGTGCGGTGGCTCTCCGAGAGTTCCGTTTCGAGCTGCGAGTTGCGTGTCTTGAAGCGGTCACGCTGCGCCGTGATCATGGGGAGGATGCCGGAACCCCCGCCCATGGGCTCGCCACCCGTCGTGCGAGGGTCGAAGCCGGAGATGATGGAGGAGGTGGGCGATGTTTTGCCGCCCCGCCGTCCCGGTGCGATGGAGGGTGTGTATCTGGTGTAGGTGCCGGCTACGGATGCGCCAGAGGGGAACGCATTCTGCCCCTGGGCTTGCAGGCTGGCAAGGTCGTTCTCTAGCCGAGCGTTGAGGTTCTGCGACCTCTCTAGGTCGGCATTCGTCCTCGACATCTCTTCTTGGGCACTTTCGAGCCGGCTCTGGAGGTCTTGGTGTGAGACTCGGAGGATCGTGAGCTCATCACCGAGCTTCTTGTTTCTCGCTAGGAGTAGTTGTTCTAAAGTATCCCCCTTCGCCTTCGCAGTGGAAGCGTCGAGGTCTGGGTTCGCCAATACATCATCATCGTCTCCGGTTGAGAACTCGATACTCTTGAGCACTTCGAGTTCTTGTTTCACGTCTTCATAGTCACTCCACTTTTGAACCTTTGCCCTCAGGCCGTCGCGCTCCTCTGTCAAGAGGCCCACCTCTCGTTCCAGACTACGTAATCTCGAGTCGATATCCCTTTTGTAGGCTTCCTTCTCAACTCTAGCTGAATCTAATTTGCGTATGAGAGACGAGTTTTCGGACCTCACGCGCATGTATGCCGGGTCGTCTTCGAGAGAGGGTGCCTGTGTTGGGACTTGGGACTTCGACTGTGCGAGTTCTAGACGTAGTTGCTCATTTCGGGCCTCCACCTCGGCGAGTCTCGCGCTAGTTCGCTCCAAGTCTGAATGAACCATCTCGAGCTCAGCACTTATGACATGTCCAGCGCCCCCTTCGGGATCGGCATCCTCCGAGCCCTTTAATCGTTGCGTGACTTCATAGCTGGCCTTGATTTCGTTGATCAACCGGTCCTGGCTTTCGACTTTTTCCTCCAGAGCCTGTTCTTTCGCCTCCCAGTTGTCTTGTTTCTCATCGAGTACAGCGGCCCAGGATGATTCCATCTCCTTCACCTTGGATTCGAGGCTGTTCTCCAGTTGCTTACGGTTCGCGCTCTCGGACTGCAATCGCGACTCGGTCTCCTCGAGCTGTGAGGTCAGACTGGCGATATTCTGCTGCAGGTGCTGGTTCTCTTCGGTGAGCTTCGGCAGCGTGTCCTCGGACACCAGCATGGAATCGACGGAGGCCTCGAGCAATGGATACGGGTCTGGCGCATTCTCCAAGGCTGAATAGACCTGCAAGAAGGCGCTGTTCGTTGCTTTAGAATGGTTTGTGAGGAGGTCGATGAATGTCTGGTAGGCTACACGGGCGGGATCCCTGTTAGTCTGTCTGCAAGTCTGTCTGATAAAGGTATGGCTAGCAAAGAGGGGGGGGTCTCGGTTGTCACGCACCCTTGAGGAGGCTCTTGAACTCGGTCAGCTTCGTCGCGTCGTCGAGCTTCCTGAAGTCCTTGGTCTTCTGGGCTAGGTCCTTGCGCTGCACGGTGGAGTCTCGCTGGTATGTGACAATCTCAGACGCGGTGTTGTCGAGGTTCTGGATCAGGGTGGTGAGGTCGATGTCTGTCGAGAGTCAGTCAGCATGGACGGCGGCTCCCGGCAGGAGAACATTGACGACGCATGTGACGCACTTCTCCATGCCGATATGGCATGTTGAAACTGATTTGTGTTCTCGTTCTCCGACGATATCGTGTTCTGCTCGTCGTCGAGTTGCGGTATGACTGCGTCGAGCGAGTCCATCGTGAACTTCGTCGTCTATCCTCACTCGTTGGCTCTGGGGATTTCAGGGGCGGTATCGCTGTCGCACTGATCATCCCATCAGAGATACAGTAGCGTCGTCGAAACTGCTATCGGGGAGGCGCGGGTGCTTGCGTTTCGAGACTAGATAAGTTCGTTGGGTGATTGTGTACGCTATTCCGACCGAGGATGTTGAACTGTGTTCCTTCGTGTCTGAAGGCTGAGCCGGAGCTCCTGCGCCAAGGACGCATACGTAGACTAGGATACTTAACAAGGTTAGGGTCAACCTCTCAATCGAGGTAAATCAGCCAATGGGGAATCGCGGAGCTTATGCGCTAGTAAAAGTTTGGTGTAGTGTATGTACTTGTAGTGTACACCACACTAGACATGCATGCCTTTAAGGGTCCAACTTTTTATAGGCTTAGACCGCTTATGCTGATACCGTACGAAGTAGGTAGGTACCGAAGTATGGGTAGCAGTCAATCGACTTCTTCAAACACCAGGCGAAGACGTATTAAATCGTGACGCAGGCTGGGTCTCAGCCTCATCTGCATCAACACTACTTCCTATACCTACCATACACTCCACCACCCACACCACGTTACCCTGGCGCCGATCTGAGCCCTCTCGACTCCCGACCATCGAGAATACGGCCGTCGTCGCCTCATAGCCACCAAATCACCGCATGTAATTGCGCGTCGACATTATGACCGTATTTGGGGCTTTATGATGTTGCGGCCCCAGCTATGGCATTCGAAGCGCATAGCAATGTGAGCCCCCACGGCGTTCGGGGAGCTGGTCCATACATCCTGCGCACCCTGTTTGCGGATGTCCCGCTATCTGAAGACGGATCCAGGGACGACGTCAGGATAAACTGCGTCGAATATCTGGGTGCGCAACTCTCACAGCCCCCCATATTTCTCGAGCTCATATTTCTCTCATAAAAGTGCCAGACATGCCGCCATCTGTCCACTTTGGCTAATCCGATATGCGCTAGACCGCAACCTCTACATAGGCACGTCAGACTCGGAGCTGCTGCATTTTTTCGAGATACCCCCGGATCCCGCCGATCATTCTGGCATACCAACCTTTATACTCGCATCGCGACTCCGACCCGCCTTCTCGGATCCTGCCGGTGCATCCAACGCCTCTCGGCCTGGCGTACAGGAAATCTTGTTGCTGCCGAGTGTTGGGAAGGCGTGCGTGCTTTGCAATTCGACCGTCACCTTCTACTCCCTGCCGGAACTGAGCCCTGTCTTCGGGTCGCTCCAAGTGAAGAATTGTAGCTGGATTGGCGGAGTGGACCTCAACCAGGACGCACACCCTTCGGATGGCGCCACCATACTCTTGTCTCTGAGCAGAAAGATATCAGTCGTTAGGATTGGCGAGGATGCTCGAGTCATTAAAAAGATTGATTATGCAGGCAGCAGGTTGTCCGTGAGGCGGGATACCATCGCCTGCGTCGCCGACTCGAGAAGCTATGCGCTTCTGGAAATTAACCACCAGCTCAAGATTCCCTTGATGCCAATCTCCTCTCTGGACGAAACCCAACCAGGTTCAATCCTCGGCCAGGCCCAGGACATCTCGGGCAGTGCTGGAGGTGGCTTGTTGCGGAGCAATTCATCTACCCATGCGCGCGCGCATACGGAGAGTCCGGATCCGCAGACACATCGGAGAGGCACGAGTTTAGGGAACCTGATCTCAAGCGTGAACCGGAGACATGAGCAGCAGGCTGTCGACTTCGAAGAGCCTGGCAGTCGATCAGTTACGCCACCGGGCTCCGTCGCCAGTCCGGGTCCGGAGGCGATGGCTACGGCTCGGTCAACCACCCCCGATGGAGTGACCGATGGTCGGCCTCCCAGGGCTCAGGCACCAGGCCCTACTTTTCTCAAACCTCACATTGTGTCACCGACTCCAGATGAGTTCCTCCTGGTAACGGGCACGAGCCCGTTTGAGCCCGGGATTGGGATGTTCGTCAATACGGAGGCAGAGCCAACCCGTCCGACCATCGAATTTGACCGTTATCCTAGGCAGATAGTGGTTGATGGAGGATCTCCAGATGCATCTTCTTCCAAGTCGCCTTTAGGCCCCGAGGAAGAGGGATTCGTTCTTGCCTCGATGAGCAGGGAACTGGCAGATGGTATACACTATGGTTTGGAGATTCAACGATGGGATGCCGACGCTGCTGACAGCGAGCCCACAAAATACTGGCTCGACCCCAACCAGGATAATACTATAAAAATCAAAATTCCTCAGCCAATCGGAGTGAGCTCACTTTTGGGAGCTCACGACACATGTTTCCAAGAAATCGTCAACCGTCTCTGTAAGCGTAGGTTCACTCCGTTCCCGTCCGGGAACACAGAGGGCTCCTCCGTATCACTCAAGAGCGTCGACTCACGAACAGCATCAACAATGGAAAGGATGTCCAAGGAAAAAGAACTCTTCGACCGAGACAATGATTCGCAAGACGACGAATCGCTACCAGAAGGATGGCAGGCAGCACGCAATATAGAGGAAGAGGAGTTTGCCCGCCGGCTAGCGAATTCTACCGCTCGTTTGGCTGTTTGGGCCGGTCCTAATATCTGGTGGGCTATTCGCAACCCGCTGATACTTCAGCTGGATGCCCAACTCGAAGCCGCCAATACCATGACAAATGAGACGCCCCTAAAGCGTCGAGAACTTTTCAAGACCATCAACTCGTTCCGCGGGCGTGATGCCAAGTCCGAATTAGAGTTCTTGACGTTTAGCTATATACAGCAACAAGTTGGGATTTTACTCTTGATCAGCTTCCTTAAAGTCACGGAAAACCCCTTTTCGGAAGCTGAGCTTCGAGCAATGGAGGAAGCTCTAGTAGACAGTCAACTCGACCCTCGTGTTGTATTATCCATAATTCCCGGCGTGCGAAATGAAGTGATCGAAACTCGACGGGGAATATGGATCTTTGGTGGCGTAAAAACAACAGCTGAAAGATTTATTTCCGGCCCCGACTTCGATGACAAGGTCCAAATGAGCTTGAGCGCACTATCTCGGCCGGTTCTCCAGTTCCTCAGGCGATTTCTTAGTACCTGGCGACGGAAGAAAGGGTTCGGGAGTGTGTCTGACGAGAATGAAGTGTTTCGCACCGTAGACGCCGCTCTCCTCGCGGTGTTGCTTGAGCTGGATCGGCATTCACCTCCCGGGCAGGCTAAGGCCCGTTCAGTCCGTGCCGAGCTATACGAGCTTGTTGACGGCGGAGTGGATTGTTTCGACAGAGCAGAAACATTAATTGAATCATACCATCGACTTTTTGTGCTCAGCAGACTCTACCAGAGTAAAAAGATGGCTCAAGAGGTGCTTGAGACATGGAGACGCATCATCGATGGAGGAAGCGATGAAGGTGGTGAATTCCAAGACGGCGAGTTGCGCGTGCGCGAATATCTAACTAAGATCAGTAGCCAAGCCCTCGTGCAGGAATATGGTATCTGGTTAGCAAACCGTAACCCGAAGCTTGGTGTTCAGGTTTTTGCAGATGACAAAGGCAGAGCTCCTAAGTTCGAACCTACTTATGTCGTTGAACTTCTCAGGGCAGAGGCCCCTGGAGCTGTCAAGTACTACCTTGAGTTTCTCGTCTTCGGCAAAGGCCACACGATTTACGTCAACGAGTTGATATCCTACTATCTTGATGTTGTGGTCGCTCATCTGCAGTCATCATCCGAGGCCCGAGACGGTATGTTGTCCACCTATGACACATATCGAGCACTGCAGCCGCCAAAGCCGACCTACCGCCAATTTCTTACAGACAATGCTCCGGTCGGCGACGAAGTATGGCATAGTCGATTACGTCTCCTGCAACTTCTAGGTAGCAAGTACGATTACGACTCAGCAGTGATTAGGGATCGAATTACGAGCCTCAATAGCATCGCCGACGATCTGCTAGTTCCCGAAACAATCATTCTTGACGGCCGAGAGCGAAACCATGAAAACGCATTGCGCCTCCTGGTCCACCGCCTCGGAGATTACGACACGGCCGTCGCATATTGCTTTCGCGGCGGCGCAAGCGTGTACACCATCTACCAAGCTAACACCCACAACGCGCCCCTCACGAGCTCCGAAGATGCCGCAGCGCCAAAGAGGCGCGAGAGCGCGCCACCGACCCAGAACGAACAGGCCCGACTATTCCGGGCTCTGCTGGGAGAGTTCCTCCGGCTCGAGGACGTCGACGACCGCGTGGAGCAGACGGGCCTGGTCCTCGAGAAGTTCGGCGGCTGGTTCGACGTGAGCGACATCCTGTCGGTGATACCGGACAGCTGGAGCGTGGACCTGCTGGCCGGGTTCCTGGTCAAGGCGCTGCGGCAGATCGTGGCCGAGAGGAACGAGACGACGGTCGCGAGGGCGCTGAGCTCGGCGCAGAACCTGAAGATGCGGCACGAGCTGATCGTGACGGTCGAGGAGAAGGGTTCGAGTATGGAGAGTTAGAGAGGTAGAGAGGTAGAGAGGTAGAGATGCGAAGCGAAGCGTCGTGTATAGAGAGTTTCTAAGTGAATGTTAGGGACGTGCTGGCCTTTTCCATGTATTATTGGGGCATTAGGCAATGATTTGGCGATGTACCTGGGTTCTTGCGTGGTCGAGTATACCGACTATGACGTTGTTAGAAATCGTAAGTGCATGAGTGGTAGATTAGTCACGATATTTTGTATATATATATATCTTCTCCTTTTCTTCGATTGCGAATCGCATATCCTTGTCAATGTGTTTATATGTCCTGCCCACTTTCGTATTGTTTTCTGTTCTATATAACCCTTTTGAATAGAGTAGATTCAGGGGTGATATAACATAGACTATAGCAAAATGAAATTATAGTACCCAAGGCAGTCAGTCGTAGGCACCACGGTACCCTCAACGCACCACCTCCTGAGAAATCCCATTTTCCGCTCTCGCTCTCAAGAAAACATCTACTCACGCCACGCCGCGCGCCGCTACCCCCATCTATCGATTCTGATGACTCCCCAATTCCCCCCATTCTACCGCTCAGCTCCTTGAAGATTCAAGCCAAGAACGATCCCACAACCCACACCTCACGCCTCACGGCCCTCTCTCCCCGCGCGCCCGTTGAAATCCACAGCGCCGCCGTCTCCAATAACGGTACCGCAGCAAGCTCCACGTGAGCGCGGCGGCGGCGAACCCGACTCCGATGAGGACGGCAATGAGCCCGAAGGCGGCTATATCGCGCGTCTGCCGCGGCGGGCCCTGCCGCGCGGGGACAACGGGGGTTTCGGTGCTCGGGTCGAAGACGGGGGGATGTGTGTAATATCCGGTCATTCTGAACGAATGTTCGATTTTGCGGGATGGGCGGGTTAGCCTCGGAGAGGTGCCTGAGGTTTTTCTTTTTTTTTGGAATGAAGGATGTCTGATGGGTGATTAGTATGGCTATCTAGCTGGTTGGAGAACGCACGGTGAGCTTGTTTATATATTATCTAGAAAGTCAGGCAGTTGGCCATCCGCGGGCGGACGGGCTAATTATAACAGTCCGCGACGGAAGGAGAGCGGGATAGAAGAAGAAATGAAGTAATGAAGAAAGTCAGCTAGGATAAGGAAACGCACCGAGTGCTAAGCATATAATATCCGCACCATCCATAGATGTTTTATCCCAAGTCAAAGGGTGGATAGATAGATTCGCACCAGATAGCACCCGAATCTAGACTGAACGGCCCAAAGCAGCACAACAAAGCACCACAAGGCAAAGCACAGAATACGCACTATTCGTGGCATGTCCGAGTCCAGGATAACCTCGACCCGTGTGTCCTAGGGGAGGGATGTATGAATGGATGGATAGTTCTGTAAATACTTATTTCAAGAGTAGTCGACGTGCTATTATCTACAAGAGTAGATAAGTTAGGTACACTAATTTAGGTCTATGATAGTCCTTATGCAAACTAACCACTACCAAACTATCCATCGATTCACGAAGGGCAGGGGGGAATATCCGTCTATCTACACATGGGCATAATCATAGAACACTCACCCCCGCTCTGGCGCGATGAATCAATCGCTCAGCAGGGAAAGTCGACGAGGACAAGTACGACTTATAAAGAAACAATCATCACGGACACATGACCTATGGACGAATCTCCTGCGTGTCTGGGCCGCGAGTGCGACCATGACTGCATGCAAGCACTGATGAATGAATAGATAGATAGTGTAGATAGATGGATAAATGGATAAATGACGTTTTCAATGTGCAGGACGGACGAGGAATAGAAACAGATAGTGAACCTTGTCTAACTTATCAGATCACCTGTTTCTTTTAAGTGTTGACCTGGATACATAAATTTCTGTTCCTACGAAATCATATCATATATAGCTAGAGATAGGTAGGGAGATAGGGGTAGGAGGTCGAAAGGTGGTGGGGTGGGGTGGGGTGGGAGTGGGAGTCCTAGCTCCTTTTTTGTTTATTTATTTATCCTGTCCTTTGGAGATATGTCAATAAAGACGCAGGACTTAAGATTTGCTCGGCATCCCCGGAGCCGGAAACCCCCTGAATGCATATGGCCCGGCCTCACGTCTGACACAGGAGGCTTGTCCTGCCGGCCACTACTTTATTACCAAGGCCAATAAGATCCTTCGGGGGAACGTCTGTTATTGTGAGCACATGGATCGAGATTTGTGACACTCCTCGTCTTACATAAGTAAAGTAGGTAGGTAAACAGGTAGATTGCCATAGATCTTACACCCCCTTCATCCTCCCTAGGCCCGAGCCCTAGCGTGTTCAGTAATAATGATATGTCATCTCCGGTAATCACCCCAGAAGCCAGAGCCACAACAACTGCCACGGTATCAAACAATTTACGAGGCTGCAGTGGCTATGCCAACAACGTTCGATGATTGGTCGAGGCCCCGGAGAGCTCGAGATATCTCGATTGCAATTATCTACTACTTAGCCTGACTTATTTTATGAGGAACGAATGGGGGTCAGCTAATTATATGGAAAAAGAAGATACGTATCTTCAAGGAGCGAGGTCCGAGATGAGTTGCACCTATTCTAAATGAGTCTGTAATTAACAGCAAACGCGTTCGGCAAAAGCAGCAATGTATTTTCTACACCATCTAATAACCCAACGATGCTCCTCATCGCTAATTAACGTGGGGTGCTGACTCGTGTATCCTATGCTGGAAAAAAAAAAAAACTCAAAAACCGGATGAATCTCCTCTTAGACCCCCGTGCATAATCATATTTCTCGCTCATCTAGCCCGCTGCTCGCCATGAAAAAAACATCTAGGTAGGTAATTGCTTTGGGGTAAAAAAAAGAATTTCCGGCCTCGATCAGTAGTTTGAGAGGTGTTATCGCCTGCGTTGTAGTAGTGCGTTTTGGGGTATCTGGGGGGGGGGGGAGGCTCATCCTTCCATGAGAACAGGTAGGTAGGTAATTATGCCCCGTTTTCGTTCCGGGTTAGGTAATTACTGGACCTGCGAGATCTTGGTCTTGCTCGCTTTCTGCTGGACGAGCGCGGCGACCCACTTGTCCGCCTCCTCGACGGCCCGGCGCGGGTGCTTCTTGCGCTTCAGGAGGTAGCCCTGGATCTCGGCGGGCGAGAACCGGCCGTCGGGGATCTTCTCGCTGAACTCCTGGGCGATCTGCGGGAGCTCGTCGATAGAGATGTCTAGCTCGCCGGAGCGCACGGCGTTCGACGTCTCGGGGGATAGGATGTGTCCGTTGGTCGTGGAAGAAGGTGTGGAGGAAGAGGCGGAGGAGGGGGGGAATTTGTCGTCGGTGACGAGAGTTCCGTCGTGAACGGGCTTGGAATCCGCGTGGAGCGGTCGTCCCTGGTCGCCTTCGTACATGCGGATGAACAACTCCTTGGCTTGATCTTTGCTGGAGCACGTGAACTGCACCTGCAGGTCGACGCGGCCCGGCCGGAGCAGGGCGTCGTCGAGACTCTCGGGTATGTTGGTCGTCATGATGAGGACGCGGCCCTCGTGGCTGGCCACCCCGTCGATGGCGTTGAGGAGGCCGGACAGGGATATGCCCTTCTTCTGGTCCTCGGACTCCTTCTTGAGCACCTTGGCCAGCTCCTTGATGTCGTTGGACGTCGTCCGGCCGGATTCCTCCTTGCTCGGGCCATCTTTCTCCTTGGCGGTCCGCTCGGCGACCTCTAGTTCGTCGGCTGGGCGCCGGAGACCCGCCGTGTCGATGTCTTCGAGGAGGACCACGCAGCGCCGCGGCAGCGTGCTGAATAGGCAGCTCAGATCGTCTTCTGTCAGGGTCGGCTCGAGGAGCGAGATGACGTGGATGTCCAGGCCGAACACGCCGGCTAGCGCAAAGGAGAGCGACGTCTTTCCCGTACCTGGGGGGCCGTGGAAGAGGTACCCTCGGCGGAGCGGTATGCCGCGGTTCGCATACCAGCGCGGGGTGGCCGGGTGGAGATACTCGTTCATGTCGGCCAAGACCTGGAGTTTCTGGTGCTGGTCGAGAACCACCGTCTTCATGTCACGCACGGGCCGGTTGGCCACGGTCTGCCAGTTCTGGCGGGCACGGCGCATGTATTGCGCGTTGGGCCGCTTCACGATTGTCCGGGCTCTGTGATCACTGTAGTAATTCTCCCTGGCATGGGCCAATAGCTTTTTAATCGGATCTAGAGGTACAAAAGTTAGTAATTTTTCATGATTTATGCATTATAGGGGTATTGATTAAAAAAAAAGACATTTACCTGGACTTCTCCACAGACAGGAGATCATGAGATCCTCCTTGTCTTTGAACGAGCCAAATCCATTGCTTGAGCCGTCTTCGAAAATAGATTCTTTCTTGCGGTGTAGTCTAAAGTATTGACCCTTCCACCAGAAGTTGTGAAGTCCGACAGCCGGGATAAACTGCGGCGTCTACGGAAAAGATGAATTAGTGACCGTGCGACTTAAAATTTGACGATAAGAAGAGTTCGTGAACATTGGTAGTAAACTTACCGCTCTTGCCTCTTGGTTAGAGAAGTTGAGATATAGACCTGAATGATCGCGTGCTACCGTGGACTCATCTTCATCTTCCCATGCCGTCTTACTCACGGTCTCGGCCATCAGGGCGCGAGAGTTGACCATCTTCGGCTGCTTAGAGAGCCAGGCCATGAGATGTAGATAAATATCGTCGGTGCTGCTTATATGGATGGTGCTCATCAGGTACTCGATGAATACCCCGTACAAGAAGTGATAGATCTGCCGGAAGACCTTGTTGGCGGCCCAGATGAATCCGATCACCGTAAGGAGCGAGGTCGGGTCCCAGCCGAGCCAGCGACCGACAAATTGGTACACCGGGGCGAATCCCCTCAGGCCGATGAGCGGTAGTATGCTCTCGACCATATTGACAGGCATGGTGTCAGATGGCGATGCATTGCTTGCGGCCGCCGTGGTGTTTCCTACCACCTCGGGGAGCATTCCCCTGAAGAGATTCTCCATTTATTCTAAAAGATTCTTCCCCTTCTTTTCTTTCCGTCGATACTGCTTTGTTTGTCGTGGGGGTAATGATGTTTTGCTGTATCGAGAAGGTGATTTTGGGCTCAACTAGCAAGCAGTGTTGAGAATAGCCACTTGATCTGACTAGCGACGAGAGTTTTGGGGGTATCTAGAGAGGCAACAAATATTTGTGCATGAGTTAGAGGCTTTTAAAGGAACGCATCGGCTGTGCAAGCCCAATGATAGCCTCGCTAACTATGGGGAAGAAGGACACTACGGTATGCTGGGAGCGATTTGCCTCTGGCGTCTGCAACAAATACGGCTTCCCATTAGAAGAGAAACAACAACAATAAACAACCACAAACAGCCGTGGACCGGAACCAAACTGCGGAACGCGTCAGCAGAAAATACCTGTCAGCATTTCTCGGAAAGCGTTTGCATAAGGCGGCTTTCCATTGCCACGTTATTCTGCTTCATGACACAGCGTCCTGCCCACAGTCTGTCTTATATAGATCTCGTACGCTCTTCGATAGTTCTAGGCTGTAGCATAGTTGACTCACCGGTTAAAGTATACTTATAATGCTTGAAGAGCCTGGTGTGTGTGAGTCTATCTGCGGGGAAATTTTCAAAAGAGGCATCGTTATAATTCGCTGTTGATTCGTATTGCAGGTGGCAATCAGAGGGACGCAAGGAGTATGCACCAGGAGTATGCACCGCCACGCATGCGGTCTCCATGTGGGCTGCAGCTAGGTGTGCAGGTCACGGTGTAGGTAGCTAACGGTGTAGGAGGTTGTGAATCACACCGTCACTAAACGGGTTCCAACGTCAATTCCCCGCGTTCAAATCAGCACAAGTGATGGCCGCTGGCAGCCTAGGAATAGCGGGGGGACGGGGTCGAGATGCAAGTTAGTTGGGTAGCCTACGAGCAACTATGAAATAGTACGATATAATGCTGCTGATCAGTGCTAGGCAGCAGTTGCCACAGTTGTGTGGATCTTGCCTCGCTTCTTGTGGCCGTGTTCGCCTCTGACCTCCCTCAAGTAAGCTGTCCGATCTGCTGTTGCCAGAAACTCTGTAATGTACACTTGCCGGACCAGCATGTTCCCATCTTCGATCACATACACATATCATTCGTGGCGCGTTCCATGTACCTCTGCCACAATCTCTGTGATGCGGCTCCCTGGTGCGGCTATGTGGCGCACAAATTCTGATCCGTGACTGGGCGCCTATCGAGGCGAAGCACTCCCTCTTCGGCCCACACCGCCCTTAACTGCAGCTCCGTAAACACTTACTGGATGCTACTAGGTCAGACAGTTGCACGAATATGACCAAATTTCTTCGGCTTGCATCTGCTAAGATCTGACAGGGCGACGGGTGACCTGACTCTATTGAACGAGTGCAATAAATTGCGAAGCGTTGTGCTTTCGAACCGTCGATTAGCTGAGTGTGCCTGGGGACGGGCTTTCCACATTCGGCTATCCGCGCTGTCGGTCTGGCAATATGCTGTATACAGACAAGAACACATGTTGTATAGACGTCGGAGTGGGCCGTCTGGAGCACGCTGATATGGAATGATTCCTCAATCGAGACCTATCCATTCGCCCTCAGAATCGTCGTGTGACCCGGTGACTTGTTCGTCCGTAGTTAGCATCTTCATTGGCTCATCAAGACCATTGCTGATGTTTCGGTCGTTACTTTCAGTCGGTTTAGTATCGGCCTGTCCAAGCAGGTAATCAACCATATAGACGTTTTCGTCGGCCAAGCGTCTAATTTCATTTTGCATTCGGGCAATGGCTCTAGCAACTATCCGGAGTTCGACATCGACTTTGCCTCGGTTTGCTGTTAACCAGGGGCCGTGTTTGTCTACCAGAGCCTTGATCCAGAGCATACAAAATTCGATATGGGGCGATTCTTCTGTCTGGGCAGCCACGAACCGTAAGAGCCTTGCTACGTAGACGGTTGGGAATTGCTCGACTACTAGCGGGATGTCGGGGTATGGTATAGCCTGGAATACTTTCTTGATCAGACCGGCTTCGTTGAGCCGGAATGCCATTACCAGGGCCTTGAGATAATCCTTCTCGTTCTCGAGAACCGCGAGGGTCGAAGCCGGCGTGATTTCCATGTTCAAATCAAAAGGATCGAACTGGAGTTCGTTATCAAGGCTGTAAATAAGAAGCCCCTCGGTGGAAGCGGCGCAGAAAGAGGTACCAGCAGGAGAGAATGTCACGCCAGTTACCTTGACCTCTGGTAGCCTTTTTCTAGCCGAGGGATCACCGCCTCGCTTTGACCCGGGAAGAGGATTGTCTGCCCGTGCATCTTGATCAGAGTCTCCTTCGTCGTCGAGCAAACCTTCGGGGCCAGCTTCTGTGAGAAGCTTGCTGTTCAGGAACTCCTGGGTCCCGGATAATGAAAGATTCACGCTGACGGTGAATTTCTTGAGGAGTACCATAGTACTGACAGAATAGAGGCAAATATACTTGCTGCTCCCGCCTGCCAGCAGACAGCTGCCATCTGTGCTATATCTTATGGTACCAAAACTTTTCGTGCCGGAGACGTTCGCGGCAGTTCTGCGATCAGTTACTTTTCGGCCACCAGAGGCATCTCGCCGACCATCGAGCCCAGACACCTGCTCAGCTTCCGAGATCGACCAGAAAGTCAGCTGGCCATCTAGTGTGGAGACGGCGAGTTGTTCCGAGTCAGGTCGAACGGCGACATCGAGTACGTCCGCCTGAAGCTGCAGAGGCTCACTCGTCTGTGTACGGCCAAAAATAGACCACAATCGAGCCGTGCGGTCCCAACTACCGCTGACCAACAAGCCACCATTAGGGGCAAAGGCTAATGAAGAGATAGGCCCCTCATGCCCTGCTAACTGATCGAGCAACTGGCCAGTCTGAACTGACCAGATATGGACGTCAAAGGAGTCCAGGGAGCCCGCTGCAACAACTTCACCACTTGGGTCTACTGCCATACAAGAAAACGAGAGCCTTGTTGGGGCCGTAAAGGTGCGGAAGTTTCGAAACCTAATAAGATCCCACGCTCTGATGGACCCATCCAAGCTCGAAGTGAACAATACGTTGCCCTTCTTCGCGAATTCGCATGCCGTGACACCACTAGTGTGCTCGGTAAAGGTGACAATGCAGAACCCAGAGTCAACGTCCCATACCTTGATCTTGCCGTCATCGGCGGTGGTAATTATACGTTTTCCGTCTGGGGAGTAGACCAGTGAATTCATGGAATCGAAATGGCCTTGTTGTTTGAGGATATAGGATTCGGATTGCCATTCCCAGACCAGTAGCTGGCCTAGTTTGGACGCTCCGAAGGCTAGCCACTCCCCACTGTTGTTGATGGTGACGAAATCAATTTCGTTCTGGGATATACTGAGGGTGTGGATGGGATTAAAATCGGGCATCTCGTACAGACCAAATATGCCGTTGGAGAAGCCTGTAACTAGTAAATTTGTCTCCGGATGGAAAGAAGCACATTTGACATGCGCGTTGTTCTGCATGAAATAGTGTCTTTGCACAATCCGCCAGCGCATACCATCGTCATTGGCATCCCCCATCTCTTCATCCTCATCAGGAGGTGGCGCATCGGGATGCCTGGTATACTGCCAATCGAATACTGCGCCATCCTTACTAACGGTGTAGATGGTTTCTTGGTCCTTGGAGAACCAAGCTCCAACAATAGCCTGCTTATGACCAGCTAACACAGTCGGAGTGAATCCATCTTCGGGATTGAGGCTCCATATGCGAACTGTCAGATCTTTGGATGCGGTCAGGAAGAACCTGGAATCGTTGGACCATTCTATGTGCCGGACGTCGTCAAAATGGCCCATGTGAGTATGGTGGCGTACAAAAGGCGCAAACTCCAGCTCGCCGTCGGCGTTCGAGTCAGGCGTCGAAGGGACCTGCCATACCTCGGTCTTGCGGCCGAGCCCGACGGCGAAATGACGGCCCGAGGGGGAGAAGGCGAGGGCAGTGACAGGCGACCGGAAGGAGAAGTGATATAGGGATATCCGACGCGGGACATTGGTCAGAATGGCGTGGCCATCCTCGTCGACAGACAGCAAGATATTACCCCGCGGGGTCAGGCCGATTCTCGAGATGTTCTTTCGGTGTGCGAACGGGAGCGTGTGCGACTTGTTGCTGATGGAAGACCGGTTAAGATGGCTCACGAGTAAAAAATACCGCGGGAGGACAACTCACTCGACGAGGTTGAATACGGTGACCCTGTTCCCTACTGGAGAGAAGAGACGGGTTCCGTCTGGACTGAACAGGAGATTTCCTTGACAGTAGACGGTTCCAAGCAAGTTGGAAAACTGAGATTGGCGGAATTAGCATTCAACAGGCTTTTATTTAGGTGGGGAAATTGAATTCGCCTTACCTTGAAATCTGTCTTCATCGTGTTATATGCCCATCCTATTGATTCAAGAGTCGCTCGCAAAAGTTGGTCCCTCGACGATCTTGCGCGCAACTCGAGCCGAACTTTTTTGATCTCTTATCGATGATAATAAATGGATCAAGCTCTAGTGGAGTAGGAGGACGTAGGTACCCCTGTGGATAGTGTACACTAGAGCCTCTCAGTAGCCAATCAGGGCTCGTGCCTGGTACCTAGAAATACATGTATACACTACCGACGCTCTGGGCAGCCTCTGCCATTTGGAGGTGGCCAAAGCTTCTCTCGTGTTTCAAAAGCTCCAAACTCTATCGTTACCTAGGTACTTCGTACTATGTACTTCGTAATACTTTGTGCCTGGGTAGACTACTTGAAGAAAGGGGGACGGACACCACTGCCAGTTGGCACCGTAGGTTCCTGAGACCCTTGTCGACCCTAAGGTAGCTGCTGTGGTGGACACGAATTTGCCAACCTAGTGTAGATACGGGTATCTAGCACTGGTAAGATTGGGAAGGCTTTCCCCTGAAGAACGAGCCGTCTAAAACCACTGACTTTCGACTCCATCCATAAACGCCATCAACACCGTTCCGGCTCCATCTTCACCGGTACTCTTCAAGTTCTTGAAAAACTTGCGCTCGCTACCCACCACCACCTCTGCACGTACACGGCAAGCCTGTCTCGCCTGTTTCTGTCTCTCGAGGAGCCTCACCACACACTTACATCAATTTGGGTCCCGACCTTGTGTCGAGAATAGCTGCTTGCATATCTCCAAGATGCCTCCTGCTACCACCGAAAGCGCGTCGCCAATTGGCATTGCCAATTTGCCTAATCAGCGACACAAGATCGTCGCTAAGAGGGGTGCTGCTTTCACCATAATGGTGCGTACACGAAGTTAATTATCGATGCCATCCGTGTGCCTTGCTGACGTGCGGCCATCTATTCAGGTTGCTGGTGAATCCGGCCTGGGAAAGACGACTTTCATCAACACACTGTTTTCGACCACCATCAAGAACTACGCCGATCATAAGAAGCGTCACCAGAAGCAGGTTGACAAGACGGTGGAGATCGAGATAACGAAGGCCGAGTTGGAGGAGAAATTCTTCAAGGGTAAACGCCCTTCCCTGACCACCAACTTCCCTCACAAAAGGTTAACCTGATTCCGATTGCAGTCCGCCTCACCGTGATCGACACCCCGGGCTTCGGCGACTACGTCAACAACAAGGATTCGTGGATGCCTATCATCGAGTTCCTCGACGACCAGCACGAATCTTACATGCTCCAGGAGCAACAGCCTCGCCGCCAGGACAAGATTGACCTGCGTGTCCACGCATGCCTCTACTTCATCCGACCCACCGGCCACACGCTGAAGCCCTTGGATATCGAGGTCATGAAGAGACTATGCTCTCGTGTCAACCTGATTCCCGTCATTGCCAAGGCCGACACCCTGAGTCCCTCTGATCTAGCCAAGTTCAAGGCTAAAGTATGTCATCCATGTCACCCAGTCTAGACAGCCTCGTCTTTTGTACTGACCCCTTATTCCCACAGATCCAAGCTGTTATCGAGGCACAAGGTATCAAGATTTACCAGCCCCCGATCGAGGAAGATGACGAGGCCGCCGCCCAGCATGCTCGTAGCTTGATGGCCGCAATGCCCTTCGCTGTCATTGGCTCCGAGAAAGATGTCAAGACAAGCGATGGCCGCATCGTCAAGGGTCGTCAGTACTCGTGGGGTGTTGCCGAAGTCGAGAACGACGACCACTGCGACTTCAAGAAGCTCCGTTCTATCTTGATCCGCACCCACATGCTCGACCTCATCCACACCACCGAGGAGCAGCACTACGAGGCGTACCGGGCTCAACAGATGGACACACGCAAATACGGCGAGGCACGCCCCCAGAAGCTGGACAACCCCAAGTACAAGGAGGAGGAGGAGGCGCTTCGCAAGCGCTTCACCGAGCAGGTCAAGATTGAGGAGCACCGGTTCCGGCAGTGGGAGCAGAAGCTCATCGCCGAACGAGACCGCCTGAACAAGGATCTCGAACAAACACATGCCCAGATCAAGCAGCTCGAGACCGAGCTCGAGCAAATGCAGGGCAGTGTCGCCCGCAGTGGCCGGCGCTAAGCAGGCTCATCCCGCCTCTCACCCTAATTCGCTACCTATCCTCACGTGGCTCCGGCCAACGTTGGTCCACCTCCATATGGCATCGCAAAGAGTTAGGGAGTTTATGATACCCAATTCCTGCGCCCCGCTTCAAGCTTAATAAAAATCCGAGATGGCTTCGCACGGTCGATATGCTTAAAAAGAGATAATTTGAGTCCCTCTGCCCGTCTATATCTATCTAATGATGAAGAAACGCAGGATGAATCAGTGAGAGAAGGGAGGGAGGACAAGCGGACCAGCAGGGGAGGAGCCGAAAGTTCCATCATAGTTAGTTTTTATCAAGCCGGTAATTAGGACCATAACGATCGTCTTCCATCCTCCTCGTCTCCCGAGATTATTTTTATCTCTTCCCCCTCCCCCCTGGTGGGACGCCCCTTGCAGATACGGAGCGGCAACCCTCTCTCACTCACTCTCATGTTTGCCCTTCAGTGTAGGTAGTTAGGTTTTTATTTTATTTTAGTTGACGACGATATAATTCCAAGATTTTTTCTCTTTACGATCGATACCTGCCGTACGGCCCCCCCTACCATTCATTCAGTTTATCGAGATAATGCGTTTTCCGCTTTTGTTTGACACAATTTCACAATTCACGGTGGTTTAGGAAGAGCGATCCCGTACGTAATAATCTTGACGTAGTGTATCCTTTATATCTCAGCATGATTTCAGCACCCCCTAGATTTGTGTCACTACTGCAGAAATTACGTATCGGCGGTGCTTATTGCCTCGTTTTGTGCCTCGTTTCGGAGAGAGAGAGGGGGGACGGGGAGGGAGGGAGATAGGTAGGGTATATATGAGTTATGTTAAAGGACACTTCCTTCCATCCATCCGTTGTTCCGATTTGTAGCCGTGGCCGAGGCAGGATTCTTTGGTCCCCTGTCTAATTAAGTGCCCCCTTCGGCACCAGTACTTAAGAGTGGAACTGCAGCGCCCGCATACGCCCAATAACACTATTATCCGAGCTTTGTATTATCGTTCTATTGGGCGTATGTCGGTGTGCTTGTGGTCCTCTTCTCAAGTACTGGTGCCGAAGGGGCACTTAATTAGATAATGAGCAGTAAGTTGGGCTAGCAACGACGCCTGTAACTGGTCCTACACAGCATCCATGGCGGCGCGCGTGGCGAGCTGCTCGTTCCTGTTGCCGAGCTTCGAGATCTGCAGGAAGGCGTCGACGCCGTAGCCCTCTAGACTATGCAGCTCGAGGCTCCCGGCCCAGTACTCGGCGTACACGCGGCTCAGCGGCAGGCTCATGCCGAGACGCAGGCTCGGGGGCCGCATGGAGAGGGTCGTGAGCGAGCCGTTGTTGTGGTGGTGGTTGAGTCGGCTGCGCGAATCCGCGCGCGCGTGCCTATCGGGCACCAGGTTCTGCAGGTCCGAGAAGTTGCTGTCGACCTGCAGGGCCTGGAGCGTGGCGGCCATGGAGGGGACCTGGCCCAGATTTTCGAGGCGCTGGTGCGTCGAGGGGCCCTTCCCGAAGGACCAGAGGTACGGGAGGATGTCTCGCGGGATGCCGCCGCCGCGGTCCGAGATGCGGATGATGACGTGCTGCTGCGCCTCGCAGAGCGTGACCTCGATGGGCGGGGGCTTCTCGCCGGGCTTTATGGGGTTCTTGCGGTGGTGCTCGACCACGGCCTGCACGGAATTCCGCAGCAGCTCGCCGATGATGTACTGGAGGTGGCTGAGGATGTAGGGGAAGGTCACCTCCAGATGTCCGTCGATGCGGATCTCGGGGACCGCGGCGTCGACGCCGTAGGCAGCTCGCGCCATGTCTTGTGCGGCGCGCCCGCAGCCCTCGACGACATCCCGGGCCACGCATTTGAGGAATACCTCGCCGATGAACTCGGACTCGGGCAGCTTCGCACCGGGCGAGAACCAGTCCGAGTTGAACGTCTCGGTCAATGCGAGATGCTGCTCGGCGATGACACGGCGGGAGATACGCTGCCAAGAGTAATGACGTGTTAGCCGTCTGCATCCATCGTGACGTTCCCCCTCATCCACATGTCTCGACTGCCTTGCACCTGTGGGTTGGGAGACGTACGGATCGTAGAATGGTATTCATGAAGCGGTCGAGCTTGGCCGTCGGCATCAGATCGTGGCACTCCAAGATACCCATGGCCAACTTGGGTATCACGGTGAGATGAGCACGCAGCATGTCGTTGATGATGGCGCAGAAGCGGTCATTGTCATCTATTGTCCGGATTTCCTTGACACGTCGGAAGGTGTCGAAAGCCGTGTAGTATAGTTCGTAAACGTCGCTCAGGTGCGGGTTCGTCACGACGACGTAGGGGAGACGTTGCATGTCACGGATGCGGTGGGCAATTCTGGAGATGCGATATGCATCAGTCATTGCTACCGTCTTCGCGCTTGGAGTCTAGGGGGCCTCCATTCCATACCTTGTTGGAAGCTCGGTCCGGACGTAATTCGCGGAGCTGATGAGTCTCGCTTCGGTCAGAGACCGACCAAAGACCATGAGCTGTCGCAAGCTGATGGGCCGCGCCTCTTTTGCTACCCATCTGTTTACCAAGCACGACCACGCCGTCAGTTACGTCATGGACCACCAGTGTGTACTTGGCCGAGGGATGGAGCTTGAGGACATACTCGTCGAGGGCCTGCGTCGGTCTCCATTTGGCAGTGGTGTGCGTCCATCTCCGGGCGGCCGTCCCCTCGCGGCTCGGGTCAACTCGTGGCCTACAGACGGCGTGCCATCTCGGTGTCGTCCAGCCCGTCGAGGCACAGACCCGCGCCGGCGGACAGGCGCTCAGTCGGAAGGGTTTGGTGGCATTCTGCACCACGGAGGGTAGCATGCCGGCAATTCCATGCCAAGGCGTATATGTGCGATGACTCCCGACGAACGATCAACTAACTAACAGGTACGAATCCAGCAATGACTTTGTACTTGGCAGGAAGATGGTGGTTTTCAAGAAGAAGAAATGATGGGCGGGAGATTGGTTCGAGAGTTGGCAAGCCAGGTTACCTCGGTCTTCTCCAACGGTGCCTCACATGTTGTTGATAAAGTCAATGTAGTCCATGTCCAATTTCAGCGTTCCAGTGGTCACGTCACAAGAGCAACTTGGAAGTTGCCGATTTCGCAGCGCCGGCTGTTTAAAAGCTTCCTAGGTTCGGTGGGCAGATGTGGGCTGCTGTCTGGATTTGGGATACAGGATACATGTACATGATCCCCTCTACCTCTTATGTACTTAGCATGTCCTGCTGGTCTACAAATACCTGTGTAAGACATCTTCATGCACCAATGCAGCACGCGAGCTCAGTGATAGAAAGCAAGAAAAAGGATTGAACTCACTCACCATTGATAGCTCTGCATTTCTATTTTATCCAGACTCGTCCCTTCTTACTACCACCCTATACCTATTTGTTGGCATTCCGAAATCACGCTTTTTGCTTGTGTCGTTGTTCATGTTCCTGCATATGTACCTCACGAACCTATTTATTCGATTGGCGGTATCTGGTCTAAATACATACATGCTTTACCATACATTTAGATTTCAACATGGACGTCATCATGGCATTAACCTGCTAAGCCAGCTCCTCTAGGCCACCTAGGGGATAACGCCGCTCATCAGTCGAAAAGTTTTTGATCAACCAGACTCAACTGGGCTGAAAATTAATGTGAGACTAAGAACCCCCAAAAGACTCATAAACCAAAACTGCTTATATGTACTTATATGTATCTCAATGCCTCCCTCAGGTCCATACATATAATTACTGTTAATGATAAGAGAAGGTTGATTACCAGTTCGGGTCTCTCCAGTGCCAATCATCGCCTGCTTTAGGTCCCCAGTGCTCAGAGTGTCATGCAGGTTGTAAATTGCCAATGACGAATGGCCGCTTCGAGGAGTACAGTGTTGTACCTACCTCTAGTCTGCAGTGTATACACGTACGTTCATGTTAGTAGGTTCTGATCTGATCCAGTATGTACTTACATATATACATGTACCTTCATGGGCATCATCATGCCCCGCCATGCAGACAACCCATGAGGTATCAGGCAGTAGATTGACACCTACCTCCCTGACCGTACCTTCCAGGAGGTACCTGCTCACAGTACGAAGCACCACATCAATATTGGTGGCGTGCCCACCTTGGTTGCACGGTCTACATACAGCTACATGTACTTTCTCGCTCTCTCGCTGCGTCACAGGCCACAGCACTGCACCGCACAGCACTCTCAAAAGCACTGCACAGCACTGCAATAAGCAGCCCACCTCACCGACCCCACTTAAATCAAGAGCACTCTGTGGTCAGTGGCTGTGGGCAGGCGGGCAAAACAAGAGAATCAATGCTCTTAACTAATACCAGGAAGCACTCCTAACAGCTTCACTGTTGAGTCAAGCCGCCTGCCTTGCTAACTGCCTCTTCCTTCTCTACCCTTTTCCATACTTACCTACTACATCTTATTCTACATTTTCTACTACTTCCACTTCCCCACGCCTCCCACGCCTCCTCCTCCTTTTCCTCGATCCCCATTCGTGGCTATCGTGCCTGTTGTTATCCTTACCGGCTTCCCATTTTTCTCGATGCTGCCATCTCGGGCTTTAGAGGCATAACTTCAATCACATCGCAGCGCAGCACAACACAGCACCGGCCTGTCCTTCACCTCTCGCATCCCACCTGTCGTCGTCATTACTTCTTAGGCTTAGGTACCGCTACTTCGGTCTTTCTGACATAGCCCCGCCAACATTGAATATCACCATTATCAGTACAACCTACATACATCCAGTCTCTCTCACGAGCACGAGGTACTTCGCCTACATAATACCATATACGTACATACCTACACCCAAGCACCGTGCCATTACCCTCTGAGAGGTATTGCCCACCTGTTCGTTGTCTACCTCTGGTTCAGCTCCTGCGCCTCTCATTCTCGCGAATTACACGGCGCGCTGCTACCGCTGTTGCTACTACCTACCACTAGTGCTGCTGCTGCTGCTGCTGCTTCTCCTGCTGCTTCTCCTGCTGCTGCTGCCGCCACTCCTGCTCTTAGCTTATCTCTGCTGTTCTTGTTCTTTCTCGCCCGTCCTGAATAGTTAGCCTGCAGGTTCTGGTCGCCGTCTGCGAGTCCGTGTTATCCTCATCCCGCGTACGCTCAGTCTCTGTCTCCGCTGAAATGGTGAGCCCATCTTAACCTAGCTTGTTACAACCCGTTATGATAATGATACTCTATCACCCTTACTCCTTCATTATTTTCTTGTTCCCCCTCTTTTTTTTCCTTGCATCCTAGCTACCCTCTAGACAAATCCTTCCCTCCGCATCTCTCTCCCTCGACATTGAGAGACGCCTCTTGTACACCCCCCCTTGCCTGTTGCGCCGTACTTGATACCAGCACATATAGACATCCTCCCCCCCGGGTGCTTGGTCGCAACTCTCCCTGACTCTACTAACAGAACCACATGTTCAGAGCTACGATTCAGACATCCACTCCCCAAACGACATGATGATCGACCCGCAAGACGATATGGTCGTGGAGCCCGCTCAAAACGACACAGACCAGGTTGCCATCATAGAACCTGACCCGCTCGATAATGAGCCCGAATCTCTCGAGAACGTCCCTCTAGCTACCGACTGTATGCTGCTGCCCCGACCACACCCACCCTTCTCCCCTGTTACCGACCCAGACTAATGGCATCCTGCAGTTGAGGCCATAAAAGAGATCGTTCTACCCCCACTCCCCGAGGAACCCAAGGTACTGGAGGATGTGATAAATACATGGAAAGTCGAGAACTGGCGGAACCTCGGCAAAAAGGAGCATGGCCCAACATTCGAAGCCGGTGGCTATCCATGGTTAGTCCTGTGAAACTCTTATCAGTTGGCACTCTTTGACACGTTGACACGCTGAATAGGCGCATCCTTCTGTTCCCATTTGGCAATAATGTTGACCAATCTTCGATATACTTGGAGCATGGCTTCGACGACCTTAGCAGTGTACCGGATAACTGGAGTTGCTGCGTACAGTTTGGCCTGGTGATGTGGAATACCCACGATCCTTCTCTTTTTGCCCATCATACCGCGCATCATCGCTTTACCAAGGAGGAGAGTGATTGGGGTTTCACCCGATTCCTAGAACTCCGCCGAATGTTCCAGCAGCCATGGAACAACACGGGTCGCCCGCTTGTCGAAGAGGATTCCTGCAACATCACTGCATTTGTCCGCATCGTAGAAGATGAGACCGGTGTCCTGTGGCATAACTTTAATAATTACGATTCCAAGAAGGAAACAGGTTTTGTTGGACTGAAGAATCAAGGCGCCACATGCTATCTGAACTCCCTCTTGCAATCGCTGTACTTTACCAATGCATTCAGAAAGGTCAGTCGTTGTGGTGAGTGACCGATGGCCGTGAGAGGGCTGACGAACTGGGCCGCAGGCTGTTTACCAAATACCGACTGCAGAGGACGAGAGCGTGACGAACAGCGCTTATACCCTCCAGCGACTTTTCTACCAATTGCAAATATCCAACTCGGCCGTCGGCACCAATGAGCTCACGCGATCGTTTGGCTGGGACACTCGGCACATTTTCGAACAGCAAGATGTACAAGAGCTATCGCGTAAACTCATCGAGCGCATGGAGGAGAAGATGAAGGGCACAGCCGCAGAAGATTCCCTTCCCAAAATGCTTAGTGGAAAGGTGAAGACATACGTGTCCTGCATCAACGTCGACTATGAGTCCAGTCGGCTCGAGGACTTCTGGGATATTCAGCTCAATGTCCGGGGCATCCCCAACCTTCAAGAGAGCTTCAAAGATTATATCCAACAAGAAACACTGGACGGCGACAACAAGTATTGGGCCGGTGATGAGCACAAATATCAAGATGCGCGTAAAGGTGTCATATTCACGAGTTTCCCTGAAGTGCTCCATCTACATCTAAAACGGTTCGAGTATGACGTCCAGCGAGACACAATGATGAAGATAAATGATCGTTTCGAGTTTCCGGATACGGTGGATCTGGCACCCTACCTCGAAAAGGATGCGGACAAATCGGAGTCGTGGACATACAAACTACACGGTGTTCTGGTGCACAGCGGAGACCTTAATGCAGGCCATTACTACGCCTTCCTCAAGCCTAACAAGGACGGTTGGTTCTATAAGTTCGACGATGATAAAGTGACGAAGGCCACCATGAGAGAGACGCTTGAGGAAAACTTCGGTGGCGAATATAAGTCGCTTGCCTCACCTCGGTCGGCATTTCAGAAAAGGGCCCCGGTTATGCGCCAAATGAATGCATACATGTTGGTATACATTAGAGAATCACGCCTGGATCAGGTCCTGACTCCGGTGGACAAGGAGGAATGCCCGCCACATTTGCGTAAACACTCCCCCGTATCTGACCCTAATGTGTCTATTTACTGACGATCCCGTAGAAAAACGTCTGGATGAAGAGGCTGCTACCCGGGAAGCAAAGCGGAAAGAGCGTGAAGAGCAACACCTCTATCTCCCCGTCAAGGTCATCACAGAAGAGACCTTCAAGAATCATCCAGGGACCGACTTGACCAATTTCGAGGCTCATCCGCTAGAGGACCCAGCTGCACCGAAATATTATAAAATGAGGAAGCAGGCGTCCATGGAGGAGGCCGTAGAGACGATCGCTCAGGGGTTGAACCAGGATCCCAAAAGAATTCGTCTCTGGATCATGGTGAACCGCCAGAATAAAACCACTCGTCCCGATCAGCCCATCATGGATCTCCGCCCATCCGTAGAGGAGACTCTTGCGCGAGCTGTGGGTACCAGTCGTGACAGCGTGCTCCGCGTTTGGGCCGAGGTCGCTGAGGAGGTGGACGCTCAAGGCAATGCAATCTGGCCGACATATCAGAGCAATGCCAATGGGGTGGTCGTAAAGAACGATCTCATTCTCATTTTCCTCAAGCATTTCGACGCAGAGCAACAGAAACTTCATGGCATTGGCCACATCTATGTCAGCAAAGAAAAGAAAATAGAAGAACTCGTTCCAGTAATCGCGAAGAAGATGGGGTGGGGTGACAAACTACCTTCCGGCGAACAATTAGCAATGTGGGAAGAGATCAAGCCCTCGATGATCGAGGCCCTCAAGGCTAAGCAAAGTCTCAAGGCAGCCGAGCTGCAAGATGGTGATATCATTTGCTTCCAACGAGTCAATGAGCGAAAATTATCGGGAGAAGTTTTAGGAAAGATTCCGCGCCTAGGAGACAGGAACTCCGATGAGCCCAAGCGCTGGGACCGTTTCGATGATGCAAAAGCATTCTACGAATTCCTTTGCTACAAGAGGGAAATTCGACTAGACGTCCATCCGCGGTGTGAGAGGAATGATATACCGAGCTTCGTTTTGACATTAAGTTCCAGGGCCACCTACGATCAACTAGCCGAACGCGTCGGGGAGCATCTCGGCGTCGAACCGACACATCTACGATTCTTCACTGCCAACGCTTCGACGGGTGCCCCGAAGGGAGCCGTACGACGAGTACCGAACGCGACGCTCGCCCAGATCTTGAATCCGCAAAATTATACCCAACAGAGCCTCCAGACCAAGGCGAATTCCCTCTACTTTGAGGTCTTGGACATGAGTCTTGCGGAACTGGATACGAAAAAGAACGTCAAGGTAACGTGGCTGAGTGAGGGAATTACGAAAGAGGTAAGTCATTCATCAACACCTAACCTTCATCAGTGTAGCTGACGACACAGGAAACCTTCGATGTTCTCGTGAGCAAACAAGGACATGTCGAGGACCTCATTGAAGCCCTCGTGAAAAAGGCACAGATAAAAGGTGAAAGTGAAGCCGGGCGGATAAGGGTCTACGAGATCCACAACCACAAGTTTTTCCGCGAGCTTTCACCGAACTATCCTGTTCTGAGCATTAACGATTACGTCGATGTCATCGCGGAACGAGTACCGGAGGACGAAGTGGATGCTCCAGAGTCCGATTTTATCAAGGTCATTCATTTTCAGAACGACCCCAGCCGAGTGCATGGTATTCCCTTCAAATTTCTCCTACAAAATGTGAGTGCATTCGCTAGCCGAGTTGCTTCGAGCGGAAATTGATCTTTCGTAGGGTGAAGTATTTTCCGACACCAAGAAACGGCTTGAGAAGCGGACAGGGATCAAAGGCAAAGCATTTGAGAAAATCAAGTTCGCTATCCTGCGACGGTATCAGAAATCCCCAGCATACATAAACGATGGTAAGTCCGCATGGTTCGACGGATTGTGCAAATGTACTCACTCTTGTCAGACGATATCATACACGACGATGCAAACCCCTTAGAGGAGGATGCAACATTGGGCCTAGACCATATGGACCGTACCCGGGTCGCCAGAAACGGCGCAGAAATGTTCCTCAAGTAATGACGAAAGAAGTTCTGCTTCGAAAAAAACGTCATCCATGCCCTATCATGCCGAAAGCCCGACAAAGTGTCAAGTATCACCTATTACTCTCGGATGTAGTGAAGGCCCCTTATACTTTCAATGTTTAAGTATTATTTGGGGCAGCAGCATGGCACTACGCGGCTCCTCTCTAGGCGAGGAGCAGTGCGTCAAAGAGTGCACGACAAGAGAGGGAAGGGGGGCGGAAGGTGACGGGGTGTATATTCGCCTCATGTGAGTGATACAAGGGCGATTGGTATTAGCAACACTAGGCTTACATAGAATAGAGCTGCTAGTCCTTACAATGCGAAACCAGTATCCATATAGTTTTTTTTGGGTTTACCACGCCAACTTTCATTTGCTGGTGAGATTTAACTATACCAGCTAGGCTTATGATAAATAGCTTAAACCCAATCCTTGTATAACAGTTCCGTAGCAAACAAGAAATGCGTGCTAAACTTGTTATGGTTCATCTAACATACATCCGATCGATATACAGAACTGCCAGTCCGAGTTTCTTTCTCCTTGTAACGTCTACGACATCCCACAGACCAGACCCTACGGTGTATGAGTAGAGAGTAGGGAAGAAAGGGGGTTAGGTGGCGGGGGTCACCTACCTAGCTCGTTGTTTTAGACGGATAGCTATCAGCATGAATGCATGCTTGGCGAGACTGGAGTCGCGCTGAGCTAGTGAGATGCCTAACCTTGGGTAGGTAGGTTGATTATCTGACGTTGGTCATTGTTGGATATTCACCAGGGGGGCTTTTTGGCTTTTTGGCTTATTGTTTTCTTGCGTTGAAGTCATGTTATATTGCGATGTATCTAGTGGTGAGGGAGTCGGGCAGAGTAGAGTAGCGTTAGATGATCCATGCTACGGTATACTGTGGGAGAGAGATGTGATTAGGAAGGGCGGGGGGAAGGGGGGTGGGGGGAGCTGAAGGGGGACTCTTGATGATGTGGAATGTATGTAGTAAGTAGGTAGTTGGTGAACTGGGTAAGGTAAGGTAATTTTACCGCGTCCACGGATCACATCTACAGTCGGCCGGGGATTTCCTGCGAGATTTATTTCTCTGTTAGAATGATGAGGGAAAACATGGAAACATGGATGATTGGGTAGGTAGGTTAGGTTAGGTTAAGTGGTTGTTATTCCTCTTTAGTCCGGACTGGCTGACTGACTGACTGACTGGCTGACTGGCTGACCGACGGCTCGGCCGCAATCTACTAAAAGACTCGGAGGGAGAAAATAAAATGAAAGAGAAAAAGGGGGAAAGGGGGAGGAAGAGTTGTTGAACTCACCGCCCGAGCCATTTCGACTCCACACCCTCCACGGAGCCGACTACGAGCTGCTTCACCTTTGTCCAGACTTCGTCGCCTCTGAGCTGCGGCCAGTCCGCCGCCGCCGCGCCCGAGGAGGGCTCGTGCTCGTACTGCTTGCTCGCGGCTGAGCAGAGCTCGATGGCGCGGATCAGCTTGGCAACATGCCCGTCGTCGTTGAGTGCGAAGACACGCGGGAGGAGGTCTGTTGATGAGGCGTATTAGCGGGGATATACATTTGTATTGGTGAGTGAGAGTATGTGAGAGTGAGTTGAATACGCGTGGACCGGCAAATCAAACGGAAGCGCAGGTAGTCGAGATCACATACCGGTCGTCGGCTTCCGAGTCTCGCCCCCCTCCTCCTCCTCCTCCTCCTCCTCCTCCTCCTCCTCCTCCTCCTCCTCCTCCTTAGGAACGTATGACGCGATCTCGGAGGGTGGGACGGGCGGGCGTGCGGCGCGCGCGGCGTACTGCACGAGGTCGAGGCGGATCTTCCACTCTAGGAGGCGCACTTTGGCTGCTGTTGGGATCCAGTCCTGGGCGTTGACGGCGAGGAAGAGGGGGCAGACGTTTAGGTGGTGCCTGTGGGGTTTATTAGTTCGAGGTATTTGTTATTTGGTTGTTCGTAAGGAAGAGGAGGGGGGAGGAGAACGAGGCGTAGGAGAACGGGATGGGGGGATAAGAGAATGAGGTGAGAAAAAAAGGAAAGGGGGGGGAGAGACTGGGAAAGGGGATAAAGAGACAGGGGTAAGGGTAAAATAGCGCTATCGACGAACATAAACGGGAAGGACTCACATCAAGAAGAAGTCAAACCGCGGCTCCTTCTCCTTTCCCGGCCTAAGCGCCGCAGCGACGGTGATGTAGACAGCCGCACTATACATCTCGACCGTCCACGGCCCGAGGTCCCCGGGCGCGACGCTCACCCTGGCGGCGACGCGGACCATGTCGTCGAAGGCGCGGGCGAGGACGACGTCGTCGCGGATCTTGCTGCCGTCGGGTGGGCGCGCGGCAGCGGCAGACAACCTCTCGTCCGCGGCGATATCCCGGCATAAGGACGCTATCGACGGCATCGGAGACGACAGGCACGCCTTTGCTGCGGCTTTTTCGGCTGCGAGGAGGAAGTCGCGCGCGCTGTCCCGGTGCACGGCGGCTTGGGCTAGAGCCATTGCTACGATAGCGGGCTGCTGCCACTCTATGCCGTACATGAGCTGGAGTATGGGGTGGAGATAGCCTGTAGGGCGTCAGCGAGTGAGAAATAGATCAAATGATAACTGAGTGAGTTCAGGGGTAGGGTAGGATATGTGATGAGATGTTATTGTTAGTTTGTTAGGGTATTGTGCTCGGGGATAAAATCTGAGTTCGTAAGCTCACCTCCGAACATGCGTATCAGCATGTCTTCGCTCCGCGCGTCGCCTTGGAAGAGATACTCTCTCAGCACGGCCTGCCAACCCTTGTTGTCGATCTCGTTCTGGAAGAAGAGGAGGAAGTTGGTGTAGTACCTATCATGGGTAGTTAACTCGTGTTCAGCAACTGGTTTTTGATTTCCTTCTTCTTCTTCTTCTCCATCGTTCCTAGCTAGTTCGTGATGAATAGAATGAGAGCACATTGGCATTCTAGAAGTAGGCGAAGGAAAAGGATTGAGCGAACCTCCTGCTTCCGAGTCTGTCCTTCGCCTGGTCAAAGTCGACGATCGGCTCCTTGGCCTTGTCCGAGTCAGCCTCATAGAGCGCCTTCTGGTAATGGGCGTTGTCATCGTATCCCTTCTGGATGTCATCTGGCGAGGCGCCTAGGCCGTAGAGCGCGAGGAGATGGTGGCCTATGCTGTAATACGACGGGGTCAGTGCCGTGTGAGCCATCTAACAGAGCGTCGTATATCAATGGTAATTAATGACAAATAGGACGACGAATCAACTTACTGGTTATGATAACCTTCTTTATTGAAGAAACAGTGGTGTTTCTGAATGCCTGAGTTTAACTGAAGCCCGAGAGGAATAAACGGGGTAATAATTAAGAGATACTCACTTCAAGATCTTCCTGCAGTAACTCGGTGACTTTCCTCGCCGCGGCCTCGCTCTGTTTCCGGTGCCCTAGACCGGTATTGTCGGGTGTGATGTAAATAGTACGTGACGTTGCCATTATGCCTAGATGTTTATCAGACTTGGTATACGGTTGATGGTCGAGCCGGCTTCTTTTTTATAGGTAAGTGATCCTAATGGTAAGCGCGAGGTGAGTACAACAACACATTTGTGATTGTTCGCAACAACAGGTTACCAAGCAGGGTGGGTTGTAGTTGATAAACATGGATGCATAGGTAACCTATATATATTGACGCCACATATGTATGTGCGTGTAAAACCGCATGGGTATGCAGGTTACCGGTATTAATATGATATATCTTGCATCGTAGTGCATACCTCTAGGATGATCTCCCCGAAATTTGTCATACCTAGAGCCTACAGACGAAGGAGCTTCGATCGTTCATACTATATGAGAAAAAGCAACCATATCACTGCATTGGGAGTAAAGCTCCGAGCTGAGACCAGCTCGGCCAATGGACTAATCCGGCACTTCCCAGGGCGACTGAGTAACCCGTGCGGTATCCGAGCGGGTGCCTACATGATACCCAAACTGGGCTACCTGAGAGTGGCGACGTGCCGCAATGTGTATATTACATGACTGGAATCAACTTGCGTGGAGCCTCAGCCCGAGTTACACAGGCTTGTCTCCTAATTATTAGCGACTCCCAATCGCGATGAGGTTGATGACTGGATCGAGTGCCACGTGTCTAATTTTGTGAATGCTGTGCCCAGCGAGTGTCACAACTGGAAGGCTAGAGATCTTGGATATCTTACAACTAGATTAATGATTAAGTAAGTAATTGGTCTATGATCAAGTCGCACTTGAGCAAAAAACCACGTCTTATAGTTTAATTAACAGAGATGGCTGATCCAATTACCTACAATGTAGATTAGTGATAAATAGGGAAATATAGAAACAAGTGAATATTCAAAAGGGATAATTAATGATAGCTCTATTTTGTCACAAAGTTGCACCAACCCCGAGCACCGCCCTGAAATGAACGAACAGTCCCAGATGGGCTGGATCTCGGCGAGAAAAAGGTGATGCTCTCCTCTTCTCGTCTATGTAACCGGTACCCTCATTGTGTAATGTTGCGTGTAAGCTTGGTATCCCCGTAACCAAGCGTTTTCAGACGACGGTCAGTTACAAGGTGACGACGCATCCACCTCTCTGTACTTCCGGATATGAATCATTCATGGCTCTTGTCTGCTTGTCCAAGTCCGGCGAGACCCGGCCAACAAACTCGACGTGGTCCCAGAACTGACCTCCTTCGGGTTTCGTCCACTCAGCTCGTGGAGGGTATGGCGACTTATCGAATACCAGACGGCGCGCGCATCTCCACGTGGTCGAGGCGGAGCCTTCGTCCCTACAAGGTATCCTGAAACTGCTTTGCTCGATCCTGGCGGTGCATGACTTGGGTCGGAAGGCCTCATCGGTCAAGGTGTTGAGTATCATCTTCTCGTAAAAATCGAGGGATGGGGCGTGTTTAACTTCCACTTGTTTTGGTACTCGTTTAATTAGATTTATCTCGAGCTCGAGCTCGCCGAGAAACTGGGGCCATGATCGAGCTGAGGGGGCCGGCTTGCGCGAGGAGCGCCTACGCTCTTCCACTCGAGCTGTGCGGCGATCCAATAATGGAAGTTACAGCGGCACCATAGCTTTGCGCTGTTAGCGACAACATAACAGACAGGATCAGCCGCCTCGATAACACACACCTCGCCAGTCCCGTCCTTATTGAATGTGATACGTCTACCCCCTCCGTCGTAGAACCACTTAGCCTCTCTGTAGAGGATAGAGGAAAGTGCTTCACACTTTCGACTGATGATGGAATGTTGAGACTCGGGCGATGTTGGATGAAGTATGGAATTACGAATGAATTAAGATGTTAATGGATCTAGCAGGAGGCGGTCTGGGCTCGCTAGACGACGCTCTAGTTGTAGATGAAAGTTGTGTTTTGGCACTAAAAGAAATTAGGATGTAGTAAGATCGAAAGGCTGAGTTATAAAACAAAGACATTACCAAGATCTAGACTTCTCTGAATGGAGGATAAGGCCATCATCGTCTTTCTTGCTACCCCACCCCCTTTTTCAAAATGGGCTCAACCCAGAATGCTTGATATGCATGATTGACAGAGAAAGAAGTGTTCATTTTCATTTATGGTTTGCCCTTTTGTCTAATAATTCGCCAAGCATGGACGACAGACAAGTAGAAAGACAGGCGGTAGCACTCTTTATGAGTCATATGGAAATTAAGACCGCCCCTTTCCCCCAATCAAACTCGGCGGAATCAACACCTGCAGTAAGCTGGGCCCCTCGATCGCGCTGAATAACAGTATACTCTGTGTTGCCGGCATCGTGGTATGACTTTACTACCTCCTATAACATACAATACTAGGAATCTTCCTATTAATAGAAGCGAGCTGGGTGCCATACAAAGCTAGCCGTACTGTAATTGACCGATGGTGATGCTTTCCAAGCGCTCGTCCAGGGAAAGAGCTGCGGTAGACAGGATGAACAACAAAGTCGTCCGAAGGTTCTCGCTTGGAACCAAGATTACCTAGTGAAATAATGCGAGGCTCGACGCTCGACGCTCAAGGCTGCCCTGCCCCTATTATGCATACCCGGCAAGAGTTATATCATCAACGCTTTATCCTTCTTCATAACTCAGTTCATACCAATGAAATTATTATCATGTAAGGATTAGATAGCATTCTAGAAAATTATACCATCTATATCACACAATCACAACGCAATCGGAGTTTCCGCCTTTCCTCTCCCTCTCCTCACATGGCTCATCAAGGGTAAATGTAACAGCGCTCTCTCTCCTGGGGAATGATATCAGTTTTTTCCCCATTGGCGCGGTAGCCGGTGCTCTACCAACTATTCCCACGCCTACCCATGTTCCACCGACCCTACTGGTGTCGTCTAAAGCACGCCCGCCTCCCATCTTGTTAGGTATAGATTCATCAAGTACCGTGTCTATGAATACGCCTTAACGCTGTAATAGAAGTTCGTCGAGCCAAGCAAGTCTACCACTACCACCGCGTCTCCCTCAAGCAGCTCTTCCTCTCAACCAACAAGCTCAACGCCCGGGAGTTCTAATTCCTCTTAATAGTTCCTTCCCATAGCATGAAAACAAAACCGAGAGCCGAACACGGGCAGATCCGGCTTATCACGAGCCGTGCACGATACTATCAAGCCCGAGCCACAAGTGCCCCAACAACCCAAAAGTCCTACGAATTTATCCTCGGCGCCTCCTCCTCGACCCACAGCGCGGCGCCGGCCTCGGAGAGCAGGTCCACGCAGGCGCGGTTCCCCATCTTCTCGGCCAGGAACAGCGGCGTGTTGTTGGCGCGGTTGCGCACGTGCACGCTAGCGCCGCGGACGAGCAGCTCGCGCAGCGCCGCGGCGTCGGGCCCCACGGCGGCCAGGTGCACGGCCGTGTTGCCCGCGTAGTCGGCGCGCTGGAGCAGGCCGACGCCGACGCCGACGCCGACGCCGCGGCTGCTCCCGCCGTGCAGCAGCGCGTCGGCGTCCAGGAGCTCCGCCACGGCGCGCAGGTCACCCGCCTGTATGGCGTAGCCGAGCTCCGCGAAGGCCGTCTCGCCGCGGGACAGCGGGCGCGGGGACTTGGTGCCGGAGGGCATCGAGACGTATTCGGCTTCAGCTTCGTGTTCGTCAAGGATGCCCTGCGGATGCGTGAACGACGGGCTCGCGAGCGCCGTCATCTCCCCGCGCAGCGAGCGCGACATGCGCCTGCGGACCTCGGACGCCGAGAGCCCCGGCAGCGCGAGCAGGTACGAGAGCTTCGTCAGCGCCGCCTCGGAGGTGAGGTCGTGGCCGAAGACGACGCCGGCGGCGCCGAGCGCGAAGCCGGGGGCGTACAGCGGCGAGACGAACCCGCTCGTGCACTGGCTCACGTTGACGATGACGACGCCGCGCTCCACCGCGGAGCCGATGACGCGCGTGAGGCTCCCGTCGACGCCCGCCGGCGCGTTGCCCATGCCGAAGGTCTCGAGCACGAGGCCCCGCAGGCCCGGCACGCGCAGCACGCCGTCCACCATCTCGGGCTTGATCCCCGGGAAGATGCGCAGCGCCGCGACGTGCGCCGTGTCCAGGTGCGGCGTGACGTCGAAGCGCGCGATCTTGGTCGGCCGCAGCACGAGGCCCCAGTTCACGTCGACGCCGAGGCTCGTCACGCGCGCGAGCGGGTCGCAGTTGGGCGACGCGAAGGCCTCGAACGCGCTCGCCGACACCTTGGTGCACCGGTTGCCGCGGTACAGCTTGTGGTGGAAGAAGAGGCAGACCTCGGGGATCACGAACGTGCCGGCGATGATGAGCGAGCCGAGCAGGTTGTCCACGGCGTCCGACTGCAGCGCGAAGATGGATGCCTGAGACCCCGTCAGGATCACCGGCTTGCCGAGGTCCGAGAGCATGAAGGAGAGCGCCGACGCCGAGTACGCGAGCGAGTCGGTCCCGTGGAGCACCACGAACCCGTCGAAGAGGTGGTAGTTGGCGCGGATCGACGATGCGATCGACGTCCAGCCATCACTGCTGATGGAGGACGAGTCGAGCAGTGGCGAGAACTCGATGGCTGCGTAGCGGATGTGTCGCGCGTACGAGCTTGGTGGCGTGCGCAGGCTGGGTATCGTCACGGGTTTGCCATCTTGGACGACACTTAGAGTGACTGTTCGAGTATGTTAGTCGTCTATCACGCCTAGTTTATCGACGGTAGTTCAGACAGGGAGTTGATTTCTTTGCCTTGCACCATCGCACGAGCCTGATTTTCAGTCTTTCTTGTCATGACATAGACTGCTCTTTGGCAGTAATATTTGGAACTCAAATATGTGTTTATGACTTATGCCGGTGATGCTCCACGCGCGACAGTCTTTTGCAGCGTATAAAGCCGAGCATGGAAAAATTTCGACGTCTTTTACATACCGTTCTCTGACATGTCATTGAACGATGGCCTTGGCGCCATCGCATTCTTGAGAAAACCATCCACTGGCACAAGCCCACCTGCCGATGGTTGCATGCATATTGTCCCGCCGGTAATGATTAGAAGCACTCTAGACTCGGGATACGTCTGCTTAGTGGTCCCGTCTGCGGCACCAGTCGGATAGGTTCCCATGGCTACTGCAGCTGCACGTTGAGTGCGAGCGAATGACGAGCTGCGTTCCAGGACAGAGCCGGGTCTGTTGCGCCGGCGATAGAACAACTCCCCTCCAAATACACAGTCTCCCCACCTGCATGCACTTTAAGATGAGGTATATCGTCTAGACTATTGCTGTCTCTTATGAGGCTGAGCTGGAAATGGGCCCACGGTGAGGGCAGGTAGTCAATAGTCCGTCTTCGATAAATAAGGTTGTTCAGTGTACGGTGCTGTAATCCAGGGAACAAACACTCGGCCCCATGAGGTGATGGATGATGGACGATAAACTATCGCTTGCGGCCGTATCTCAATTTAGATCAAACTCTCTTTCTTATATAGCAACCTGTGGTGCGATGTCGCAGGCCATAAAACAAAAGTTGGTGAACCTTGAGCTTGCAGAGACAATTGCCACTCTGCTAGAAGTATTAATCTAACTCTTCAGGACGCTGGTGTAGTTGTACCACTGCCTAATGGGCCGAGTAGGAGGCTGGCTATGTTCTGCTTACGAATGAAAGCGAGGACGAATACCGGCAAGAGTATTGTTTATCTTACGTTATGAGGGGGTAATGACAAGAGGAAACAGTGCTGCGGAGCGGTAAAAATTTCCTCGTCATTTTAGACTCAAGGGAACAAAGGTGTAAAAAAAAACCCCGGGACTCCACCTTGTTTGTACTAAAAAGCCAACCAATATTAATAAGTGTTTACTGTCGCCGAAGAAAACCTACCTTGGACGAACCTGGCTGCTTAGATCAGGACGCGGGTAAGATAACTTATCTTTGATTTCAATAGGACGAAGCGATATGCTGTCTGACAATTGCTTGATTATCTACGAGCCCGATATGGAACATGATATTCCCCAATTGGTCTGTCAGGAGAGCGCCTTGACCAATCGGGTCGAACTAAAAGCTCACGACCCAGATTTACCGTATGTTGGACTGATACGGCCAACACTGGTTACGGAGTGGTAGCTGTGAAATTTAGGGTGGCATGTGATGGCGCTTTGCTTGACTTGGGGCCTCGTAGGCGAAGGAGTCTATTCTCTTCATATCTGTCTTGATAATGCTCCTCTATGCGCGGCATGCTATATTAAATAAGTTCTCGCTAAAATTCAGTAGTCGCATCTGCTCACTCTCAAGTCTCGAAAGGAGTTGCTGCAGACAATTGTATGAATCGGCATGTTTTTGGTGCCGGGAGTTATTTAGTTTGCCAACTCTTTGTTGAGTTTTCCTGGGGCACAGATAGCATATGAGTGCTCCACTGGGAATACATGGCAGGGGCTCAGCCTCAGCCTCATCATGTTCCTCCTTAGTGGATTTGAGCGCGGTTTGTTATTCTTGACGACGGCTTGGTCATCCATTAATCCGCTTGGGTTGGTCTTGAATTAAACCTTTACTTGTCGTTAAATCATACCCAATCACGTTCATAAGATAGGAGAGCCTAAAGTAGTTAGCTATATGTCATCCAATTCAAGCTGGAGAGGCTCACTTTTCTTCCTTCGCCTCCTTCATCTTGACATCCTCAAATCGTTGCTGGCAGTCTGCCCATGCTAAGATACGTTTCTTGGGCGATATCGTTTTAACAGTGAATTTGAACAGGCCACTCACGGGCCGATGGTCTGATACTCTAACTTCGTGTCGGCGGTAATCAAATTGTTGAATCCGACTAGACCCTCGATAAAGGAGGCGGTCACACCAGGCCGGGGACCGTTTTTTCTCACTGGTATCGTAGTTGTCGGTACCGACATCATATTTGTAGGTTGGAGCAAACTGAATCGGCATTTCATCAAAAGCTCGTAGTCGGAAAGCCGGATTCCTACGCCGAGCAACGAGTAGCTGGTCGCGCTCGAGTAGCTTGGTAAGATTGTTGGCTTTCACCGCATACACTACCGTATCACGCGACATAGTATCGATACGATAATTGAGATCACCGTTGAGAATGCATAGCTCGTGGTCTAGAATCATAGAGCCGTCGCCACCCCCTATATAGCTGTCTATGCGGACGCTCGGGTCGGCCTCGACTGGAAATATCGAGCTGTCTAATATCGCGGCAATATCATTATGGCGTGAGTTGGCGTGCGACTGTCCAGCTGCCAGATGGCAATTGATGAAACACAGGGATGTGTCGTCTACCATGAAACGAACAACGATGGCACCTTTGTTGCCGTGGAGACCGCCCATTCCTCGTTTGACGTCGGCGCCGCTAAGGTTTCGAATCCGATCGCGGAGCGTTGACTTCACAAAGATGCAAGTGAATAGACCAACGAGAGTAGAAGTATGGAGCAGGTGGTATAGATGGTCAGCAGGCATGAAATCATCGAGATTTCGGACAAGGAAGTCCCTCCAATCCCGATATTGGTGGCTCATTCGTTCTTGGTCCGTGGAATCTTTCTTTTTCGATTTGAATAATCGCTTTGCCGTGGCAGTCTTGTCTTCCAAGTCGACCAATTCCTGAAATCCAAAAACAAATATGTCAGGACACTCACTAGACTGAAGGAGATTTTGGATAAACACGGCGTCAGATTCGGTGTTTCTGAGGCTACTGGGCGTAGATGCGCCGGCGTTCCAAGTCATGACTTGGACTCTGAGATCCTCGAATACGGAGTACTGTGAATCAATTGCCTTCATCTCGTTCTCCAAGAAGTCGTCCTCGAGAAGGCCGTCCCATACTTTCACCATGTTATCTGCGCCGAGTGATAGGACTTGTTGGCGACCAAGCTTGTAGAAGCTAGCGCGGTCGGCGATGAGTCCCAAGGCTGGGGTATCATTGTGGGCCTGCCAATCCTTCTTGACAACCCACGGTGAAGTTTGCACGTCGTAAATTGATATCTTTCCGGTATTATAGGCAGCCCATATATAATTGCCCACGCCAGCCAGCGAGTTGATCTTGTAAGTGGTGATGCTTAGAACACTTAGACATGTGAAGTCCTTTTGGGAGTAAATGCTCACTTTGCCATCGGTATGGCCGAAGTAGACTTTCCCGGGTTGTGATTTCAGGACAGTTCCCGATGTGATTTCGCCGGCACCCTCCGTGACCAGGGGACGCATAAGGACTTGTACTTGGCTATTGCCCTCAACAGTGGGCGCAAATATCCTGATTTCCTTTCCCGTGGCATACCAGAGCTCTTCCCCAACAATTATAGAGAATGTGTGTCCTTTGGCAAGTCGGTATGTCTGGTGCGGACTGTTGTTTAAACTCGGAAGCCCGTCGCCGTCTGGACCCCATACATGTAGCGTGCCACCCTCGTCCAACGTCCACATTTCATTGAAATGTCTAAAAATCTTGATGACTTCGTACCGGCCATGGATATTTGTCTTGTTGCCAACAATAGACTGGGTTGCCACGTCTGCCTCCAAGAGTTCCCCAATATTATTTCCAATCCATAACCTTACGCCCTCTAGGTTGACGTTCAATCCCGGTTTGAAGGCGACACTTGTGGCTTTAATGCCTTCCCCATGAGAGAAACTCGCCAGAAGCTCGCCATCGCGCAGGTTCCATACCCGAGTTAGATAGCCGCTCGTGCATAGGTACTCACCACAAACGTCAAATCTTCTGGGATCATATTTTGTCTGAATCTCATAGACCCCCTGCTTTGCAAAGGGCGGCCGCCGGTTGACCTTGGAGGCGTCGGGATATGTGGTTGTGGTTTGTATCGTACTGGGGGGTTCCGTGGCTGGGGCATCGCTGTTGACGGGAGAAAATCCGGCCGAGGGAAATCTCTTGGGCGGCTCCCGCAGCTCTAAAGGAGTCCTTTCGGATGTCTGATCCACAGTCATTGACCTAACATGAGTGCGGGTAGGGGGAGGCGCGAATTGCGTGGTAGGAGTGGATGCTATCCGCTTCGGCGGTTGAGTCGTAGCTATTGTAGTATTGACGGCTATCTGGTTCGCTCCTGGAATACTAGCACTGGTGGCAATACTGGCACGGGCGGGTCGGGGTGGAGGTTTCATTGACGAGTTGGCTGGGATTTTGGGAGTGGACTCGGGTATCACTGATGGTCTGGATGGCAGCGCCGGGGGCTCGATCATAGGAGTGGGTGCAGATGGCAGCCTCGCGAGCCCATTCGTTTCTATGTCTCTCCGTTTGTTTGCTACCGTGGGATAGAACGGTGGTGGGTCAAATGCCGCTGGCATGGTGTTCGTTCTGACCAAGCCTGCAATATATGATGTAGGGCGGGCAGGCCGAGTTGGCAACATTGGCGGCGATTCTTCCTCTTCGACCATACTCGCCTTGCTCGGTGGCGTTCCAAAGGGCGAGCGTTGGTCTGGCCTCGGCTTTATTGGTCTGGGCTCAGGCACATTGCCCCCTACAATAGACAGGCGAGGGTTGGGTTTGTCTGCGCGGTTTACCGGCGGTGGCACTATAGGCGACGGCTTCACCTCGCGTTCCCTCTTCAGCTCCCCCGACCTTCGTGGCGGCGGCGGGGAAGGGGGCTGGGTCGTATTTGGCCGAGGAGATGACCGACGGGGTTCGGGACTCGGCGTATTGGATCGACTCGGTATCTTGAAAGGCCTGGAGGAAGGGGTGACGGGTGTCACTGGAGTCTTGGTCGGATCGGGGTTCAGGAGGGCGGCGGCATCCACTGTAGGATATGAGAGGGCCTTGTTATGCGGCGGAGAATGAGGCGGTTCGACTAAGACGGCGGGTGGCCTCACAGGCCTGGGACTCAGGGGAGGTGGATTTGCGGCTTGAGTTGGACGCAGCGTGCTCATGAGCGTAGCATGGTCGCGAGGGTTCGGCTGTTGAGGTTTCGTTCGCCCGCTGTCCAGAAGAACCATACTCTTTGGTCTCACAGGTCGATTGCCAGGTACAGGAGGTTTGGGTGAGGGTGTCCGTTTTCTAGGTAGCACTGGAGGGGCTATTGCTGCTGGCGAGGAGGAGGAGGACGATGCTGCTGCTGCTGATGGTGGTGACTCTTCTTTGATCTTGTTCATCTTCTCGAAGTGAGACCGCAAGGACGAGACGGGCTTCTGGAGTGACCGTTAGGATCTCTGAGGACTGGATTTGGTTATCATGGGGGAGGGCAGATCTTACGAGGGAGGAGGCATCGGTGCCATCCTGAGGACTGGGCTCCATGGTGAAAGGTTGAATAACTCTCGGCCGCGTAGGATCAGACCTCTCCTTACCATGATACCCTTCTCGTGCGGTGAGCCTCGTCGAACCATCCGAGGCGCAAGAAGGGGCTGCCTCCGAAATGTCCACGCCAGGAGTAGTCGTCACCGCGTAATCACCAACAGAAAATCACCAGCCGGGAACACTTTGTTGTTCCACGTGGGAATACGCAAGAGGCCTCGATACGCAGAGCTGCGTGTATAAGTTATCCTCGGGCGGCGGGTGGAAAAGCGTACGGTTCGGAGGGGCGTGATCCAAGGTCAGAATTGCCAAGGTCGGAATTGACTCGTGTAAGTCGGCAGTGGTATCTGTGTGATGACGAAATAGCCGAACCCGGACTTTCTCATCTTCCTCCTCCAGCTTTTGCCGGCTCGTTGAATGTTTGTCGATGGCCACGGTTCTCTGCGAGTGTTATTCGACGATGATGGCGAGGGAAAGGCACCCTGATTTGTGTGTCACGTTGTTGTCGGGCTGGGTTTGATGCTGAATAAATGGTACCTAGACTAGAGCTTTCAGGTACAGAAAAAGAAATGCGCATGTGGTTTGGCAGTCTGGATTGGGGGGGCTTGTACGCTACGAACGCTAAGGTTTGCTGATCGGTCCTGATGGAAAGTCGATCAACAACATTCTAGGTTAGGACTCACCTAGCCTAGCGGTTTGACGTGTACCTAAGCGGCCCGAAACGGTACCTCTCGGTAGCCGATTGCCTCGAAGTACTTACTACGGGCAACTACCACCAGGTATTAACTGGGGTTCATTTTTGTTAGAGCTAACAGTTTGTGCTGCAAAGCCAATTTGAAATAAATACTCTTCTTTTTCTTAATACTGTATTTTCAACTGCAGAGGTAGAGGTTGATAACTTTGGTAAAGAATATAAGTACACAGCTTAACGGATGTATACACGACTACGGAGTACGTGGTACTTTATAAATGTATGTTTCTATGGCCCATAAGGCTCCACCGTATAACTCTTATATTTATAACAATATATATATATATATAATTTGGTACAAATCTAACGGAAAATTATTAGACTAATAAGTCTAACATAGAAGTAATATCTAATACTTTTTAATAATATATTTAGAGACTTATTTAACTATGCTTTTTTATTATGCTAATAATATATTAAAAAATGCAGCTGCAAATTTAGCAGCTAATATATCTGCTTTTTAAACTAACTTTTTTTTAAGCCTTTTAAACTAGCTTTATAACAAATATAAAATTGTAATTTTAAGCATACTTTTAATTTAAGGTTTAATTAATAATAGTTTTTGCTAACTGTTAAAAAAACATGCTTAAGCTAATATATTAGATATATTAGTTTTTTTAGAAAAAGCTTTTTAAGTATATAAGTTATAGCTGCATTAAAAATAGCTTAATTTAAAAAAAAAAGACCTAAAGAAATACAAAAAACTAAAAAGCAGTTTTTTAATAAAAATTTAAACGCAAGATCTTAATAATATATATAAGTTTTCTAAGTTATATAAGTTACTTTTTATTGTTTAAATAGTAGTTAAATTATTTTTTAGTATAAATTAAAAGTAAATTATAGCAATTTTTTATAGTAAGTTTAAACTGCTAAACTTAATTAAATTATATACTAAGATATTTTATACTTTAAATTTAGCTATAATATTATATATAAGTTAAATAAACAATATTATTATAAAGGCTTTATTATTAAAACTAAAAGTATATAAATCTAATATTAGCGTTTAAGCCTACTACTTTTTAACCTTTATAGCAATTTATTTAAAGTTATTTAAAATATAACTATATATTGCAGTAGTAATAAACAATTTTATTTAAATTATATATAAATTAGCAGTAATATATAAAATAAAACTAGTAATTTTATATATAATAGATTAAATAAAGTATTACTTAATAATACTATATATAATAACTTTTTAATTAAAATAAAACTAAAAGTAAAAATATAATTACTTATTTTTAATAATACTAAAAAAACTTTAATTATTATATAATACCGATTTAAATAAGCTTAGTTTAAAATTAATAAAAAGTATAAATAAAGACCTAGCTTAAGCTAAAAAATAGATTTATATTTGCTAAAACAAAAAAGAGTGCAATTAAAGCTTAAGCTTAAGTAAATATATATAAAAATATATTTATAAATAATATAAAAGTAATTATAAAGTAAAAAATTACCTAAAGAAAGCATAAAGATTTAGCATAATATTATATAAAGAAAGCATTAGTACTACTAGCTTAACTTTTAATATTTTTTTTATATTTGCTTAAATATTTTTTCTAGTTTAAGCTAAATTTAAAACCTTTTTAATTATTTTACTTATATTATACTTTTTGCTTTTTTTTTTAAAGCTATTAATTAATATAATACTAGCTTTTTAAATATATAACTTAAAAAAAGAAAGCTTATAAGCGTTCTTATTTTTTTTTAAGCTAAATACTAAAAAAAAGCGCTATAAAATTATTTAAATAGCTTAAGAAAAATAATTTAAAAAATCTTAATATTTAAAGTTTTATTTAGTTATACTAACTTTTTAAAATTAAGCTAAGCTAAAAATTTATATTTTATAAATAAAAACTATATAATTATTAAAAGCTAAATTGTATTAAATTTAGCTTTAGGCTAAATTACTAAAGTATTATTAAGTATAAAGTTGTTTTATTTATTATTAAACTTAGTACTAAAAGTAAATAAAAAATAAAAAAAAATATACTACTTTTTATTTCTAAAAATTAGTTTAGTTAATAACTAAATCTTTTTAAACTATAGCACGCTTTAATATATAATAGTTTAATATATTTTTAATATAATTTAAAAGCTAAAAAAAAGTATTTACTTAATTAAAAAAGATTTAAAAATACTTTTTGCTTTATTTTAGTAGTATATTTATATTACTAGCTTTTAAATTTTAAATAAAAAAACTGCTTTTTTTATAAAAACTACTTTTTATTTAAACTTTAAATAGCTTTATTTTTATTTAACCTATTTATAAAAAGGTTTTACTAAATATTTAAAGTATTACTATTTTTTATTAGCTTAGTATACTATTTTAATAATTTTATATTTGCAATAGCTTTAATATAAATTTATTTTATACCTATAGTATATTAAAAGTATACTTAGTTATTAAATATGTTAAGCTTTATTTTAAATCTATTTAAAAATAGTAAAAGCATATAGTTAGAAATTCTAAGTATTAAAATTAATATAGTTATAATATAAGCTTAGCTATTTAAAAAAAAGCTAGTAAAAATAAACTACTTTATATTTAAAGCGCTTTTTAAAAAATGGTTATTTTATTATAAAATTAAAAAACTAATAAGTTATTTTAATTTTTATTTAATAGTAATACCGCTAAATAAACCGTTTTTATATAATATTTAAGCTTTATTATTAAAATTTAGCTTATAAATGTTATACTTTTTATTTAAACTTGCTATAGCAAACTTTTATTAATAGTATAACTTATTAGCTAAATTTAATAGTATATATTTACTTATAAGTAGTAACTGCTAAATAGTATACTTATTTATAAATATATTTAGTATTAGGATTAATAAGTTTTAGTATAAAGCTAACTTAGCCTTAAGTAACTAAAAAAATTACTTTTTAATTTTGAAATTTTAAGTATATAATTACTTTTGTTTTAATAACAAAATAGATTTTAATATTAATACGCTTAAAATTATAGCAATTTAAATAGTATTTAAGTACTAGTATTAAATATAGGCATTTTAAATAGTAGTAATATATATAAATAATATAACAGCTTAAGCTAGCTTAATAAACTTATTTATAAAAAATTTATTATTATTAAATTTGCTATAAGAAATTTTTATTATTATAATATGCTATAATATTTATTTTTAAATAAAATAAATAATATTTAAAAATAATAGCTTAGCTAATATTTTATTTTAAGCTAAATTTGCTATAATTGCTAACTTATATTTATATTAGCAGTACTTTTTAAAAGAAGTTTTTTTTTATAATTTTTAGCACAAATATAAAAATATAAACTAATTAATAATAATAACTACTTATATTTCTTATATATAAGTTTAGTAAAAAAAACCTAAGCTAAATATAAATTAGTTATAAAAGTATATAAAAATTAGTATAACTTTTAGCTATAGGCTTTATAGCTTATAATAAAAGGAAATCTAGTTTTATATATATATAACTAGGCTTATAAGCTATTTTAATAAGCAGTTTAAAGCTTAACTTTAAGCTTATATTTATTTATACTATAAATAGTTTATATTAACTTTAGATTTAATATATATATATTTAATAGCTTATATATTAAATAGTTAATTTAAGAAGTTATATATTTGTTTTTTTATAAGCGTAGCATTTTTATAAAAGCGCTAATTTTAAAACAAATTTTAAATAAATTAGTATTTAAAAAAGCAATAAAAGAAAAAAACCTTTAAGATATTTTAGTTGCTAACATAGCTTTTATTATAGCTTAGTATAAGTTTTTACAATTAAAAAAAATAACTTATACTAACTTAGAAGCAAAAAAGCTTTAATACTAAAATATACTTAAGCTATTTAAATTAGCAGTTTAACTATTAAAATTTAGTAACTATTTTTAAGTCTTTTTTTATAGTATAAAAACAAACTATAATTATTTTAGCATTAATATAATATTAGATATAATAAGTAAAAATTTATGCTTAGTTTATTATATAGCAAAATTACTAAAATAAAATAATAAACTATTTTATATATAAGATATAGCTTTTTTTTTTTAGCTATTAAATAGCGCGTTTTTAAAGTTTTAGGTATTATAAATTTTAAAAAATAAATTATTATGCTTAAAGATTAACTATAAAGTATATTTAAGTTATAGTTTTTATAAAAGTATAATATAGTATATATATAATATAAAAATAAGTAAAAGAAATATAAAGTTATTAAGCCGCTAAATATTAAATATAGTTAAAAAATATTATAAAATATTTATAAATAAAAAGCTTAAAATAAATAAAAAGTTTATATTTAAGTTAATATTACTTTTTAATTAGGCAGAAAATTAATAAATTAGCTAAATAAAACTATAAGCTAGCATAAATAAATTGTTTTAGTTTATAATAACTTATTTTAAGCTTAATTAAATATTAACTTATTATTATATATTAGTATAATTAAATAATTAAGATTTAGTATAGCAAGTAAATTTATATTATAAAAAGGTTATTTATATTATAAATTTATTCTTTTTTTAAATATATAATAAAACTTAAAATTTAAATTTAAACTATTTATATAAGTTAAAACAAATTAAACTTAAATTTTAAGTATAATTATACTAAATTTTTAATTTTATTAAAAAGCTACTATAAATAAACTTTAAAACCTATTAAATGCTAGCTAAAGCTTTTTTTGCTTAAATTTAAGCCTTATATAAACTAATAATAACTTGCTTATTTTTTAGCGCTTAAAAAGTCTTTAAAATAATTGCTAAAATTATTTTCTTTTTTTGTTTTAATAAAGTTAATAACTTTTTTACTACTTAAATTTAGCTTATTTTTATTACTATTTTTATTTTTATTTTTTTTTTTATAACTTAACTTATATTTTTTTTTTCTTTTTTTTTATTATTACTATTATTATTAATAATAATAAAAGTTAAATTTAATGCAGAAGTAGTAAAAGCAAAAACTAAAATTAATAAATAGATATAATATGTTTAGTTTTTTATTTAGTTAATAACTTTTTAAAGTTTAGCTAAATAAATTAGCATTAAATTTATGTTAAATTTATTGCAAAAACTTATTACTAATAATAAAAAACTTTTAAAAAGTTGCTATATTAATATAGTTTTAATAAGTAGTAGCATAAGTATAAAAAAACTTTTTTTAAATAAAATAGACGTTATATTTAGCAAAATTAATTTATTTTAATTAGCTTTAAATTTGTAGTAGATTTAGATTTAATTTATATTATAGCAGCTTTTAAAGCGATTTTTTTTGCAAAATTTAATATAATAAATATATTTTAAAAAAAAAAAAGCAATATTATTAGCATAAAAAGTATTAAAATTTTATTATATTTTTATTAAAAGCAAATTTAAAGCGCTTTTATTTTAAGCAGGTTATTTATTTAAGTTATATAATAAATATAGTAAATATAAGCTATTTTTTGCTTATTTATAGTAGTAAGCTTTTAATTTAAAACAAATTAAAATTAAATTTACTTTTAGTTTTATTTAAATAATATACTATTGCTACAAAAAAAAAAAAAAAAGCTTTAAATAATTACTAAGTAAGCAAACCTTTTTATAAAGTTAATTTTATTATAATAAAAAAGTTAAATTTATATTATATTAAAGTTTTAATTAATAGTTAAATAAAAAAAAAATAGCTACTAAATTAAACTTAAATTTAATATAAATATATAATAAAAATAACTTATATTTTATTATTATTAAAATAAAAAATAAAAAAAGCTTAAGCAATAAAAAAAATCTATAATAAACCTTATTTAGCAGAATTTTATACTACTTAAAGTTTTATTTTTTTTATTAGCTATAACTTCTTTTTATTTATTTATTAAGCTATATAAAGCTTAATATTTTATAAAATTAAATAAAAAAAGAAAAAAAAAAACTAATTTTTAATAATATATAAACGTAAATATAAATAGTTTAGCTAGCTTTTATAATATAAATAACTTAAATTTATAAATAATAATAACTTATATTTACTAACTATTTAATTTTATATAAATATTTTATAATATTTTATTTAAGTTTTAAACTTATATTAAATATTAGTTAAAAAGTTTATACTTTTTTTAATATATATATTTAATAAATAATAATAAATATATACTTATAATATATTATAAATATATATTTTTATAGCTTATAAAGCTTTATTATATAATTTTTATATTTATAATAATATATATATATATATAATTTAGTATAAATTTAATAAAAAATTATTTATTTACTATTTTTAAACTAGTATTATTTTATTTATATTATTTTATTTATATTACTTTATATACGTTATTTTTGCTTTATATAGTATAAGGTAGTTTAGCTAACCTTTGTAGTATAAGTAGCTTAAATTTGTAAGCAATAGCAGCTTATATTTGCTAGCTATTTAACCTTACGCAAATATCTTATAGTACTCTGCTTAAGCTTTAAACTTGCGCTAAATACTAGCTAGAAGGCTTATACTTCCTTTAATATATGTACTTAACAAATAACGATAGGTGTGTGCCTGTGATATGCTGTAGATGGGTTTTACTGTTTTGAACTGTAAGCACCACTTTCAGCCCGGGCCCCGCCCTAAGTCTGGCACCGTTCCTTGTACAACTACAACCATCAGCTTACCTAGAGACAACGCCACGTAACAACTAATAGATGCAACTAATCCTTATTATGGAAATAAACAAATTAAACCTTAATAAGTCGATTCATATTTTGTAAACCTAGATTCCTGAGGGCTATATTGAGGCTACAAGCCCTATATTATAAGCACTCCGATATACGTGACCTATCTCTTTTTTCTCCACGGCCAAGATTGAAATGGTATCACCAGAGACGAAACAATAATTGAACATCTGTTTCTTCCTTCTCCCTCAACTACACTTTTTAACATTTAGAGAGTTCGACGATAAGTGCTTCCGCCACGGCCCCCCTTCCATGGGAATGACAGCCATGTTCTAACACGATGAGGACATCTAGTAGTCATCTCATTACAGAGGGTCGAAAGGCAGAAGCTTAAGTAGTAATGACATGAAGCCCAAATTCGCCAATGACTTGGATTCATACATGCAATTCGCAGTTCTCGTCAAGTCGACAGGGAGGATATGACATCTGCCTTGGAAACAGCTCTTGGAGTCGGACGCCGAAGCTGGAAATCGCTCAATACCAAATGCGAGAAGAGGGTAAAGCCGAGCCTGGACGAAGCGGGGTCCTAGCCTCCTTTAACCAAGACGAAGCGAGGCGAGGCATGCCAGAAAGACGGCAATGCAGAACTGGGATTAGAGCTAAGAGGCTAGATATTGTTGTCGCAATCAGTTTCGAGTAATCAGAACATTATTCACCGCCCCCCTTCCCCCAAGTGAGCATCCAGAGACGTAGCATAGCAACCCGTACTGTATCAGTTGAGGCCTTCGTGAATAAGAAGATGGCCGCAGTGACATTGTACCGGAGTGGACTAAGACCCAATTATCTTTTTTTTTTTTCCAAGACAAAGTATCGTCTTTTCGGATCGTCTCTAAATACTAACCAATTCCTGCTCTGCCCCCTAGACTCAGTAAGCGTCCCCCAGGGCATCCGCGAGCAGCCTCGCAGGGCCAGTGTTTCGCCTCAAGGCTGGGACAAGGGTTCCTGTATGGCGTTGGCGACGTTCGTTCGAATGGAGGAGCATGGCAAAGTGTTCCAAATCGCCCAGCCTGCAAAAGCAATTTAGAAGAGCTGGTTTCCTTAAGACTTATATTCCTCGTCTCCGTTACTCCTCACCTACCGTTATGAGAGTATCTTATAGCAAATACTTTATAAGAGAGGCGTTCTTTATATCAAGCCAGAATAGGCACAATTTTCCATGTACAACTATATTACGTTTCCAACTTGTGGAATCAGTGGCTCGAGCGGCTTCGATAAACATATCTTTTTATACTCTATGACGGACCTTTAAGGACCAGTTTTCTTATATATATTGCTAACTGGGGGCTCGCCCGCCTTGATCCTGGCCGCACCATACTTCACCAGCCGGATTGCCTGGATGGTCAAGAAACTAGAAGTTGCCTATGCAGTGAAGGGGTGACAAAAGAAGGCCGAGAAAAGTTGGGAAATTCAACCTCTGGGCTAAAGAGTATTCAGGCGTGTCCATAGGCCATCATATGAACCGTTCCACTAACGTTCTTCTAAGAAAAGATAATAGACTTTACTAGGATCTCGCGCTCGGGGTAAAGAAAATGCCTACTAAGAATATATCGAGGCGACACATGTCAGCGATGAGTTGCATTAGCAGATAGACAGCGCGCTCACGGACGAACCCGTTTCTCAGATATGATGATGATGATGCTCTCCTAACAACGAAAAATGCGCAGTTGTAGGTCTGATTGGGGAGGTGCGAAGACATGAGGCTGTGTGACGTAGGTATGTTGAAGGCCGCTGTCGGAGGGGAAAGCTAAAATTCACGCCGTACCTAGGTAGCGTACGATGCCTGCCGCGTGAGTTCGCCAAGTGACCCGCTTATTCGACCACCCAGGTCTAGCGTCTGCGGGGCTAACGAAGGACCCTGATGATGCGGCGGTAACCTGTGTAGTGCAATGGTTGGGAAAAAAAAGTGGATAGCTTCAAAAAGTGGCCTGAGATATCTACATAGTTACTTACCTCGTCCAATCCTGAACCTCTTTTCTTGCGCATTGTCAACGTTAATCGCCAATCTACTCTCCTCAAACCTCAACGCATGCTAGCTGATCCTAATTGATCGAAAGCCAAAGACCTTTACATACAACATCCACAGCCTTTTTTTTCTAAACACCCATCATGAATACGGTACGAGGAACCTCCCGGGAAGACAAGCCAAACGAAGAGGCAAAAAGTCGCTAACGCTCTGTCAAACAGGTCAAATCTTTCTGGTACGTCGATCCACTTGCCTTCCCTTCCTCGGTCTACATGTCGAAATCGGAATATTGACTCGACTGCTCATGCTACCAGGCTTGGCTGGGGCTCCCTCTGCGTTGGTATGCTTGTTTCCCCGAAATGTCATATTCTGCCTACAACATGGGTCGCTTACACGTCCATTCGTGATGCGGTATAGCCGGCGCAGGCGCCTACTACTTTGCTAAGAAGAGCATCAATGCCGACCGAGCGCAGCGATACGAGGAGACCCAGCGCAAGAGGCGCATGATGGACTCCCTCGAGCACCCCGAAAACTATTCCAGCAAGCCGGCGTCGACGTCGACGTCCGCCACGTCTCCGAATAACGACAGGCCTATCAGTAACGATTTCGCCGGCTCGCCGAGTCGAGAGGCGAGCTCCGACCCTGCGCCGACAAGACACGCGCCCACGACCGAGGGCCAGAGGGTATTCGAGAAGAGCAAATACGAGAGCAGTACGCCTTTTCAGAGTCCAAAGGGTGATCGCTTTTCCTAAGATTATCTCATTGTATTATGCGAGGAGGGCGGACGCCGCTATACTTTATTAAACGATACATGTCATGACTTGACGTGGAAACTCTTGTACAAAATATACATATAGAAGGTGTTGGTTGGGTGTTTACAATAAAATATCTCAACTACCAATTATTCCGAGGCAGTGATTTTTCCCTTGCGATCTCTATATGGCGCATAGTGGACTGGGGTATTAGATGGATGCTAGATATTTGAGCTTATAATTCTTCTAATATCGGCACTGGAGCGACCAGACTTATTGCGTCTCCGGGCTAAGCGGGAGCGGTGCTGTAACTTGTAAGGGTCCTAGGCGGGCACTCCGAGCCCCATCGCAATTATGGGTTCTGCCAATTCTTAGCCCTTTCATTCAGGACCTATGAAGAGTGCTGGCGTAGCTAGGCTCAAGAGCAATAATGATTCACGATAGGGAGCTGAAATAACGTAAATCCCTCCAGGTCTGGTTTTGGCGAATAAAGTTGATCTTCATGAATAATTCGGACAGGATAAATAATGTGGCTCTATACTTCGTATGCATGTACGCAGTATTCGAAGAGGATCGTGCCTGGTGTAAGAGGAAACCGAGATCGATAATAACTGACATATTATCGTAGGCAACCTGCACTAGAACTCGGCCTTGTGTGAGAGAAACACGAGAAACATATACAGTGTGTAGGTAAACGCTTACATGTACCTCCTACACATAATAAGTAGGTATAGGATACCATGAGCGTGGAAGGAAGTAGGTCCACGGCACTGGGTACTTCCTCATGCTACAGACTGCAGTGCAGCACTGTACCCCCTGTACAGCACTGTAAAATCTATAGGTACCGGTACCCTGCTCAACGCCTCGCATCTCGACTTCAACATCATCCTCCACTCTCCCAAAAAGGCCTCCATGACACAACACAACATACCATGCCTGCACTCAGCTAGCTAGCTACCCAGCTCACATAACCATTCGCGTCCGCCCGCACCATCTCTTTAGTCCACCTACCCCCACGATGGCGTCGCCGCAGCTCGCCATCGCCAAGGTGTCGTTCTCCGCGGTGCTGCTCCGCGCAGACCCGACGTCGTGCCCGCGCACCGAGATCGACGAGTTCCTCGGCCGGCTCGACGCGACCGCCTCGCGATGCTCTCCGCCCAATGTCCAGGTTTGAGCAACACAGCCTCTTGAAATATCGTGTGCAAGCGCGACAGCTAAACCGTCGTGCCCCATAGAAATGCAAGCAATGGATCTTCGCAAATCTAGCCCACTCTGCCGCCCGCGTCGCCGCCATGGCCAAGTACCTGGGAGCCCTGGCCGCCTCCTACTCTGCCGACCTCGCCACCACGAGAGGCGCGCGGGAGCCCTCGTCGAAGCGCAAGCGTCTGCATCTTCTCTACATCCTCAACGATGCCCTCTACCAGGCCCACGTCCGAGACCAGGACGGCAGCCTTGCCGCGAGCGTTGAGCCTGCCCTGCCGAGCCTGGTCCGGAGCGCTGCGGCCTTCCCAGACTCGCCCAAGCATGCCAAGAAGCTCCTTAACCTGCTCGACATATGGGAACAGAACCAGTACTATCAGCCCCACGTCATCAACAAGCTTCGCCAAGCCGTACACGACGGCCAACATGGTCAAGATTCGGCACCCGCCGCAGACAGCACCACCAATGGTTCCACGAACGCCAACGCAAGATCGTCCAAACACGCGCCGTTCATCATGCCCACCATGCACGGCGACGCTACTTCGCCGTGGTACGATTTGCCTGCCGCCAATTGGCTCCCGCTCATGGAACCCAACTCTACGAGGCCCATGAATCCGGATATGATCAAGCCGCTCCGGTTTGCCGCTGGGCCCGCGGATAAGCAGCTCATCAAAGCTGTGCAAGACTTGCTGGCCGACGTGGACCGGATCTACTCAAAGGAAGGCTTAGCAAATGACGAGGGCGTCGAAGACTTCGACCAGATGGGCCAGAGGGTTACGCTCGACGAGATCACGAGAGAGGTCATAAGGGGGGAGACATACTACGGCTGGTCACGCTCCTTCTGCCAAAAGATGAAGCAGCGCCGGAACAAGAAGGTCACGTCGAGCAATGGGGGCCGCGGTCGTGGCACGTCACGCTCACCATCACGTTCGCTATCGCGCTCGCGAAGCCAGTCTCGGGGGTCCTCGCGCCCAGTATTCAAGCGTCGCCGAATCTCAGCTTCACCGGACTCAAGCCGAAGCAGAAGTCGTAGCAGGAGCAGGAGTAGAAGCCACGATGGCGACCGGCAGTACAGCCGAGACAGGCATCGACGTAGATCTTACAGCAGCTCCAGATCGCGATCCCGATCACGCTCACGATCACGCTCGCGAGGACGTAGCCCGCCACAGCCAGCGAGACAGAGACCCCACATCAAGCCCACGAACCTCCCTCCTAGTCACCTACCCAACCTCCAATTTCCACAACAGCCACCCAATTTCATGCAACAGGGCTTCTCGCCAGCACCACCGGACTTCGGGCAGTTCCCCGTCCCGCCGCCGCCGCCGCCCAATTATCAAGGCCCGTGGCCGCCGCCGCCTCCGCCGCCTCCAGCGGGCGGTATCCCGCCGAACTGGATACCCCCCATGGCTAACATCAGCGGCGGATGGGCCGCGCCGCCTCCCCTACCGCTGCCCCCTCCCCCTCAGCAACAGCAACAGCAACAGCAATATGGCGGTGGCGGGTATCAGCAGTACGGACGCGGCGGGAGGGGCGAGTATCGCGGCCAAGGATACCGGGGCGGTGGGTGGAATAGAGGGCGCGGCTGGTGATTGTAATAGTATAATAGCGATGATGTTGACGGTGATGATGATATTTGCAGCGGGATTCTTAAACGGTGTAGAATTTTGAAAGGGAATCTGCCGGAGACAAAAAGAGCCACAATAAACAAAATAAATACTTGGATGGCGTGTTCTCACGTCGCTTCTTCACCTCCTATCTTTCCTGCTACCTACCTTTTATGACCATCTAGGCTTGGTGTATTGCCCATGGATACCCTCTCTCTATTACCATGATTACAAGCATACATAGAAACATGCGGCGAGGTACCTAGGTAGTTAACTACCTATGTTATCCCGACTCCTTCCTCTACATGAGGTTAGGTTATATACTAGGTAGGTAGGTAGGTAGGTAGGTAGGTAGGTAGGTAGATAGATTATACACCCAGACACATTTCTGCGGATTCCAGAAATACCGACTCAGATCTGGAAATTGAAGTCTTAAGGACATCTCTTTTACCTTTCTCCCGTCTGTTGACAACATAGTAGAATAAAATGCAATGCAATATAATACAGCCCGCCAGACAGACAGACAGCATAATATCGAGAAAACATTAGAGTCACTACTACTAATACCTCAACGCATATGCTAGGTAAGCCCTACAACTACTATCTGTGCCACTTCGTAAAGATCTCCGATGCTTGATGAAATAAACCCGATCAATCGACCTATAGATGCACGCCTAGATACATAGGCTCTCTCTTTGTTTATTTACTTTCACTCACTCACTCACTATTTACTTATCTAGCGATCCCTCGCACCAGCACAACACAGCAACCCGACCTACAACATACAAACTGGCCAAACATTGAACCCCTATTACCAGCATCCGCATCCCGTCAACAGCGCCCACACAACGCCCGCCGGCATCATTAATACCACTATCATCGCCATCGCCACAGAACTCCACGTTCGCCCGTTCGTAGGCAGCAGTCATAGTATGTAGGAGGGAGGAGGTAGATATGTGTGGAAAAGGAGAAAAAAATACAACTATCTACATTTTGCTGGGGGTTGAATGAATGCACCGTCCATCCACCCGTCCATCCGTCAAAATCGGTCAAATGCGCCCTCTCTTCTTGGGTGTCAAGGTATCTATCTACTGATTGTTTTTAACAAAAAAAAAGGAGTTTCCCGCCACTTATGCGAAATCCATGCCGAGGAGTGCAGACCAGCAGCATACAACGTTCATTTTTGTCTTCATGCGCCCCGTCGCCTCTGGCGTCAAATAATCCATCCATTAGTCCATCTATCATCTCAATCCACGATGGCCACTAAATTTGCGGTTGGAACTGGGTGTTGAATTTCATCCTTCAAGCCACCCCTGTTCTGTTGAGTCATATACTAGCAGTCCTCTCTCTCTCTTAGTAGCGTCCGAGACCGCTTAGCTCTACCATGGAATGAAGCCTTAGGAATACCTCGGTAGCAGGTATCACTCGGGAGATCGCCCAAAGGTTGTAATTGTTTGGCGTTTATTTACTATTCGTTGCAATATTTTATCCATGGGATAGGGAACGATTGATGAGATGAGGATCACATCGCACTCACAAGAGGCTTGAAAGTAAGTGCATCGAAGCCAAAGCGAATCCACGGAGAGGACAGCTCCTAGCCAGCGTAAGACACGGACGAGGGGCATAGAAACAACGCTCGCCCCTATATCCTGATTCTCGACTCAAAATGCGTAGGTATTTCTCAATGCCTCTTGATCTTGAGCTTGCAGTTGGCCAAAGAACTGGTCGAATTGAGGAATTATTTGGCGATAAATGCCAATTGTCTAAAATTTAATTAGCTATTTGCTTCAAAGTATTGAAACTCTCGTGTGTAATGCGCACCTTTTGGAAATCCTCATGGAGGTCAGTCTTGTTTTGACTACGAAGCCTCATGTCCCGGTACCGAGCAATGGCTGTGAAGAAATGTAATAATGACTTTTCCATGGCCATAGGATTCTTCTCCACGATGAGCGTGAAACCGCGGAAGGCCGTGGCCTTCTCATCTGTAAGATCAACCTCGTCCATGCAACTTAGGAAGTCTTCGGCAAAGTTAGCGAGATGAGGTGCAAGAAGATCGGCATTGCTGAGCCCCAGACGACCCAAAGCAATAGCGGCATTTTCGATGACGCCCCTAGGGATACCTAGATCGCCGACAATCTCAACAAACCGACGAAACAAGTCCGGTATGTATGGTGCCATCTCAGACTTGTGCTGAATGGCAATCTCTCCCGCGGACCAGCACGCATTGTTAACAACGCTGAACCCGCTTTCTGCCTCCTCGTCTAGGATATTATCGAAATCTAATTGTTTCAAGAGAACGGGGAAAATTTTTGGCAACGAAGGTTTTAATTGGCCGTAAACATACTTCGCACTGTCGCCAAGGACAGCGTAGGCGGACTGCCGAACTTCATTCGATGGGTCTTCCATACAGAGAACTATCAGTTCAAAGAAAGCCGGCTGTGACTCGTGGACCAGCTTGGCTGATATCGACGGGTCAAGAGCTTGAACAATAGCACTTAGAAGATCAAGGCTCGTAACGAGGAAATCTCTGTTGGGCGCGTCGAGGGCTGGGTTGTTCGCATGTGCTATAGACGCCTTTAGGTTCTGGTGAATGATATTGACACATCGGCCAAAGATTGGCGGCGCATAGGGAGTGAATGCATCATTCATGGCCATCGCAACGTAAGATAGACACTCCAATAACGGGAACAATTCTCTTGAATCGTCGGCCACCTTGTTCCACCGTTCTATGAGTGCCGGCATGAGCTCATTAGCCAGGTCGGGCCGGGCCAAGACTGGGCCAATGTTTTCAGCTAACGTTTGTACACAGTCGTAGAGGATAAAGATGTTCCGGTCCTTGTACTTCTTGAAGCATCGGACAAACTGCTGAATAATGGGAAGACTGTAGGGCTCAAGCCGCTTCCCAGCTTTTTCTTCGAGATTGGCAAATGCCGATGCCCCTGCTTCTTGAACTTTCTTATTACGATCCAGCATTTTTGTCAGAATGCCCTCCATCATAGGCTCAAAATACTGGCGACGTTGATTCGGGTCGGTAAGCTCCGCAGCCCATGACGAGTAGCGACCCAGTGTCCAGCACGTAATTTGTCGGACGACAGGTTCAGAGTCATTGAGTAGCGAGAACAGATAAGTAACCAGTTCGGGCAAATGGGGGGTGATGACGCCAATACAACCCTCAGCAACAGCACCCAAGGCCAAGACCGCCGCCTCTCGATAGGACCATTCATCATGCTTGAGATTCTTGGTCAGGTAGGGGAGTATGCTCTCGAAGACACGATCCCGAAAGTCTCGAGCAAAGACGTCCAACGCGGCAGCGGAGCACTTCCGGAGAGTCCAGCGGTCATCGGATGTGGCGTCATCTCCGTATTCATTCTCTTCGATCTCACCTTCTTCCAACTCTTCATCCACCATCTCTGTTAGCTCCTGGTAGATATTTTCAGTAAGCGCGGGATCAGCCGATGCGGCGCCATTGGCTGTCCTAGCCAGATTCTTCCTTCTCGCGAACTGCGGCTTTATATCTTCTACTCGGTCTTCCTCGTCTTCGTCATCAGAGGCGCCTCCTAACAACGCAATCTCTTCGCCGCTGTATACCATGCACTCGAGAAGGACAGGAATAATCTTGCCGATGTATGGCGTCAATGACTCCCACAAGTTCTCGTGTTCACCCACTGCCAGCCAGAACTCGGCAGCATCGCAAGCCAACTCCTCGTCATCACCCTGTTGTTGCGTAAGAATGTAGTCGACCAGGCCAGCAAGATGAGGCTGAAGCTTGTCGGGGCGCGTCTCAACGAGCTGGACAAAAGCGCGGCACACTTGTCTCCGTACATCGTTACTCGAGTCGGTGGCAAGATTGAATAGATTTTGCAGCAGATCGTCAATGGAATTGAGCATGGCCTGGGACTTGCGGGGCGTGAAGACGTTGATGGCGGTTAGAGCATGGGCGCGGACTTTCGGCAGCGGGCTCTTCGTCGCTTGGATGAGTTTAGGAAGGATGAAGTTCAGTGGCCGCTGTCCATTCACTTCGCGGTCCAACATTTTGGTATTGTCCTCGCAAATTTTAGCCATGGCGGCTATCGCACCCTCCTGACCCTCCTCCGATACTTGGCCCGTCTCATTGGTAAACATTCTCAGGAGTTCCGGTAGCAGCTCTGGCCAGCTCAGGAGGCCACCATTGCGTATCAACTCGGTGGCAATATTGCCGGCATAGTTGCGCATCTGTGAATGCTTGTCTTGCAGTCCCATTGGTATAGCCATCTTGATCAAAGCGAGACTGGTGTCAGGAATGGATTTGCTTGCAGTCTTCACATTGTTCTTCAGCATGATAGCAGCGGCGGACCGCACGAGATAAAAGTCTTGAGGCGAACATTGCAAGGTGGTCGGAGGATCTGGACAGGTAAAGAGATAGACAAGATAGTTGTTGATGTCGGGCGAGGTCTTGGCTTGTTCGAGCATCTACGAAAAGGGAAACACGGGTCAGCTCACGATACCTAAGGAGGGCGGCGGTCTGTGTCGCATGAGCCGGCGCGCGAAGGTTGGATGAGACGGGATGGGGCGGGGCGGGGCAGGACGGGGGACACGGAGGAGTTCTTACAGCCTCGGCTTGCTTTTGAGCGGCTTTGTTAAAGCCGCTGAGAGAATCCTTGAGGCAAGCAGCCAGCTGGCTCAAGGACTCGGGTGCCGGTTGCCAATCCATGATAGGTAGCTGTCACAATTGCAGAGGTGAACGAAAGAGGAGGTGGTAGGCGAGAGAGGGGAGAGGGGGGGATGATATGGCCGAAGCACGGCTTGTATCGAGAGACGGTCTCGTTGCTCTACACAGGCTAGAAGGGTGGTAGAAGCGTCAGAGGTAGACGATAAGAGACCAGACGTTGTGTGGTTTAAGTCGGAGATGTCGCAACAGGAGGACGCATGGATTCTAGCGGTGGTATGGGGAGAAATTCCTAGTATCGTAAGACCTATCTAGTATGAGCTGTGTTCTCTTCTTCTTCTTCTTCGGGCGTGCTGTGTGTGTTTGCACTGCTTTGCTCGTCAAGGTTGTGTCATGATGTACGGTCTGTATGATATGTGTGGTCTGTATGGCGTATCTGGTATATATGGCCATGTACGGAGGAGGAGCATATGTCTATGCAGTGCAGAGATATTGGAGGGGTCCATCTGGATGCGGGACCTACCTCCGAAACTAGCTACCTAACCTAAGGATACCCTTATGCTAAGTGGCGGGCTGCTTGGGGGGCGCGAGAACGATAACTCGTGGCGGATCGCACTGCAATGGCCAAGATAACCGTTGGTCGTTGGTTGGATAAGAGTAGGTATCGTCACCACTCCGGCCTCGAAAAAGGAAACTGGGAGAAAACTTGAAAAAAGGTTTGTAGGGAGGTCGGGCCAGATGCGGGAAAGAAAGAAGAGGAAGGGCTCCCAACGTCAGACTACCGAAACATGGCTGCTTGGTTCTACCTGATCTAGTGTGTGATGGATGGTAATAGTGGGAGGGCAACGAGGGAGGGCAATGGTGGTGGGCAGTTTTTGGTGGGGGAAGAATTGGCGGGCTGGCAGGGATAATAAGAGGAGCGAGGGGGAGCGGAATTGTGGATAAAATATGAGGGTGGTGGATATTAGAATTGGGTCATTAGATGGTCGGTTCCATGGGATTGATTGTGGCCGCTATACTACTTAGTACCTACTTATCTAGCAGTCGCCGCGCGGGTCTCTGAAAATTTACTTAGCCTCAGGCTGTCTCTCTCTTGTCTCTCCCTCTCTCACTCACAAGTTGTACTTAGGTGTGGTGGGGAACCCAAGTAGTACCGCCGTATATTTATGACGCTGGTGTACATATGGAGGTATAAGATGTAGGTATCATGAGTTTTACAGGTTGAGGTCCTTACTAAGAGAGAACATGTTCCTTAGGTTTGTACTTGCCTTCTTTACTCAAGGTACATACGCAGTACATCAAAAAAGTAGGTTTTACGTACGTGTATGTTGGTACTTCCTCATGTACACCAGTTGGCTGTACCTCTGTACTCAGTGGTAGGCTTACTCTGCAAAGGGGGGCACTGGCACTGCCTGGATTTGGTCTAGACTTCAACTTGCCTGCAGTCTTGTCCTGCTTTTCTCCTTGAGTATTGTACCTACTCAAGTATACCTCCTTACCGACATCCGTCCAAGTTTATCATTTCCCCTTTCGACGACCTACAAACAACCAACATTGAAGGTCAAGGCCACAGGTACACTATATTAGGTGTATATGTAGGCAGAGAGTTGCCCCAAATATATCCCAGCACCTTATTAACTAGCCCTGCAAGGGCGCAAAACCTGAAATCGACTCATTTACCAAGCCCTACCATCAGCGGATTTTGCATATACGAGACTCGAGGCTGGCCATTAATCCAGGCAACGAATGGTATACCGATTTTTTTCATGACTTCTTCGGATCACTACCATCCAATAAGTAGTGGTTGGACTCTCATGGTCGGAAATGGGTACGCTTAGCGAAACCTGAGCATCTCTACACAATATCATTTCCCCGTTTGCTACCCTGCATACCGAAGAGGAGAGATACCTACCTAGCAACACACGGCTCTGTCCAACCACATACCTAGGTCGGCACTTGAGTAGGGCTCTAACTCTTACTTGTAGCTCCCCCCCTTCTCCCCCCCTCTTTCTGTTTGCTCTCATCAGCATGGTGATTCATCGTCCTCTTCTTATACCTAGCTCCTCCGACAGCAATAATACAGCATCTTCACGGCCGGAACTAGATGATCACGCCGAACGCGTGGACGGACGTGGGGAACCATAGCTAGATTGCCTGTACCAGGTCTCTAAGCTCGGTACGTACGTAAAAATCTGGCGAATGATTAAGGCGACCGGTCGCCTAGGTAGCACCCTTCACCCATCTAGAGCTTGTATCACGCATTGGCCTCAGGGTGCCATTGCAAGTCCAGGCGAGGATAGGGTCATTTTCGCCCCGACGCCGGGGTGGTGTCCGCTAGTACACGTGTAGGCATACCGTATACCGAAAACGACTGCATGTGATTGCCTATAATATAATAAGTGAGGCCCCCTAGCGAGACATCAGCCGGATCCCACACCCCATCCGCGCCACATCTACCCCATCTCGTGGCCTCAACCATCGGCTTGGAAAGGCTGTCTGTCCATCTGGCCTTGGCCGGGATTACAACGCGTTCTGATATCCGCCGCCACCTCGCACGCCCTAGAACAGGATCGTGGGATGGTGATGGTTACGACCGTGGCCGCCGGCTCGGTCAGAAAATGTCGACCCGTCGTTGCATTTGACGAACCTGCCAGACGCGCATGGGACGTTAATCCGAATCGCTCGACTCTTACGATTCGGAGGTACGACTTTGACGTCGTCGCACAGTTGCGACCCCGCTTGAGCTTGCCAAAGACCACGCATGCGGGGTATCACACGCGTAAGAGTCCCTCGGGGTTCGATAGTCGACTCGTTTGATGGCTATTCTGTAGGCAACGCTGGCTACCTCGCACACGCACGAGGTCCCATTTCCTGGAGCTGATTGAGATTGCCTGGACAATATCCTGCTCCTTTACGAGAGAGACGACCATTCGAGAAGAGCAGGCATGCCGACTTAGGTTGGGTGGTAATGCATGAGCCGAAAGCCCCTGACGACGACAGAACCCTAGAGCACGCTGGGATCCGTCATCTCATCTTCGATCTAGATATCCGAGATTATATATAGAGGTTCCGATGCCCTACCTCCCTGCTGAGGAGGCATGCATGGCTGCAGTGCGGTACGTCATCTGCAGACTGATCTCGCCCGGGTAGCGGCTCCAACGCCGTTTGATATATCCTCCTAGGCCACTCTTGGCCATCGGCGGCTGAAGCATGTCTCGCCCCGGGGGACCCAAGAGAGATATGTATACACCTCCTACTGATTTCATGCTGCCTTGACTTGAGAGATACCTAGATCGATACCGAGATCCGCTCGATGTTGCACGTGTGAGGGTGGGGTCTCACGCTGGATGCTATGCAGATAACCGCCGGGCCCACCGGACAACCCTGATCGACCGCTGCTTTGGAATTTGGGGCAGCGAGGGCTCAGTCTTTCCTACATCTCTACTGATATATTATCACACGCTAGATACCTGGCGTTCCTGTCGCTATACTTCCTGACCATCGCTCTTTGCACCCGAAGCCAGGCTCAATTTTCTGCTCCTCGCGCCTTTGGCGTCATTGATATGCCATTACCAAGAGGTCTCCTTCATACCCTCGCCATTCACTGGCTACGCGACACGAGTGATTGGGCACATATGCAATAGATATATGAACCACAACTGGGTTCCTACTACGAGGCTTGTGCCGTTGGCAAAGAAAAATGTACCATCTCTCTTGATCATAGGCGCTTAATCATGAGATCACGACCTCATAGCTGATAATAATATCGGTAGACTATTACGACACAAGATCTAAATCCATCGCGGGACTCGTTAGTATACGCAACTTTGGCCTTCTTCCGAAAGCTGTGAGCACGCTATGCCTCCTTATGTTGTTGAGCGGCTGCTACTTCAAGCCATTGACAGGCTTGACGTATTCTCTTTTCTTCCGGGTAGGTAGTATTAATCTCTCCTGTCTTGCATCACTCCTTACCCGACACACGCCCCCCTGGACTCTAGTTTCTCGACGGGAACTGGACAAGATGCAATTTCTAGGTTTCGTGTGTGCCTGATCAGATAGCCGGTCTCTGAGTTGCCAAATTCTGTTTTATGGTGTATTATGAAACCTGATATTCCTCCCCAATAGCAAATCCATTATATTATATATTCTCTTCTCAGCAGGGTAGCAACTTATTGGGGCGTGCTTGTTTTTCATCACGAGGAGAGCTGTAGTAGTTCGTGAGTTTATCCTAGATAGATATTCTGTGCGAGTTTCTTGAACCTTGGATCAGCGAGGAACATTATCATGATCTAGGTTACTATTTAATACTAGCTACATGAACTAATAGGAGCTATAAAAGGGTTTAATCATGAGGATAGAATCATCTTTCTTTTGCTGAAATCCAGCTACACATAGGTAACTACAGCTATGGAGAGAGCCTTTGAAATCAAATGCTGGGGTAGATAAGAGAAAGCAATTGGTCAGTGGGTGGTGGTGTTAGTAGAGGGGGTGAATGAGACGTTGAGCACTCGAGATCCAAAGCCCAGCACTTGCCAGATATTTTCAAGAAAAGGGACAAACAGAAGGACAAAAGAACAGACAAACGGATAGACAACACTTGCAAGTACGAGAGAGAACTGTAAGGATAGCAATGCAAGCAAGTAGGTAATTATTAAGCAGATATGATCCGAAATCACCTATTCCTCACTCTCAATCTTCGCCTCAGTACCCTGATATCGAAATGGAAAGGCCACTACACGTATATTCCAGCTCGGCCTCGCTCTGCTTGTTGCTCGATGCTCATGCAGAGGGTGAGGGGGAGGACGAGTTGGGTTCATCATTGGCGAATATATTGAAAAGAACAGCTGGCCAGTTACAGCATGTCAAAGTGCTTTGGAAGAACCGACATATGAATTGATATCATCGATGTGTACCGTAGGGTATGATAGAAAAGAGGAAAGGAAAGCCTATATGTGAGCGTGGTGCCAATTGATGGCATTTTATATTCTACCTGGTGGGAGGGTGGAGAGGTGCTTACACATAGGTTGAGTACCTAGGCGAACCTTACCTATGATAAGTATTAATCTCTGTTTCTATCTGAGTACCTACTGAGCAAGTACTTAACTTATCTGAGGCTACCTAAAAACAGGTGATACGTAGTGTAAGCAAGGCTATGACTCCTCAAAGTTTAAGCATGGTGGCCAGTCATCCACTCAGGGGCTCGGAAAGTTTGGTGGGGAGGCAGGACGCAGCTGCTTCTTGCCGCCTGCCTACCTACCTTCCCACAATGATTCCTACACCAAGTCCCGCCACTTCCAGAACTACATACAGCCAGGCCAACTTACAACAAGCGAGTTCCCAATATTCAATGTTTGCCTCTCATCTTCCCAACAAACAACAGACCATCCGAATTGGTGTAGTGGTCAACATGGGGCGCTCTCAAAGTGGATCCGCCCAGCCCGGGGTTCGATTCCCCGATTCGGAATTAACTTTTACTCTTTTTGTCCAAACTTAAATCCGAGATGATACCCCGATTCAAAATTTTCTCCAATGCTGCAAGGTGTATAAATCTGTCCAGGTATATACACTTTAAAGGGTGAGTATTCCTTATATATTAATTTCTTTATATGTTTTTCAAAGGTAAACTTATTCTCAAGGATGAGGCAGTAATTACCTCTGGACTGTGCATGGTGGCTTTTTCCCTGGGTGTTTAATGAAGCCGCTGTGTTCCACGGCGGTACTTAACCAAACCCTCTGGTCCGAGAACTAACAGCAACTAAAGTTACGGCAAGATGGCCGAGTGGTTAAGGCGGAAGACTCAAGGGTTCTCCTTCCCCGTTTACCGGGCAGCATTCTTCTGGGGCAACCCGCGTGGGTTCGAATCCCACTCTTGTCAGCTTATCTTTTTGCCTCTTTATAGAAGAGATAAAGAAAAGGCAGAACACGCTTAAGTTTTTGGTGTTTCAAATGTTTTATTAACAGTGACCTCAATCAATGTTGTATTATAGCAATTGAAACAAAGGCAGACATATGTTATAGATGTAAGACGCGGACTGCTTGTGTCTTACTTGACTTTGTACTCAGTTGGGTTGTTCTTTTCGAGGGTCTTCTAATGCGTGCAGCAATTGCAGTTAAACACATCGATTGTTTGTAAAACATGTGCATTGTATAGTTCTACGTTTCGTATTATTTATACATATCGAGGGAAGCACGAACATGTCCCACGTCCTAGCTTTCTCAGCTAGCTGAGATCAGCTTTGCAACAAAACATTACTTGAATTTACAAACTACGAAGGCGCGATGTGTCACTTTAAGCAAATTCAAATGTGGGATGAGGCGGAACAATCCTGGGAGGATGTCGACTGTTTACGACGCATTCTGTGCCTCAATGCGAAAGACGGCAAGTTCGCAACATGCGGTAGGATCGGGCCGATTGTCTATGTCCACGTGGATTCAAATTATCGACTTGTCGCAGGTCGGACGGAATTATCTAGGTTAGTTAAATCGAATTGAGTAACCGAAGCTCGAGTGGAGAACTAGAAAAATAAATAGATGGATAGACATTTGCGATTTCAACGGTTCGCACGTACTTCCTGTCGGATACTTTAGAGAAGCATTGCTCACTGAGTGGGAGAAATATGTCCTGCACTCTCGTTCATTCGCTCTTCATTCGTCATGCTGCGTCTCCTTAGGTAGGACATCACTGATCAGCAACACGCTCTCAAGGCCTATAAGTCTGTCCGGAGCAAAATATAAGCAAAGCATCTTCATCACTGGGTTCCAATGCATCATTTATCCCGAGGTGACAAGTACCTACAGGTAGCCGAAGCTTCCTCTTGCCCTGCTAAGACTTTCGACGCCATCGGACCCCACTCACTACGAGCTCTAGACCCTACCACAGAGCAAATGTACAATCAACAAGCACCGAAAAGGAGACGAGAGCAAAAGAGCAAAAGTACTTAGTATTTAGTGAAACAAGAACAATAACAAAAATAAATAAAAATAAAAATCTGGTATAGGAGGGATTGAACCTCCGACGATGGACTCGCGGGGAATCGAACCCCGGACCACTCCCATGCTAAGGGAGTATTATACCACTAAACCACAAGCCCAAGTGGAGATGGTGCCTGGCTAGAGCGCTGGCTGCCCGATGGATGGTGGAGTGCGAAACTTTCGACGCGGATATATATCTTGCCTGGGTAGAGGATTTTGTGTTTGGACGTTCATCTTGAAGTTTGCAAGGAAATGAGAATCGCCGTATTATTGTTAATTGGCGAGATTCTGTCTGTCTCGTATCAGCTAGATGGAAGCTGCAAGATTGTCACATTGTCTATCGTCGGGCCTCTGCGTTGATGCTAGAGAGCATTTCGAGGGTATTCCGGCTTACCGAGTCGCCCCGTCGGCTGCAGGATTAACTTGAAGTCTGATGCCTCGCGTTCCCCGTTTACGAGACGCGGTCTTGATTTTGGTCGTGGGAGCGTCAAGTGAATTGCTTAGCATGCGGGCTAGGCCTTGTGAGCTCACATACACAACGGCGACATCACTATCCAGCTTCAAAACGCAGCCATATCGGTATTCAGGGGTACTGCTAGGAGCAGAATTGAAATTGGTATATAAGAAACAATAGAGTAAAGAAGCCGGCAGCCACCGTAGAGGGTTCCTTAAATAGACATAATCTTTCGTCCCCTCCTACAATAGCAACCACATGTGACATAACGTCCTTCCCCAAGGCAGTATGAAAACTGCCAGCATAAACCCTCAAGATTGCAATCTACCGTGGTGCCTATAGGAACACAGTCTTCATCATCGAAGCTCGAGTAAGCGAATCAGCCTCCTTTGAGTGCCTGTTGAACCATAGGGCGAGTACCAGAGCCAGAGTGAGTATCAGAAACAATATCAAATTTACAATAGTAGGTAGGAGGGTAGGTACCTACTGATTCAGGGGCAAACGGGCTCTCCGATTGGGCAACCATGGGCGGCCCAAAACATGCCACTCACGTTTTGTACCCGTAAGGTAGCCCTCCCTCAGGTCCATTAGCTCTCCGCTAATCACGTTCATTCATACTACAAATGCACTACAAATGGAATCCATACCCATTACCGGTGCCATGCCATCGCCTTCCCATGCGAGAGCCCTTCCGGTGGTTTCAGCGCCGAGGACGCAATCGGGCAATACGAATTCTCTCGATGATCCCTATGCCAAAAGCAAGGAGACCACGACGCCACAGCCTGCCCGAGACAGCGAGGCTAACACAACGATCACAGTCCTCGACGATGGGCAACAGCCCATATATGCTCGGACACGAAGGATAACTTCGGGCTTAGAGACGCTTGCCAAAGACTCTGCCCCATCCCGCTTCGTAACTGCACAGGCAGCTGGGGAAACGCTACTGCGATTTAGGAAGTGGTGTAATAAACTAGGCGCGCATCTCCATAGTGTCTACTCCTTAGATGAGCGCCTACGTGATGCTTCAGCCATCAAGCGCCATGTTATGCGCTGCCTAGATGACATCGCGGATGCGTTGGAAGAGCTGCAAAACGAGTCGCAGGGGCCAGGAGGTAATGCCTCCTTTCCATATGCCTCCTGCTGTCCCTTCTCATTAGGGAGGCTTGGGTATGATTCATATCGTTGAAGACTTATCCTGATGCTTTGCGCCCTCCAGCTATCTCGCCCCCTTTGATGAAGGACAAACCGTCTGCTCTTGGAATTCTTATGGCAAGAAGCGCGGCATCCGATCCTCTAGGCTTTGTGGATTCTATGCTTGATGTCCTGTTTCGCATCATTCCGATTATCCACCCGGCCCTGTCGGCGGATCGTGAAGCGAGAGCTATATCGATTGTGCTCCCAGACGAAGAAGAATTCAAGCAAATATGTTCCGCCAAGTTGACCTCCTTATTCCCTGAGCTCACATCACAGCTCCTAACTCGCCTAGTGCTCGCAAGTCTACAACGGCGGCGGTTCTTTTACTACGCGGCAACCTACAATTTAAAATTTCAGTCCGACGTTCAGCAAGAACCGCACTCTGTTGTCTCAGATAAACCCTTCAGTCCACCTATGCCTGCCTTTGGCGACACTCATTTAGGAGCTGCATCATCGTTTGTTAGTCAGGCAGACTCAAATCTCGACCCCTTCAGTCAACCTCTCGCAGAAAACAGCGACACAATATCTCTGATGTCGATAGCAAAGTCTCATCACGAAATGAAATACCAAATGCCGCCGTTTCCGGCAGATTCTGAGGGCGGATTGCGTGAATGTGTTGCTTGTCATCTTACCTTGCCTCTCCCGACCGAGCACATATGGAGGTAAGTTTCAGCATCGTAGCTTGTCTTGGGATAATACTAATCATTGTCTCTCTACAGAGCACATATACTACGAGATCTCCGACCTTATACTTGTACATTTCCTGACTGCAATGTTGACCCGAACAAACTCTACTCTAGTCGCCGCGCATGGTTTGAGCATGAAGTTACATTCCATAGGCGTCGGTGGCCCTGCCCTCTGGGATGTTCTCTGGTCATACCGGACTTTGCAGCCTTTCAAAAGCATCTTGCATCCAAGCATGAGGATCGCGCATTCGATCTACCATCTCTTCCTATGGCACGGGGACAAGAGATTCTAGCTAATGCGGAGGCCGAGTGTCCTTTTTGCAAGGCATCAATCAAATCTCGCCGACAGATCGAGTCACACATAGCGCGTCATCATGTTCAAGTTAGCTTAATGGTTCTCAATTCATCCATAGTTGAAGAGGCAGACGAAGAAGTATCAACCGAGGACTCTGAGGAAGATTCGGCAGATTTGCCCGAGTTCCCCATCACGAATTCGCTTACGGCCTCGGATACTATCAAGGACAAGTTATCAGGCATCCGAGAGGGCTCGATGATTCCAAGAATAAACTTTAAACTCCGCCAAGAGGAAATTTTGGCCGAAAAGGACGGCACAAAGAAAAGTGTAGCCTGCCGAGGAGAAGAGTCAGACGATTCGACGGAACAACCTCTACATACGGTACCCGAACTACTGACAAGCCCGCGAGCAGAACCCATACATCGCTTTAGACACTCTATAGCTTCGTCTAGCCGCTTGTGCGGCTCAGCTCGCCATCGCTCCGCACTGAGCCACACAGGACCTGGATGGTAATGCCCGTTTTGGACTTTGTCTTCGGCACTGATAGCCCTATCCAGCTGGGTCAAGTCTTAACAGATCCATCTAATCCAGCCCGAGGTCTTTTGAGCAAGGACGTCATCGCATCCATCATATCATCAACACGTACAGCTATTTCGCCAGGCTAATCCTATAAGAAGATAAAATATCATCTACAGAATAATCTACAGAATGTCGACGTGACGGCGGGGAACATGACAAGGTATGGGTTTGAATCTTCGCTGCTTAATTACGCATTTGCTGCACTAGATAAAACAGAAGTCGTCAAGGCATTTAAGAGACCGAGCTTGGCTGGCTCACATAGGATATTTGTCATCACTGGATTAGAAGTGTTAGAAAATTGGACAATAGTAACAGAGAGAGAGACTCGCAGCTCAGTTGCGGGAGAGAAGCTGATTTTCGCGTACTGCCTTGCACAGTTCAAGCGGTCTTTTCTTGGGTCGTTCGCAGTCGATCGATACTTGAAGGGTGCAGTATTTTAGACCTAGCAAACCTATTATATCATGTATTCAATAAGTCTTAACTCTGGTGTTTCATTATTCAGCAAAAGTGCAAGGCTTCTGGCCCTCTCCTTGTATACAGTTGAAAGGCAAAGTCTTGCCCATACTGGCAAGATCGCAGTTGTATCTATAATCTATATAGTGGCTCTATATATTTAATGCATTCAATGGGTATAACCTAAAGGAGGAGAAAGAGATATTAGGGGAGTACATATATTACACGGCTCGACTTAGTCTTATACTACTTCATACGCTAGCTTCTGCATAGCTAAATAACGTATTTCTATTTATGTTTAGTCCTTCAATATTACCTAGATTTTAATAGTATTAATATGAGTGATATCTTGCTGCTATAAGCTGTTTATTTTAAGCGGAACAACTGAACTACCTAAAGTGCTAACTCCAACATAACAAGCAGAAGCTATAACACAGCGCTATACTCTAGGCCACCGCATTCAAAAACTCGGTGAGCTGATCGAGCTCAATAGCCCAGTGAACTTCCGGGCCACAGGTTAGAGTACCCTGGTGGTAGATACAGTCGCCGACCCTCATCAATTGCAGCCATTGCGAGTTCCCGGGACGGAACCTTGATCCTGATTCGGGAACCATTCGGCAGGTAGATGACCAAGTGGTCCTCTTCCATATACATGCAAAATTGTTCGCTGAAGCCACGATGCAGAAAACTTCCATATAAGAGTTTCAGAAGATCAAAGCTCTCGTCTGATCCTTCGGATTCTATGATCGACTTCATACCCTCAGCGATTTTATCAGACAGATTTGATTCTCGTCCTAGATGCCTAGCGATATCGGATCGGATGCTTTCGTTTTGATGGAGCAGTATGATAGCTTTGATGGTTGCTTCTGATAGGTTTGTCTGTTTTCCAAGGACCCTGGCTATTTCAGAGCGCCGGTACTCGACTTCTCTCATTCTTCCTACGAGTGCTGTCGTCACTGCTTCAGACAAGTTTGTCCGGTTTTCCAGGACTAGGAGTGCAATACCTAGGAATTTGAGATCAAAATCACGAAACCCCTTATATTCAAATGCGCTTAGAAACGGTGCAATGGCGGTTTCTGGTAAGTCCTTTCGATTATTTAGAGCCTCTGCGGTGGCAGGACAGAGCGCCCGACGAACTCTTCTATCCCCAATCCTTGCTATGAGGGCTTTAATGGCTGGACCTGGTAGATTAGTTCGGTGACTGATGACCGCGTCCGCGACTGTTTCAACTTCGCTATAGTCTAGTTGGGTTTCATCTAACAGCGGAGTTAGTGATGTAGTAGCTATTTCTGATAAGCTACTTTTTCTCATCAGTGTCTCAACCGCGCTAACTCGAACGTCTTCAGTACAGCGTTCGTTTTCGATTATCTTTACAAGTGCTGCAGTAACTCTTTCTGATGAGCACTGGCTTTCCAGGACAGAAAATGCAGCAACTCGAACTTCTTCGTTATAGCACTTGTTTTCAACTATCTTTACAAGTGCTGTAATGGCTGTTTCTGATAAGTTGTAGTGGTGTTTTAGGGCAGAAGTCGCAGCAGCTCGAATTTTTTTGTTATAGCATTCGTTTTCGATTATCTTTACGAGTGCTGTAATAGCCGTTTCTGGTAAGTTCTGTTGGTCTAGGGCAGAAGCCGCGGCAACTCGAACTTCTTCGTTATAGCATTTGTTTTCGACTATCTTTACAAGTGCCATAATAGTTGTTTCTGATACGTTGCGGTTGCGTTGCAGGGCAGAAGTCGCAGCAGCTCGAATTTCTTTGTTACAGCATTCGTTTTCGATTATCTTTACAAGTGCTGTAATAGCTGTTTCTGGCAAGTGGGAACTGCGTCGTAGGGCCTTGATGAGGGAAAGCCGAACCTCTTCGTCGTTACATTCATTTTCGATGAACCTGACGAGCGCTGGAATAATTGCCATTGATAAGTTGCTTGAGTATTTTAGGGCGCCAGTCGCTGTATGTTGGAAAGGGTTATTGGTTGTGATAAGCTCCAAAAACGTTGTACTGGCCGCTTCAGACAAGTTCACGTTGGCTAGGGCTACAGTTGCGATACGTTCGGCGTACGATTTAGTGTGTTCTGCCTCAAACAGTTCCACGACTGCTTTGGCGACCAGATTTGATGAGTTCGACTGCTTTCCTAGGACTTTAATTTCTGCAGCGGTCGACAGACCGTCTAATCTCCTGTTGTATTCGTTGCCGAGTCTCGCAATGACCGCCTCTGAAATTTTCGATTGGTAGCCTAGGGTTATGGCCGCGGCCGTTGCAACATGGTAGGCTTTGTCTTTAATTATCCCCACGAGTGCTGTGACGACCACGTCTGACAGATGTCTATTATGTCCCCCGACGGATTGTATAATAATTGTTTTCTGGTCGTCGGAGCTCCTCTCTAAGGCACTGAGCAAGGCACCGTCTGGAAACTCCGCTTCTGCTGTTAAGAGGAAATATGGTATGAGATCACTTTGCACGATCAACCACCCAGACAACCTTGACTCTAGGTCCGATCGTAGCTTGCTCTTCAAAGCATTTGCCTCAGTCAGGCAATGCATGACTAGCCGTTGGTGTGTAGGCCCCACAAGATCGAGAGGTTCGTGCTCAATTGCCTCAAAGAATCCTGGTACCTTATCACCTGAAAGCAAGCCAACAGTAAAGCGCCAAAAGATATCGTAGCGTCCGGTGTACTTTTCCTGCCTCAGGAAAACATCGGTTGTGATCTCTGACGATCCCCCTGTCTTGAAGTCTTGGTATTTCAGTTCATTTCCGGCTTCCCACTGTCGGACGAAGTATTTTGCCGCAAAGAACTCCTGAAAGGTTAGGTGCAGAAAGTGATAACTTCGCTGGCGCATGCGTTCTGAGGGGTTCGACGATCGCAAGAACGAAAGTTCTCCAAGCAGCTCATCAAACACATTGCCAGTAGTTGTTGCCAGCTTGCGTATGCCGTCTCGGTGCTCCGGCTGAAACTCAACCAGGTTGTTGTACATTCCACTAAAGGCTAGGTATTCAAGAATTTTCGCTTCCGTCTCCGTCCTTTCCTCAATTTCCGCGTTGGAAGCCATATCGGCAGAAGGCCCCGCAAGCTTGCCAAGTCGTAAAATATCTTTCCTCCACAGACGTTGCACGATAGCTTCGTAGACGGCCGTCATAGTTTCCGGGATGGGGTTATTTTTGAAGTTTTCGTCCCAGGTAAGGCACAGCGCATCCAGCTGAATAGGAATCCGAACGAGACTCTGAATAAGCTTGTGCCTCTGAAGGAACGACCGTATCTCTTTGGCGTTTTTCGGCATGACCTCTTCGACATATGTGTGTACTTGATCTAGGTAGAATCCTATGGTTTCTAGTTCGAGAGTCGGCTTTTCAACACCATTAGGAAATAGAGCATTTGGTCGCGTAGTAATAATGACATTGGGGCTGTTCAAAAGCTCTGCAAGAAGACTGAATGCTTCGTGTTTCGGATCAAGAAGCTCGACAACTTCATCCAGGCCATCTAGTATGAACAGGGAATCACAGGGGTCAGCCTTTTTGACGGCATCCCACAAGGAATTAGCGAGAGTTTTGCCATCAGTTTGATGTTTGAAATAGATTTGCAAAAAAGCCTCGCTAAGATTATACTTCGTGTATACCTTTTTTTTTAGTTCTCGTAAAGGCACCCAAAGCACGCGGGCAAACAACCCATCCCACATTTTCTTGTGGATGAAGTCATGGACAATCTTTTTACACAACGTTGTCTTGCCAACTCCGGCACGGCCGCGGATCAGTATTCTTCTCGGCCCCTTTGTGTGATCATGGGTATTTTGGCGTGAGTTGAAAAGTGCAGGGAGCTCGACCGAGGCTTCCATGTTCGGCGTCTCAACGTTCAGCCGACCAAATAGCGAAAGTTGGCGGGTTTCAGGCTCCTCTCTGAACTCCTTTACAATGGCAAGATTGATGTAGCATTGACTCATGTCTAGCTCCTCGCCGGAGAGTCGGACAATCTTGAGCTTCCCGTCAGCATAGTGTTTACGTATGCAAGCATCGGCTCTTTGGAGTGGTATTCCCTCCCTGATTTTCTGAAGATATTCTTCAATTCTGCGAGCAACACGTTGGTAGTCTTGATCCTCAGGGTCGCCGAACTTATTCATTTGCACGTGGGTGCGATCGAGTGATAGTGGATGTTGGTCACACTCGAGAGTCCCATGATCTCGGTCAACCAGCTAAAGCGCATTGATTAGCTAAAGAATTAAGGGCGACAGAGGTTGTGACGTACAAGTCTCTTACGTGGGCGGAATAGAGGGATCTTGCGATAGAGATTTGTGTACCGCGTTTCGTAGATGGTAGATACTTCGTAATTTTGTTCTTTAATGATCTGAGTGAACTTGTGTCTGAGTTCCCTGAGTTCAGGGACTGACGTCGTCGCCAGATCGAGCCGCTCGGTCACGCGGCAGCCTCGGCTCTTAGCCCAGGCTCTCAGACCGAACTCCGCCCACTTCGCTACGTCCTCGAACGCAGTGCCTCGGAAGGGCGTGGCGAGGAAAAGGATAGCGCGGGTATCGATCTTGATAGGAAGGTACCGGCTGGTGGCTACATCGAGAGCCTTCATGAGGATGATACCCCCGAGACATGAAGCGATGAAGACGATCGGTCGGTCTTTTGTATGATAACCTAGGATGCTATCGAGTAGGAGCCTAGCAAGCTCCTCAAATGTGTGCTCGGCAAAATCTCGTGTCTCGAATAGCTCGGCCGGCCAGTCGCACGTGAAGATATGCGAACGTCCAACCCTGCTTGGGAGCATGTGTTTGTCGGCGAGCCAGTTCACCCCACGCTCGTTAGGATTTTTGGGGTCATCCTTCCAGATCCACGTATCCGGCGATTTCGTGTCCAGGCCGTGTATGGCGAAGATGTCGACTGCGTCAGACTCGCTTTCGGTCTCGCTCGGACGGTACACGGGGTTGATCTTGACAGGTGGTCTTGTACGCGAAGACCGTGTTGAATCAGCCTGGGTGGGAGCTTGTTCAGGCGACTGGTGCCCTGGCTGTGATTGGGAATCATCTGGCGGCGCCATCGTCTGCTATCGCCGACTCGGATGATGATCGCTGAGCCTCAAGATCGTGAAATTCGACGTATTATTGCAAGGAAAGCTGTATATCAAACATGTGTTGGGCTTTTGATGCTCTGATATGGATAGATGCTCGAGATATTCAGTCCCCATGGCCGGAGAAAGTAGGCAGACTCGTGGGCGGCAAAGCCGAACCCCGCAGGTAATGTCACGGCTGATCGCGCCCAATCGCTCTCGTCTGGGAGACCATGCTGCAACTGCCCAGCCCAGCCACAGGCTGGATACCACTCTGCATGGAGGCCTGTAGTCAAGGGTCGAATTGATAAGCCTTGTGGCGGTATACTACGGTAAGTATCTGTCAATCTTAAGGCAGGACATACTTGATAGGGCCAATGAATAGGTAAATTATGGAAGTAAGTATTCATGATTACTTGATAATGCGGGTAATCGTTCTCTAGAATCCCTTTCATGAAAAGAATAAAAAAAATATAAGAGAAAAAAACATCAGTTAGCCATTATGAAGGATGGCTGGACTGCCAAGTGCAAAAACGATAAAAAAGGACAGGGGAACAAGAATCAACAGCGATCACCACGCACGCCAAAAAAACTTGGCATATATATTGGAGTCGTACTCGAGCATCAGTCCCACCTATATGCGCCGAGGTACCTTACCTCTAATTAAGGGATTGAGATACCCGTCAACCGACGGTAACAACAGGATCTGCGTGCAACACCAGGGAGGGACCGGGTGGGTTCTTCAAGAAACACCTGGAGAAGTTCCGCTCAAAGAGGCAGTTAGGTATGTACACTATGTGGTAGTGTAGCATTGGGGGGGCAAAACAACATTCCTTGGAACGTTGCAACGGAGAGACAAACGGTCGATCGGCCTCTTTTGACAAATTAATTACCTAAGGTGCGGGCGCGGGGTACAGATTGACGACGGTTAATCTGCGACAAAGAAGCTTCGTTTCCTGATTAACCTTGACTTCGACGAATCTTTGCATCTTCTCTCGACTTGCGGAGAGAGTATGAGGGTATTGTCGGTGAATGGCAGTACCAGTACGAGTCTAGGTCAGGTCAGGTCAGGTCAGATTAATCGCTAGGATTCGACAGGGATGCGCTCCTCAATTCCGCTGCGTGGCGCTCTCGCTGCGTTATCCGTATGCATATGGGCGACAGCCACAATCGCGCAGGACGAGCCCGACACGGGCGTGCATCCGGAATGGCCGCGGTGGTGCGGCAAGGTGTACCAGTCCGGGTACCCATCCTTCGAGCCCGGCGGCCACACGGTCGCGCCGCCGACCAACGGCTCGACCTTCCTGCACGTGCAGTTCCGCCCGCGATACAGCCTGTACCTATCCACGGAGAAGGAAGCCTCGTTCGTCGTCAACGCGGCGCTCTCGCCTTGGTTCGGCGGCGCGTACGCGAACTCGACGAGGAGCGGGCCCGTCTCGGACCCCTTCGTCGACCTCGTCTTCTCGATCCATGCCGTGGAGAACAGCGCGCAGCTCGTGAAGAGTCGCATCAGGGTGAATCAGACAGGGGCGGAATTCTCGTTCAACCTGTCCAAGCTGAAGCTGAGACCCCGCACTACGCCGTACGAGGTTGTGCTCTCCGGGGCCTCGGTCCACGGCGATCGGAAGTACACGGCGACGAGCGAGCTGCTCTACCTCCCCGACAACCCTAGCGGCAGCGCCACGAAGATCGATAACCTGCACGGCGGGCTGCTGTTCAAGAACGCGCGCACGGAGAACCAGTTCGTCCCGCTGCTGCCGTACGGGTACTACGGGCTGTACAACGGGTCGAATGACTCGGTGGTCGCCGACGCGTTCGTGCGCGACTATACGAGCGGCGGGAAGGGGCTGAATGCGATTGTCTCGCTGGCTGGGTTCGCGGACACGAATCCCGTGTATGAGAGCATGGACGCGCAGGGCCTGCATTTCATGTTTGATCTCCGCGGCTCGTATAAGAACCTCACGGAGACCGAGACGCGCGTGAACACTATCAAGCACCACACCTCGCTTTTTGCGTACTGGACCGCGGACGAGTAAGTTGGGTTATCGCTAGCGATTGATAGATTGGTTCTTTGTTTGTGCGCTAGATGGCGATATCGATACTAACAAGACCAACCGCAGGCCCGACGGATGGCAAGTCCCCTTCGACAAGACGCCCGCGGCGCAGGCGCTTATCCACAAGCTCGACCCGTACCACCCGGTGGCCATCACGCTGAACTGCCAGGACTACTACTTCGGCGCGTACGCGGCGGGCGGGGATATATTGATGGAGGACGTCTACCCCATCGGCATCAACAGCACCTTCTCGAAATGGGGCACGGCGTGCAACGCGACGCTCGGCGACTGCGGCTGCGACAACTGCGCGGGCGGCGTGCAGGACGTGCCCTCGCGCCTCGACGACCTCGCGCGCTACGAGAGCTGGCTCGGCCGCTGGCCGCTGCCTAAGTTCCACAACCCCCAGGTCTTCCACGGCGAGGACTACTGGCTCCGGGACCCGAGCGCCGACGAGGCGCGCGCCATGAACGCAGTTAGTCTCCCTGAAGCCTCCCTGCCTGGGGGGGGGGGGGGGGGGGGGGGGGCGGCGGCGGGGGGGGGGGCCATCCCCCCTTTTTTTTTCCCTTACCCCCCCCGCCCGGCCCCCCCCCCCCCCCCCCCCCCCTTTTTTTTTTTTCTGCATGTTTGAAAGCCATGAATTGCCTTAACGCCCCCCTTTTTTTCCTTTTCCCCCCTTCTTCTTCTTCTGGCGCCCGCTACTCCTGCGAGCTCCCCCGAAACCCACAAGTAATTTTTTTCCCCATAAAATGCACAAACGTTATTGACTCCCGTGTGTTATGAACACCAGCTCGCGCTCCACCGCGGCGCCACGGGCATCTTCGGCTGGACGTGGCCCGGCAGCGCGGCGCTCTTCGACGTGCACTCGGACATGGCACGCGTCGTCACGGCGCCGCCGATGAGAGACTTCCTGCTCGGCGGGAAGCCCGCGCAGCCGGACGTCGTCGTCGTCGTCGGGGGACGCTCGGCGGCGGCGGCGGCAATTGTGGACGCGGCGTACTGGGTCCGCGGGGACAGAGCGCTGGTCTCGGTCGTGAACGGCGGGTACGAGGATATCGGGGGGGAGGAGGAGGCCGTGGCCGTGGCCTTGGCGCTGCCTGGTGGCGCGGCGGCGGCGGCGAGGGTCGAGGAGGTCGTGTTCGGGGGGCTACCGTGGAAGCTCCGGGGCGGGAGGTTGGTCGTTGATAAGCTGCCTGCTATGTCGACGAGCTTTGTTATTCTGAAGATTCGTACGACGACGACAGAGTGATTCGTAATTAACACTTTCATTGCGGAGACGCGCGAGATAAATGGGGTATATGTGTATATGTTATATATATAAAGCATATATTGCCATTGCCAGCCAGTCCGACTTGTGTGTGAACGGCTTACTATACGACGAGCGCCTCGAGAGCGAGCTAACCTACGGAAGCAAACTGTCCAGGCCGTCCCCGTCTCTGGCCATCCAAGTGGAGAAAATCTGAAGTGAGGCCGCCTTGCTGAGGAATGAATCCGTGTCGACGTAGGTTCCCTTTAGCCATCTCTCCCCGGTCGAGGTGTCAAAGGCGCGGCGGCCGTGCAGTACCCTGTGGTTGTCAAAGATGACGCAATCGCCGGATTGCATCTTATACTCGTATATGTTCTCCTCGTCCTCGATGATGTCTTTCAGCAGGCGGGTCCCCTCGTGCCAGCCCGAATACAACTCCATGGCCTCGACCGTCAGGTCGTCCGCCTGGTAGTGGCTCTGGAAAGGGGGCGACCACCATAAGCCTGTCCTGCTGAAGGTCGGACGCATCTGCTCGTACATGTTGCCCCCCTTGTTGTATCCGTAGAGCACGCGACGCCCCTGGAGAGCCGGGACGTATCGGGGGTGGAGCCAGCGGAACTGGGACTTGGCGTGGAAGCTGTCGCCGAACAGAGACTCCCCTCCTTCGCACGTGTTCTTGAGACAATGCAGGAGCTGGATGCGTGGGACTTGGCGCATGTAGAGGAGGTCCTGATGCAAGCCCAAGTACGAGTTGGTGTAGGCCACGTTCTCGGCGTTGGGCTTGGATACGACGTCCCAGGTTGTCCCGTAGAAGGTGTTTTGGATGACGCCGACCTGGGCGGCGATCTCTCTGACCACCTCCTCGGACTCGGGCACGCCATGCAGGAAGACAATGCCATATTCGCACAACGCCTTCATGGCCGAGTGGTGTGTGAACGCATCGTCCATGAACGCTTGGAAGGGAAAACGGGGCTCGGCCTGCCTCATATTCTCCCCAGCCCAGAGAGTTGTCTTCGACCTTGTGTTCAGTATGCCACGACGCCACGTGGGCACATCGCGCCAGAGAACGCGAGGATAGGTCGAGCGGTGAGTGCCGCCGGTGAGGAAATCGTCCTCCCACAGAACTTCCAGGGAGCCGTCGACGGCAGCGAGGGCGCTTATCTTCAAGTCGTCGGGGACGTCGGCGGAGGCAAAGCGCTTCTGGCCGGACGACGGATCGACGCATCTCTCACACGTGCATGCCTCGCGAAGCCAGCTCCGGTGAGCGACGATGTGGTGGTCCTGAGGCTCAGGGTGGTGGTATGTCACGAAGTCGCGGAGGTCGGCGCCGTCGGTCACCCAGGAATACCCGCTCAGGGGTTCTACAGCCCGCAGAAGCTCGGAACTCTCCAACGCGGTTTCCGAGGCCGCGGGAGGCTTTGGAGATTCGGGGAGCGGCTCAACCTCCATGCCTAGTTCTCCCCCGAACCATTGTTTAGATTTCAACGGCTGGTCCCGCCACAATTTAGGTCCCGTCAGCCGTTCAGTGCCCTTTGAACTGGGCTTTGGCTGGGACCACTTCCGGGGTAAGAATGCCCGAGGGAACTGCGCAGGCTGGCTGCGAGACATGTGTCGGCCCTGAATCCGAAGAGCGTAACTCGAGGCTCTGTAAACAGGCCGAGACGCAAACCGCGGCAAGCGGCCCACGGCGGCCTGGGGCAACATCTTGATCGCTCACTCTCACTTCAGCCGCTAAGCGCTGTCGGGCTTGCGAAGGTTTTCCTGGGAGCTAGGGGATAGGGAGCTGGTTGACGTGAAGCCTATGGCAGCACGCCATGAACGTTTAGACACACCCGGACTTGCGGGTGTTGTTGATTGTATATGTCGACCTGGGCAACGTACTTAAGGTACATACATGTAATCCGTGGATGGGAATACCGAGGTCACATAAATTGGAGTCCTTATACAAAGTACAGGGTACGGTACAAAGTACGAAGTGAAGCTATTCTACATATATAGTGGGGCGATAGCGGGGCGATAGCTAGATTGTACAGAATATGTACTTTGTATCTACTTTTTTTTTAAAGACCGAAGCTCAACCTACAGTATACATACAGATTTCAAAAGCAGAGACGTTTGGAGGTAGAACGACTCTTAAGCACAATACCACGGCATTGACGGTTATCAATTAAACAAAAGAGACATGGCCGGCGCCTCCACGAAGAAGAGAAGTAACGCAGACTCCGCGGCGACCGGAAAGCTGCAGAGACCAAAGAAGAAGCAGAGGAAGATCCACCAATACCACAGCGACTCGGAAGAAGACCTCGACAATGCCATCGTCGACGACATAGCCTCGCTCTCGGGCTCCGAGGCGGGCTCCAAATCGGACGTCGATACACCTGTCATCCTCCCGCCCATGAGGAAAAGCAATGGGCCGAAGCCGACGGGAAAGAGCGCGAAGAAGAATCTGGATCACCAAGCGGATGGCGCTGGCGCCGAAAGCGACGACGACGATAACGACGACGATGTGGATGTGGATGACGAAGAGGACGAATTCACAAATTCAGAAGACGAAACATCGAATATCGGGGGTTCCAGACGGCCGAAATCCAAACGCAACAATCCGGACGCCTTTGCTACTTCGCTGCAAAAGATCCTGTCTACGGTAAGACGGCGCTTGCGCTGCCCGCGACGGCGACGAACAACAACTCGCTCACACCAGCTAACCCGTGTGTGCGCGCGCAGAAACTCTCCAATGCTAAAAAGTCGGACGCCATCCTGTCCCGCAGCGTCGAGGCGCAGAAGGCGAGCCGGGACGTCGTCGACGCGACGTTGGAGGCCAAGGCGCGGAAACTTCTGTACGTTGTTGATCCCCGTCCCAGTTTTTTTAGTTTCTTTTCCATCTGCGTGACTCGAGAGATTTCTAATTACTGACGACCATTCCCACCAATAGCCGGGAACGGAAGCTACTGGCGTCGGAAAAGGGTCGGGTCAAGGATATCCTGACGGGCGGCGACGGCGAGGAGACGTTGACTGGAGATATCATGCAGACCGAGCGACGGCTGCGCAAGACGGCGCATCGCGGCGTGATCATGCTGTTCAGGGCGGTGCGCGAGGCGCAGGAGAGGGCCACCGAGGCGGACAGGGATGCCAGGAAAGAGGGCGTCATCGGGAGTAAGCAGCGGCAGGAGAAGGTGAACGAGATGAGCCGGCAAGGCTTCCTGGACTTAATCGCGGGCGGGGGCGGAAAGTCTAAGAAGAGTGTACAAGCAGAAGCATGAGGACGTGGAGAGATGTCTGCCATCAATCAATCAATGTCAATCAATTGATCATGCAATGCCATTTCTAATTCGCATATTCGCTCCGACCCCCAGAGTTGAGTCTACCTGAAACGCGCGGCGCAGTCCAGTCAATATGTGCCAAAAAAGGTCTTGTGTTATACATGATTTATACAGTCTCGTCACTGTCAAATTTCGGACAAATTCGAGAAGCCCAGACCACGGGGGTCTCCCCTCGCGCCGGGGATATAAACCACAGATCCCGTGGGGATTCCCGCCTGCCTGCCCGCCTCCCTGCTTCCCATGATTCTGCTATTTTGGATATATATTGCCATCGATTTTTAAATTTTAATTCATTTTAGTTATTCCCTTGGCCCCCTCATTTGGATGTGAAGTCGCTGGCCTGCAGGTTCCTCGTCATGGAGGGCAGCTTGACGCGCAGGCCGTCGAGCTCCCTGGTCATGGTGACCTGGCAGCCGAGGCGGCTGGTCTCGGTCAGGCCGAAGGCGAGGTCGAGCATGTCGTTCTCGTCGTCGCCGGGCTCGGGCATGCGGTCGTAGTAGGCGTCGTCGAGCACGATGACGTGGCAGGTCGAGCAGGCGCAGGAGCCGCCGCAGGCGCCCTCCATCTCCAGGTCGTTAGCCTGCGCTATGTCGAGCAGGTTGTCGCCCGCGGAGACGGCGATCTTGTGCTCCTTGTCCTCCTTGTCGACGAATGTGACGTAGAGCCTGGATAGGAAGAGCGTCCCGTTGTCAGCAAATCTGGGTAGAACGGGGGGGGGGGGGGGGGGGGGGTAAGCAAAAAGAAAACAACAAACAAAGGCGATAATGTGGCGTGCCGGGACAATTGGTAAGGGTATATTAAAACGATAGTAGCACCA
>MU396745.1:86979-223156 GCA_022578855.1 Nemania serpens
CCGTGCCCCCCCCCCCCCCCCCCCCCCCCCCCCCCCCCCGCCCCCGCCCCCCGCCCCGCCCCGCCGCCCCCGGGGCAGCCTACTCTTCCCCTGGCTTCGGCGGCGTTATGTGGCCGTGCCGTTGTATCGGAGATGTGGAAAAGAGACGGAGGGTCGAGCTGCTCGAGAATACGGTGCGCCTCCGAGGGGCGTGTATTGATTTGCGGTCAGAGGCGAGAGGTAGGAGGAGTGGTACATTGTGACTGGTTGGTAATATTGAGATGCTGCGATGCCAGGAAGTGGAAGTTGAAATCGGAGTGCTGCGCAAGCTGCTGCGCCAGCCCGTGGTAAGGATTCTGGAGGCTGACATGATATCCGAGACGGAGGAGGCGGATATAGATAGGTAGGTAGGTAATTGGAAGAGGGGTCTATACAGAATACAAGACTTCCAATGTTGGCTCGGCAAAGCTGTTACCTAGACATATGCTTGTTGGAATTGAATCGCTAGGGTTCACGCCAATGAGTGACCCCAGTCAAGTTGGCAGGTCGAATTGCATATGTATGTACAAGAAGGTCAACCAGGACGGACCAGCCTGACCAAGTTCGCCAGGACTGGATGCGATTATGACTTCGTTTAGAAAAATATCACCGGTAGCTCCGATAAGCTCGGGTTGCTTTATCGGACTACCGGTACTTTGTACATGAGCACTGTACTTTGCACCTACATCTTTAAGTACATATGTAAGCAGTGATTGGTGGGGCTTAACTCCGAACTTTGTCCTATCTAAGTATACCTCCAGCGATGGTAGGTTGATATATACTTTTGTTTGGTGGGGTATTCACCAACTTATCGACTTTGTACACCGCATTGATATGACGCCGCGATTCCATTATCACTATCGCTGTACCTTGCAATTATTATTCACAATCCCTACCTAGCAGCTTTCGAACCCAACCCCGGCCACCGGCATTCATACCTTTATACCCCTCCCTACAGCCCGACCTCTCGAACACACACACACGCACACAAGACTGCTAGATAATGCATGACCGATACATAAGCCGCACTTGAAAAGATGACTTCGACGCCGAGAGAGGGGGTGAACCCTCTCCGACCTTACTACATCCCTCCCAGGATCGGGGAACAGGCGGAATCGCTTCCCCGAGCCAATCCCTTCTCCCATCACACCTCGAATACGACGACGACGGCGACGACAACCGCGGCAGCCGCAGCGGCAACCGCCACGGCCAAGTACTCATCAAAAGCACGCGACATATTTCCCGACATCGACTACAAGGACCATCTCGACGAACTATCGCCGTCTGCCGTCCAGTCCATCAAACAGTTCATCGACGAGCTATTATGGAAATACACGTCGGTGGTGATGGCCCAGCCTTTCGAGGTGGCCAAGACGATTCTTCAAGTGAGAGTCCAGGACGACCTAGGCGGATTAGATGCGTCGCCGGTTGCCGACATCCCAAGGCCGAGCATCGCGAGCCCAAAGACCCCCCCATATAGTAGCGAGGTATGGTACTAGAGAACACCCAACGAATAAAGACCAGATCATGGGCATGTCGGGACACTATGGGCTAATCAAGACATGAGCTCCAGTGGGCCGATTCCGATTCAGATCCCGATGAACCCGCCTACTTTTCCTCAAGCACTCCATACACACCAACACCCTCCACACGCTCACATCGACGGAGGGGAACACCGCCACCCTTGGACTTGCCAAAGATAAACGCCAAGGCTGCTCTTCTCCCCCATCAGATAATATTACGCCGACCAGACTCGATCCTCGACGTAATAGCACAGCTCTGGGCGAAAGAATCGGTTTGGGGCGTGTGGAAAGGAACAAACGCGACGTTCCTGTATTCCATACTCCAGACCCTGTTAGAAAACTGGGGGCGAAGTCTTCTCAGCGCACTGCTGAACGTCCCTGATTTAGGCGTCAAAGACGATGTGGATCGGTTGGTAGACATCGCCTCCCCGTATCCCTGGGCATCACTATGTGTCGCCGCTGCGGCCGCCATCACCACCGGCCTCATCCTCGCTCCCCTCGACCTCATCCGCACCCGATTAATAGTGACCTCCACGTCACGCGCGCCCAGGCGGACGCTCGCATCTCTACGATCCCTCCCCTCGTGGCTCTGCCACCCGACACTCATCGCCCCCACAATCTTCCACTCCCTCGTCCACCCCTTCCTCACACTGTCCACGCCGCTTGTGCTCCGCTCACAGCTCGTCGTCGACCGCGACATATCCCCCGTCACGGCCTCGGTCGTCAAATTCTGCACGTCGTGCGTGTCGCTATTCGTCAAGCTCCCGTTCGAGACCGTGCTGCGCCGAGGCCAGATGGCGGTGCTGACCGAGCCCGCGTACCTGCAGGCTCTCGACAAGACGAGCAAGATGGAGACCATCGTCCAACCCGGCTCTTATAACGGCGTCGTGGGAACCATGTATACTATTGTCTCCGAGGAGGGCTCAAGGGCTGTGACGGCGCCGGCTAAGAGCTCATCGTCACGCGCTAAGAAGGCTAAGGCTAAGACAAGCGAGGTGGTTTATAAGAGAGGGCAGGGACTGGACGGTCTCTGGCGCGGATGGAAGGTTAGTTGGTGGGGGCTCGTCGGTCTTTGGACTGCTAGCATGGCTGGCGGTGGAGGCGAGGGCGAGTTTTGAAACAAAGAGAAGAGCGTTTCGGGGGTCGTGGCTACTTGCTCAGGATCGTCGGCCTTGGGGGACAGACGTGACATGGCATGACATGGCATGGCGTATGCATTTCTAAAAAGGGAGGTTCGGGGATAATCGTCTCCGCTGTTGAGGAAACTCTCTTACACCCGGGGGACAGGGGGGAAGGGGGAGGATTAAAAAAATATCTAAATTTATAGGCGATGGCGATTGATTGATTGATTGACTGATTGGTTGGCCAGTTGGTTGGTTGACTGACTGGCTGACTGGAAGAGCGGCTGGCTTATGAGCTATTATGGCGGCATGATATTGATATCCCTCATCACTTACTTGATTGACTATTTGTATAAGTAAATAAGAAACTATACACTTTATGTGAACGGGTTGTTGGTTTGTTGATTTGTTCGGGTGTTGCGTATCGTGAGGGGAGTCAGTGAGAGAGAAGGTGAGTGAGAGGGTGAGAGAGTGGGTGAGTGAGAGAGTGAGAGGGTAAATGAGAGGGTGGGTGAGAGAGTAAGTGAGAGAGTAAGCGAGTTAAAGAGTAGGTAAAAAAGTGAGTGAGAGAATGGGTGAGTGAGTGGGTAAATACATGTATGTAGGTAAGTAAGTAAGTACCTAGGTCAGTGCGTTTCTTGAGAACCGATATCTCCAGAGTACTATAATTCGTAGATTTGGCCCATCGGGATCCGAGGCAATATTTAGTTGCATGACTATTTGCGTATCGAGGAGCTTACCTAATGTGCGTTGCCGACGTTATTCAACAGGTTAACAAGCCTCCTCTGAGCATTCATGAAACCTCCCATGCTTGTAAAACAACCTCTCGTTTATTTGTTCTCCTCAGCGCCCGCCGTTGGTTTATTTCGGCGACTTGGAACCCTCTTATTCAATCCCGGCCCGGATTTGCTTTCAGTTTTAAATGTGATGCGGACAACTGACTGGCCTCTAGGGTACGTACCATGTTTACTATTATCTTGGGCAGGTCAATCATGATGGCAACAGATGCCTAGCCTACAACACATATACCCCGACATAGCTTTGCAATTGACTACCTGCCTCACCTTCCTTCTTCATCCGGTGCTACGTTAGGCATCTTGGCAGATTACCCATTGTCCGAAAATGGGCCGGAGGGCAGAACCTATCATACTTATCAACACGCTGTTCGATCTCCATCTCTTCTGATGAGACCTACCGCATCTATATACGCTACACTAGGAGCCGATGCCAATGCAAGGGAACCCCCATTTCCGCCGTGGCCAATGGATTTGACTCCCGAGCCGCTAAACTCCACATGTCGTAGACTTGGAGACATGGAGACATGGAGGCGGATGGTATGATGTGAAGTTGCGTTGCCGACGAATTTAAGGCGATGTTCTCTCACGATGCCAATCTCTTAAACTCACGCATCTGGGCTTTGACCTCCGAAGCCCTCGGTTCAAGCTGCGATCATGGCCTGGATGACATGGACCCTGTTCGCGACGCAGTTCATTCTCGCACTAGGCGCGAACGCCGCCGATCCCCGCGCCAGCTTCAAGAACAAGTGTCTCGGCTTCAAGCCCCGGACACACGTCGCGAAGGACGCGGTGTTGAATCATCTCGAATACGTGCCGGCGGGAACGACTCTCGCGCTCCCCGACGCCGACCCGTCGTGTAATCGGGCGCTCGGCCAGGCCGTTGCGGTCGACCTGTGCCGCGTCACGCTGTCGGTTCCGACGTCGAGTCGCTCGGGAATTCACCTCGAGCTGTGGCTTCCCGAGGCCTGGAATGGGCGGACGTTGGCTACCGGGAACGGCGGCTTAGATGGATGTTGGTTTATATGCGGTGCAAGGGGTTTGTTGGGCCTTGGCTGATGAGGATAACAGGTATTAAATATGAGGATATTGCTTATGGGGCTGCTAACGGATTTTCAAGGTATGGTTGAATGATACGAGGACTGCGTAGTTTGGAAATGAGTTATCGCAACTAACTTGGTCTGTATAGTATGTGCTTAAAACATCCCCCGTGTTAACCCTGTCCGGCTACTGAGTCCCTGGTTCGGGTACGGGGGAGTTGGACTGATGCCTTTTCACCCTTTTCGATAACTCATTAACATATCTAGGTTTTGGGACAAATAACGGCCATAACGGATCTAGCGGTGCGGCATTCTATCAAAATGAAGACGTCGTGATCGACTTTAGCTGGCGAGCGTGAGTATGCCCGTACTCTAGATAAGCCCAGTTAGACACGGCATCTGACTTATCCTCCCAGACTGCATACGTCCGTCGAGGTAGGAAAAGACCTCACTTCGCGTTTCTACGACCGAAAGCCAGGGAAATCCTACTACATAGGATGTTCGCTAGGCGGCCGGCAAGGCATCGGCAACGCGGAGAAGTTCCCGACTGACTTCGACGGCATCGTCGCGGGGGCGCCGGCTCTCGATTTCAACAGCCTGTACTCGTGGAGAGCCAGCTTCTTCCCCATAACGGGCAACGCCAAGTCGCCGGAATTCATATCGGCGGAGTTGTGGAAGACGACGATCCACGACGAAGTCCTCAGACAGTGCGACCATATCGACGGCGTCAGCGACGGCATCATCGAGGACCCGACACTATGCCACGTCGACGCGGAGCGGCTGTTGTGCGGATACGACAACAGCACCTCGACGGACTGTCTCAGCGCGGCGCAGGTGGGGACAGTAAAGACCATCTTCGACGACTACCTCTGGCCTAACGGCACGCTCCTGTACCCGCGCGTGAACCCCGGCGGAGAACTACTAGCCGCAGACGGGCTCTACGCCGGCCAGCCCTACGGGCCCTCGGCCGACTGGTTCAAGTACGCGGTCCTCGGACGGCCGTCGTGGGACCCGACCACGTACTCGACGGACGACGCGGCGCTCGCGATCCGGAAGAACCCGGGCGACATCGACACGTGGCCGTCGTCGCTGGCCGCGTTCCGGCGCCGCGGGGGCAAGATCCTCTCGTACCACGGCCAGCAAGACCAGCAGATCAGCAGCCTCAACTCGGTCCGCTTCTGGCGGAGGCTGGCGGGCGGGATGGGCCTCGAGCCCGACGGGATGGACGCCTTCTTCCGCCTGTTCCGCATCCCCGGCATGAATCACTGCAGCGGCGGCCCCGGTGCCTGGACGGTGGGGCAGGGCGGGAACCCGGCTTCGTACGGAATCCCGTTCGATGGGGAGCATAATGTGCTCGCGGCGGTTGTGGACTGGGTTGAGAGGGGGAGGGCGCCGGATGAGATTTTGGGGACTAAGTTTGTGGGCGATAGTGTTGATGAGGGAGTCTTGTATCGGCATCGGCACTGTAGGTATCCTTACCGGAGCACGTATTCGGGAGATGGGGATCCTTTGGATATTGAGAGTTGGGACTGTGTTAACTTTGAGGGATTTGAAAGGGGGGATGGGGGAATCTAAAGTTATTGAGAGACCCGCTCTCCTGAAGGACAATAGTACGGAATGATATCAAGTCGCCTTGCCGATCATTGTTCCATCACTAGTATGTCTTGTCAAGGCGAGCAAGTGATGTAATCTACTAGAGAGCCTAGGCATCACGTTTCACGAAAGTGTAATCCGGGGGCGCCGATGAAAATATATAGGTCCTTAGTGAGCCTTTAATGAGTCTCTATGTATACTACATAGGGCAGAATCCAGTTTGTTCGGATAATTGACAAGAAGAACATATAGAGTTTATCCTCATATAACACGATGCTTCAACACCTGTCCACTGTTCCAAATTCTAACCCGAATGCTTCATGCTAAAAGACCCGCAAGAGTTAGTATCCTTTAGCCAGAAGAGCAAGAAAAGGAGTTGACATAATAGCCAACTCCTCACTTTGTCGAGGTCCAGAGGAAGGCTCTATGGTGGCTTCTGGCTCGGTAGATTATTTGCTTGGTTGTTCAGGGTTCTCGGTGTCCTAGGATCATCCATCTATAGCTATACTTTCTGGCGCTTCCGTTGGCCGTCCGTGGAAGCAGAAATTGCCTCTCGAAGAATTTGGACGACATTGTCGTGCTTATGTACGAGTGCCGCTTGAAGGGCAGTACCGCGCTCCCCTACCGGTTGAGCATTAACATCGGCACAATGGTCAAGCAGTATTTGGACGATCCTTTCGTGCCCATTTGCAGAAGCTCCGTAAAGGGCAGTACCGTAGAATATCCTTTGGCAATTTATATCACCGCCACTTCTAAACACTGTCTGGCCAAATCCGCCATTTGAAGCGATTAAGAGGTCAAAGTCGACCATATTATTTCTCTCCATAAAAGAATCCCTGCCATTACTCATAAGCGTCTGGACCACTTTGATCAAGCCCATGAAATGCTGCGTAACAGAGTGCAGGCGGCACGCCCTCTCCTATAATTAGGGAGCCCGCCCCCAAAATAGCAAGCAAGACTCCACGGTCCAATTGGTTGCAAGCCGCAAATATCTTTTCGTTAGCCAGGAATGTAACGATCAATTAAGTAACTTATTATCGCTGCCGGCGGCTACGGCATGACTTGTCCAGTACCGTACGGCATACGCTGCCATGGGATAAAGTTGTGCACGTAGTAGGTCCGGTTCTAGCCCCAATAGGTAGATTAGAAAAACAGTCGCAATTGACGCGCTTGCTGTAGTTTTCTCGAAGTGTTCGGCAACGTTTCGGTCCAGGCGATTTGATAGAAGATACTCTTTTACAGAGTAATGTGCTAATTGTATCGCAGTCGCGTTTCTCTTATTGCCCCAGCAATCTATTGTGCTGTCGACAACGACAACTAGGCTCGAGTAGTATGCTGGCATCTCTTCCAAAATCGGAATCCGATTTTCTGAGTCGAATCGTTGAGTGCTCGTATCGACTGCAATGAAATCGCCCGCTTCTTCTAACGTCAAAGGGCTGTCTGAAAAACAGAGAAATTGTAATAATCTTGTTGCGATGGGCCAGTCTCCGTTTATTTTTATCTTGGCTATGATTCGGGCGTAAGTCTCATCTAATGTCTTTGGAAGGTCTTTGAGAGTATTTCGAACTTCTTGAGGACCTCTACGTGTTTGCAGCTCGTCAAGTTGACACGCAACCCATCGAAACCTAAAGTTGCGTTAGTAATAGATAAAGAAAGAGACAAGCCAACTTACATTCCGTCTGCTTTTTGTATTAAAGCAGCCTCAATCTCGTCCTGTATTTTTGGCCGCCCACGCCACCTCTCATACAGGTCCCCCTTTTCTCGAACTCTGACACGGATATATGCACGTATATCTTCTCGTACTAGATCATTCTAAATAGAAATTGTATCTTGATCTCTTGCCCATTTCTTAATGGAGGCCTCGATTTCTTGCTCAGGCCTGCTTGCGACGAGAAGGTGGGTGCTGGTTTGAGAATCTTGCAAAATCTTCATCCACGTGAGCAGCCCTCTGTCTGGATATTCCTTTCGATTTGTGCATTCGGCGAGTGCATCTAGGACTATCCAAACCTCGTCCACTTGTTGGGCCATACTTATAAACGTCTCCTGGAGCGATTCTAAGGGGGCTGCTGCCCTCCTCGTCTGGAAGAAGAGTAGAGTGAGTCTAAATAGCTCCGGGCACCTTCGTGGTTGCGATAAAGTTGGATTATAAGCGATCGGAGCATCATGTCAAAGTTCTGCTTCCTAGTATCGCTAAAATCGAAGTAAAAGTAAAGGGGGTATCGACTGCTTAAGTCTTCGATAATGGTAGAGCTAAGAATGGTCTTGCCGCATCCAGGAATACCATGTAGCCACAAAAAGGAGGCATGATTCGATTTCCAGTTAGAATACGCGGGATGACCGAGGAACCATTTCCCGGTACCTAGATGACGTATATTCAATGCATTGCTGTGATTGATTGATGGATCAGGGGGGGAAAGCCATGCGCTGATGTCATTCATGTGGGTGCTCGATCTAATGATTTCCACTTTATTGTGTACCTCCTTTATATCGTCATGCGCTGTTGCACTGTTAATTAATATATTGCGTATAATCTTGTGTCTTGCTATTTGTCCGTTACTGACCATCTGACACCATTTTGCTCAGCCTTTTTTCAGCTTCGACCTTATTTGGCGCTATCTTGTAGAGGAGGTCTTTCGCATATGCAGCTGCGGCCATTGCTGCGTAGCCTTGCCATAATACGTTCTTGTGGCTGTCGGAGTAATCTCATATGCCTCGAATAACAAGGCAAGGAAAGTGATTCATCAACCCTGCCGCCTCCATTTCAAAGCACAAAACACCTTTCTCCGCCGAGAGGCGGTCACGGAGCGTGGCATCCTTTACTAGCTGGTTTCCCGAAGCAATGAGGCCATAGTGAATTTTCGGGTTGTCCTCCTCATCCGATCGCTCATGTCTGGATTTTAGCTTGCCGCTGCCACAGGACACTTCGCAGCTTTCATTGTCGCTGCCTTGATGTACCCAGTTAGAGTCGTAAAGTCTATCCGTACTCCCGTCGGGTCGACCATATTTCGGTTTGGGCCATTTGTTACTCTCAAGAACTTTTTCGATGGTGGAATTGATATTATGGCCACCCCTCACATATTCAGCTTTCAGGGAGCTAATTGCCGTCAACATGAACATGGGTGGCTGGTTTAGAGTTCCCGTGACTTCGAAGTTTCTGCCTTGGATTGTCTTTCCGTAGTCGTACTGCAATCTGGGCGGCGACTCTCTTTTGACATATTGAAACACGATCATGGATGGAATAGTGCGGCTAAAACATATCTGAGCAACAAGCACACCCAATACACCACCCTTAAAGTAGCTTTCAACTTAACTGAATCGATCTGAGATTTTAGCACGACACTGCGTAGGATACGAGGTGACCCTGAGATCCAACCTACATCTTCAGCTACGCATCCTGATCCTTCAATCTTGCTAAACAAGCTGATAGTTATTTCCGTCACAGTAACCAGTGCTCCCTGAATACCAATATAATCGCCTTTGAAGTCTTCGGCCGGAGTAGGACTCGGGCGCCCACCAGGCAACCCCTTTTTTTTAGGGCCCGCCAAGAACTCTGTGCCGACTTTGTTCTACTAGAGGCAACAATTGCCTAAAGCTCTCTAAATTCCATTGTACGTCGTAGACATATTGGCGTCCTATTTTTCAGTTTCATTCGTTGACGAGTCTTCAATGCTTTCTCTGTCTCCTGGATCGTCTGGCAGGTAAGATAGAGAAAGAAAAGCTACCCACTTGAGATGTTGGGAAACATGTTCCCAGAGCGGGCTGTATGACCTTTCTCCTTCGCCCTTTTCAATGTTTGGTGGGACGCAGTCACAGAGAGGACATACAAAAGGGTCCCTGGGCGCTATCCTTCGATTTCGCCGTAGCCGTCCCTGGATCCGCGACTGGGTGAGCTTGTCCCCATGGGAGTCATCTAAGTGCTTTAGGAATTCGGCCATTTCGTCAAACTCTGTGGGATCGCTATCAAGCTCGCTGTGTTTAAGGTCGCAATACCACTCCTCCGCGTGGATCTTTTCTGTCCAGTTCATTGAGTGTCGTGTCTGCATATGATCCATCCAGCTCGCCAGGCTAGCAAAATATCGCAGGGGATTAATGCAGTCCTCGGATATGCAGATGTAGGGTTCGATATCTTGGTCGACATGATCACTATATGCATGTCAGAGCTTCGCTGTAAAAATCCATAAATGGAAGCTGGTGCATACTACCAAGCAGGATTTGTCAGGGTTTGTGGATTCAGCGGCATGGCGCAAATGGTGCAAGATATGTATTCCCCCCCAGCTCTTTGCTTTGGTCGAGGTGGGTAATTCTCAACAAGACCCTGATCTTCTCGAACAACCGATCCACTGCTGATGACCGAGCCTGAAGGCTCCCATTTCATTTGATTGATACGGGCTATTGCGGAAGACGGGGCTACGGGAGGGACGGTGTCGGGGCCTAGGGCGACTATCTGCTTCTTGGAGGTTATGTTCTTAATGACGTACACCACTGGAGTTTCAGCTTGTTCTTGGGGCTTGTCCTCTAGGTAGTCTAGGCCATCTGACTGATATTGATCATCACGTGGGTATATCAACTTCTTGTTGTAACTTTGCATATATTGAAGCGATATTCCTCGCTCATGGACGGACGCGCTAAGCTGGCTGCGGAGACTCTCCCGGCAGTTCGGGTACTTTTTCTGTATACGCGAGTGACACGACGACTCCGCTTCTTCCGTTGTACTGCGACTCTCGCGCCTGAAAGTAGTTTCTCGAAGTGACGAGTGGCGTAAATCTTTCGACAAGACGAGAAGCCGCTTTACCGCAGCACTCGCTGCAGGTAGCCCAGGACTCCATTCTGCCGGCTTCTCCGCGTTATCGCCATTCACTGTCGACATGTCAGTACGCTTCCCTGACCTCATCGAGTAGGAAACGACGTTACCCCATGAAAGATTCTCTTGTAACATGTCAAGTAGCTCAAGCACCATATCTCTAATATCGGCGTATGGAGATAATCGGGCGTCGAGAGAAGCCCTTGGCATCGCGAAGGCACCGGCGTACCTTGCCCACTGCTTGAAGGTCCCCCATAGCTCTTCTACCGCTAGGTAATCGTCTCTTGCACCATCCGCTCTCTCAAGGCGGTCTGCAAAATGCTCTGAACAGAGCCTTGCAGCATCGTAGATAGGATGGCCCGACTTGTCGGCGGAGCTTTCTGGTATTTCCTCATATTGCAGAATGCCAGCCATTATAGAATGCAGCACAAGGGTTACAGCTACTAGGTGATGACTTTCCGACGCGCGAGTTAGGCTGTGCTTTTCTTCATAGTTGATTGAGGTATGTTGATGTGGAGATGCTCAGCATGCCTCCCTCAGCCAATTTATCTGCCCCCACCATAAGCGAGCAAAGGGAGGAAGACATCAAATGCGATATTTGATAAGCCGCCACCGTCCTGCAAGGAGACGCCCTGCAGAGAAGGTAATTTCGAACTGTCTCATGTCTCAGCTCGCTAATAAGAGTATTCGCCGCGTCCTGCGACTGGCATACTGCTCAAGATGCGCCTCCCCGAAGCAGACACGCAGTTGTTCCTCGCAATCATTTAGGCATTCCGCGCCCCGTGGCTGAGGCTAAGGCGACAATCTGGCGCTCCCCAACTGGGTGCACTTCAATCCCAGGACGAGCGCGAGGCAGAGCGACGAAACATGATAACGCTTTTGAGATTCGAGATATATCGATTCTAATTCTTGGCTAAGGACCGTCCCATGTATGAGCTCTCCGATGACGATGTCAACAAAGCCAGAGAGGCACTAAAGGTCCAGGGTGTAGGCTCCTTTACTTTAAGGGGCCGCCAAGGGCCTAACGCGCCGACCTAACCTCCTTAGTCAAGGAATAGAATCCACCATCCCCAGGTGCGTAGAAGGTCCCGGCATACGTCGCTCTTACTTACGCAAAATTCGAACTTTACCTCAAGATCCTACTGACACGATTTCGCCTAACGCTCACTATAGCTACCATTTCCAATGTGGCCAAAGGAGGGTGAAAAAAAAGCAAGGGTTACAATCTACCTATCTCTGGGTACTCAAGCTGTGTTCATGCACGCTACTTACAGCATGGTTATTCAATATTCGCTACCAAACACCGAGGTTTTTTTCGACTCAGCTTTCATCTGACTCCATAACCCTCCCACCACCGACGCGGTAGTCGAAGCCGTCGCGTCCTTCTCGGCGTGGTCGGGACATTTGTGCGGCGGCAATTTACCTTGGGATTCGTAGAAGAACCTGCACACGTCGAACTCGTGGTTATCGCCGGGGTCAGCGCAGATCCACCGGACCGTGGACGCCGACAACTGAGGCCAACATGTATCGCACCAGAGACAATTTGGAAACTTGGGAGACTCATGGGCGTGAGCCCGTCGGACGATCTTTTGACACAACTTATTAGAGCAGCACGCAGTCGGTTCTATCGCCGGCCACCGTTGTCGGAATTGCCAGTCGCCGGAAATCGCCATGTCGCGGTTGCTTTCTAGCTCGAGCTGATGACAGACCGGATTACACTCATGCACGGCAAAGAAGCACTTGAAACCCTCAGCAGATAGGTTGAGATCGTTGAGCTTGAACCGTTCGGGATCGATGGTGTGGATGGCTGGGTCCGTCAGCATGTTACCGACGCCCTGCAAGTCAACGACCATAAAGTGGCCCCAAGAGCGCTCAAACGTGAAGTGGGAAAAGGCTTGAGCTACTTGGTTGAACGGATCATCAGACGAGTCCTCCTTGACGTATAGGGTGTTGTTGTTGTATTTCACGTATTCGTGCCCAAGAAAGGGCTCGAGGGAGATACGAGTCCCTTCCCCGGACGCAGCGTCCGCCTTGCTTTGCAAACACGCCGTCACGGCGAAGTCAAGGGACTGCTCTGGCGTCACTAGGCCGTTGAATTCGAGGGCAAATGCCTTACATAAAGCCTGCATCTGCATGTCCTCGATCAGATGCTCTAAACCCTTACCGCCGCTGGCGAAGGATTTTACCACGAAGTGACTGGCCGAGGCGGCTATGCGAGCATAAGATGCTAGACGCTGGGCCCCTTTGCTAAAGGGCGTCGACCGTGCATGGACTGTCAACTGCGCAAAGCTCAACTTGATGCTATCGTTCGAGTCCATCATGTCGGCGAGCGTGCTTTCGCTGTATACCACCACCTCGGGACAGAAGCCCTCCAAGTCCCATTTCTTGTCAAGCCAACCGGGAGAGTTCCATTGTGGCGGCCCCGTTTCAAGAATCACATCCGAAATCTCTTCCTCGTCCTCACGAACACTGGAGAGAATGGGATGCTGACTCAAGTGTCCATTGAAGCGTGAGGTGGCACCGCCTTTCATCCTGTTGGCACTAAGTGCTATCGAATGTCGGCTCGATGTGCGCATGATCGAGGCGCTGACGCTCTGCAAGACTAGACGCTGAAGGTTACCGACGTCAACGCCCATCGGCAACTCCTGAAAGAGCAGCTGGGGACTATCCGGGCCTTTGGCTCTGAGTTCCGGCTTCAGACCGGCGCTCGTAGTCTCGTAATAAGTATTGGTGGGGAGCAGCTGACAGTCCACCCCAGCCTCCCTATAGACTCCAGAGAAGGCCTTGAGCATGCGGTCGGTGCATGAGTGAATGTGGAGGAAAGTATAGTTGATGCCGAGTTGAACCAGCAGCTTAATTGGGACACTGTACGTCAAGCCGTGAGGTTCGCTTCCAGGCTTGTAGTATTTACGATCCTGCGCCTGGGGCATGTCGTGCAAAGCCCGGCTATGACCCGGTGCATCAGCAATATGGATAATACACCGCGTCTGCTGCATCCAACTAGCATTCGTCGCTTTCTGGATCCCGCCCAAGACATCTGCTGTCCATCCCTCGCCGCCCATAGGGCGCAGCCTCCCTAGGAATTGCTGCGCCTCGTCCATTGATGTGGTGAAGTCAAGGAATTCAACATTGGGCGAGTCGCAGTGGTCCTTGTAACCGACCACAGCGACGCGCACTGTAGACTCGCCTAAGAAAGCCCGCTGGATCGATGCCATGATGTTCTTGACCTGGTTCTTAGCTTCGTCAATGTAGGGCGTCATGGAGCTCGTGGTATCCATAAGAAAGAGCAGATCAGTCGAAGTGACAATCTTGAACATCCCTCTCGTATCTCGAGGCGGTGCCCTCGCGCTCGCCTGGTCCACGGCGTTTTGCATCTGGCGAACCCGGCGCTTTGAATCGGCGGCGGATATTGATGGTGTCGATGGTTTGTCAGCCCTGCTACTCAACGAGCGGAACGGTATTACGCGATGTTCGGGCTTCGAGCTCAGTAGCGGTTGGCCCGGATGGGCGACTGCCGTAGCCGCTCTGTCCTTGTTACCGAGCTCTGAAGCGACATATGACTGAGTGGCACTATAAGACGGTGGCGGGGACGATAGTAACGAGTGTTGAGACGACATGGCAGATTTTGAAACTGATTCATGAGGCACTGGGCGGTGGAGCATCGCTTCTGCCATGGCTCCAAGCCCGCTGTGTGACGTTTTAGAACGGCGCACTGAGGCGGAAGCTGGCGACGAAGTCGGGATCGAGACGGAGCGATGCCCCGGAGAGCGTAGCAATGCCTCTGTGGTAGCCTTGAGATCATCCCGAGACGCGTGAGAGCGAGACACCGAGGCCGAGACAGAGCGAGGCGTTGGAGAGCGTAGTAATGCCTCTGCGGTGGTCTTGAGGTCATTCTGAGACGTTTGAGAGCGGGATACTGAGGCCGATGACCCAGATGGAGGAGCCGAAGATCGTGGTGTGCTATTAGCCGTATTCCGCGTGTTATTCGGTCTGGAACGAGAGCGGGACAAGGAGTCCGAACTCATGTTGGGCAGAGGCAACGCTATGATCTTGACAGTAGATGACCAGAAATGACGAGAGCAGCTATGGACAATATAGAAGAGCAGGGGAATGAGCACAAACGAAAAGCAGACGAACAAGGCTCCTGACCAACTCGCCGATAATCGGATGCTCACACGCCAAAGTCAAGTAAAGCCTGGTAACAGGAGGACATGATTTATGCCGCGAGCGCGGAATGCTCTTTTATGTTCCGGGGTCATGATCCTTCAACACGACAAGCGGCAATTTATTGCTTTCAGTATCCAATCGTTCGTAATCTATTGAGGCAGGCTGCATCCTTTCGTAAGATTGTGCAGCTCCGACGAAGGGTCGGCGATAGCCCCCAATGCTACATTAATTGGAACAACATATTCGGCCATCTATTTCTCCTGTTCCTAATTCAATGTCTTCGCCTCTTCCCCTAACCCCATCCAATCCTGCTCGGAGCCTGAGTCAAGAGGAAATCGACTTCCAAATCAAAGCCGGCGTGGGATTTGGAAATGGAGGCCACGAAAAGTACGCTTCCATACCCCGCCTCTTTGGAGGACATCAAGCGCGTAGGTTTCCTAAACAAGGCTGGCCTCAGTCCACCCCCAGGGGTGCCGCTTCTAGCCAAGCTGCCACCGACCGACCCCAACTGGTGGCTTCCTGAGTATGCCGACTTGGCGCGGGCACGTCTCGTCGAGTATCGCAAAACTGGGCCTGAACGAAAGCCAGAGGATCAGAAACGTGACTTTTTCAGGTTGCCGCATCAGAAGAGGCGGGCTCGCGACGAAGCTTCATGGACTTTCAAGAAGCGTGAGGTTGCACATACCCTCGACATCTTGCTCTCGCGCGCACCACTGCCCCCGGCCGGCGTTCTTCGGGCTCTCTTGTCACATGTGTCTTTGGCCTCCCTTGATGAGCTATGGTGTCACTTCAACGACCGAAAGCTAGAAAAGAGGATGAAAAGCTTTTTTAGAAAAGAAAAAAAGCCTAACGTGCCGGAAATTCCATGGCTCGATCGTGTCACCGTCCTTGGCAATGTCGATTATGTACGCTTGCTGTGTCGGACCGGGTTGGCCCAAGACGCCCTGGACCGCGCATTCTCTATTGCCCTGGCAGGACGGGCGATGGAGGTCATGGAAGTGCTCCTCACTTATGATGCCACTATCTCTGCGTGCCAGGACCGGGTTTGCGAGCGGATCCAGCTTGATGATACTCCTCTCGCTAGGCTTCTACTGTCAGCCCCGCCTGCGGCTATGAGCCTCGCCACTTGGCGGCGCTGTTTCTCTGAGGAGATGGCTCACGGAGAGAAGTTCCCCCTCTCGACCCTTCTCCTGTGTGTCTCCCAGAGACAGGGCATCGTATGCGGGCCATTACTGCTCAAAGCTCTCGAAGCAAGAAACTTTCAAGCCACAGCAACCTTACTCGCCTATTTGAGCCCTGAGAACAATCTAAAAGACCTCGGTCAATCCGTATGTCACCTGGCATCCAGTATTGAGAATGCGGAATCCCGCCACGACTACTTCGACCTGCTCGCTGACGCGGGACTGGTGTTTGACCATTTAGGCCTCCGTAAGGAGCTTATGGCCGACATCGAGGCACGCCATTTTCCCCTTGTCCGAATACTGGTGGATTCCGGTGTGGCTCTGGATGTAGATCCGTATAATGCAATCGCATATATTGTCTCAAAAATGGATCTTGACATGTTGGACTGGGTTCAAGGGGGGAGACTCGACACACCCGCAGTTCTCGCCCTACATAGTGCCCCTGAGTCCACGCCAGAGCCGCAACTGCTACGGCTGATAACAGTACTGGCGCCACGTGGACTCGAAGGCGAAGCACTGGATGCATTTCTTATACGTGCGGCCCGCAGTCGCCATGTAGAGCTGGCCCGATTGCTAGTCGACCTTGGGGCGTCGGTCGAGTACGACATGGCTGGCGCGATCAAGGTCGCCGTGGAAATAGCGGACCTTAGCATGCTCGACGTGTTGTTGCAAGGTTCATGTTCCCCGAATGTCCTCTCCTCTGCCCTTCCCACTGCTATGGCGATGCAGTCGAGGCCGAGCCGGCAGTATGCCATAAATGCGCTCATTTCTAAAGGAGTTCTCGAGCAAGAGCTCGGGATCTCCTTGCAAACTTCAGTAGCCGAAGCTGGTGATATTGACTTGGATCTTGTTCGTCTTCTCGTTTCTCATGGCGCACCTGTAGAGGGAGTGGGTGACGACACGACTAATGCCGTACTGCAGGCTGCGCGGAGATGCAAACCGGCAGTGTTGCAATTACTCTGCTTTGCTAAGCCTGGACTCGATACATTCTCAAAAGCTGTACCTCTCGCCTTTCAGGCGAGGCATACGTGCGAGCATGACGCGGTGCTGGAGATGTTGAGGCTACTGTTCGAGCATGGGGCGAACGGCAAACTCGTCCACAAAACGCTTCTGTCGGCGGTAATACATGGTGATCGGCATGATATCGTGCATTTACTGGTGAAGCATGGTGCTGACGCAAATTTCGGAAATGGAGCCGCTTTTGAAGTCGCGCTGATGGCTGCCAATGTCAAGCTACTAAAACTCATTTGCTTAGGGTGTCCACCCACCCAGGAAACCATCATATCCGTTCTATACAGGGCAATCGACCCGTCAAACTATAGGCCAGAGGCCTTAGAGCTATTACTGGGCTCTGCAAGGTCTGCTGCAGCCGCGCTAGTTACGGCTTGGGATACAGACAAGTTCCGTGGAAATCCGAACCTGAATACTATTGTTCCCTGCCTTCTACGCCATGGATTGGATGTGAATCTCCGGGACGGGGCGTTGGTATGTTTTGCAGTGCAGGAAAAGGATGTCAAATTACTTGGGTGCATACTTTCCTCATGCCCGAGCACAAGATCACTGACTGAGGCATTCAAGTTGACCCACGACTTAGAGCCGCGTGGATACCAGATACAAGCAATGAGCATGCTCCTCAAGAGTGCCAAATCAGTCGAGATTGGGCAGTCGAGAGTGCTTCTACAGCAGACCTATAATGGGTTCACGGGCGACATCGAGGGCGTGCGGCTCCTCCTCGAGCACGGGGCCGCGGTCGACTTCGATGATGGGGTAGCCGTACGGGTAGCAGCTAGTGCTGGGCAAATCAATGTGCTCGATCGCCTGCTAGCTTATTCTCCTACTGTATCTACCTTGCACAAGGCATGTCTTGCTGCCGCGGCAGACATGACACTGAGTCCGGGCCAGAGGCGCTTGGTTTTTGATAAGTTGCTGGATGCGCGGGACAGAGAACTGACCGAAGCGGAACATATGTCACACTTACTAGCCCAATCTATTATAATGCTCCCGCATCATGAGCAACTTCCGTCTCTGCTAATTAAGCTTGGCGTCAGAGTGCAGTTTGAGACTCTCACCGTGGCTATGAGGACCTCATCCAGCACGCTCTTCAAGGCACTAGCGGATGCCCAAAACCCCATGGCTATCGTCGTGGTCTTTAATGAAGCCATGAAGGCCACCATGGAGCCTGACCGGAAGTATTGGGTCTGCGAGTATTTGCTCGGCCGAGGCCTTCCCGATAACGCGGCCTCTATTGCGCTCATTGACTGCATGGCGAGCGGCAAATTCAACGACCTCGCCATTCCCAAGCTGCTGCTGGAGCACGGTGCCGATGTAGGCTATAGAGAATGTGCCGCCTTCAGCTGCGCACTCTCCGCCAACTCTCTTCTCGCTGTGAAACTCTTGAGTCAATATCTCCTCGACGACGATACCGCCTGCTTTGTGTTCGACCTCACACTCAAAACCGTCAAGCTCAGTCGTGATGTGCGTGCCGGAGTGTACTCCTGCCTATTGCAGTGGAATATCAGCACACCATTGCTTTATAACGCTCTGATCCGGAATATGGAAAGCCCTCATACTGACACGACTATTGTTCAGCTGTTGCTCAACAAAGGTGCAGACCCCAACCAAAACAACGCTCACTGTTTTGTTCTAGCTGTGGCGACTGGCAAAGAGTCCATCTACCGAGCTCTCAGCAGACGCGCCAACCTTTCTGTGGTTCTAAGAGTTCTCTTAGATCATTTTCAAGCTGAGGAGGAAGTCCTGCTGTGGTTTAATAGATGCCTTGAGGAGCAGCACCACTCGGCTACTATCGATGAACATGGTCTGCTGTACCAGTGCATGCGCAAGTTTCCAAGCGGATGCGAGCTTTTGAGAGTTATTCTGAGCCGTGGAGTATCCCCTGCTACATTTAAACCGATGGTTCTCTGTGGCGGTGATAAGCCTGAACCGTGCACACCTCTAATCTGGGCTCTCTTTGCTGGGATTAAGAATGACGCGATATTCGCTCTGCTTGAATTCGCCGGCCACCAAGGTTAGTAGCCTCCCGTCTCTTTGTTTCCATATTTCTAGGCGTTGTCAACCGCATGAGGGCGCCTTGGTTGTCCATATTTGCTATCGTGAAGACTAAATAAATTGAATAGCATTGCCCACCTACTCAACACCCCATACTCAAGTCACCGCACCATTTATATGCCTCCTTGATAAGAACCGTACACCAATATTGCTGGCTCTTCTCCGCTTGGACAGACAGCGCACACTGGCATGTACTACACCAGCATTCGCATTCCGATACTATGGAGCCGGAGCACATTCGTCAGGTGGCAATGATGGCTTGGGGGCGGAGCTTTCCTTAGGCACAGCTTGTATGATGTTGGGCAATTTCGAGGCATATCGTGCCCTCGATTGCGAGGAGACACCCGACGATGGCGCCCTCCACGCCGCGGCGTTTTTAGCGCTACCAAAGTTTGTCGAGTGGCTACTGACGCTCCATGATCCCAACAAAAAGGTGCCAGATGAGTATGATCAGATGGTACCGCTTGCTCTCGCATGCCAATCCAAACCTAGCCCGTGGTGCAAGATCGCCCGAGAAGAGGCCAGCTTTGAGACTCGGCAACAACAGTGCATTACGATCCTAGCGCCTAAAACCAACCTCACTTGGCGATACAGAGAAAAGACCGTTCTTCATATTGCTTTGGAAAACGGGCTAGAGGTGACTAGAACTCTAGCCGAGGCACTCAAGGTGCGTGAGGACCCTCAGCGAGACGACAAGTATTTACATCGAGACAAAGACGGGATTGAATACTCACTAGACCAATACGTCCAACGACGGTTGAGTGGAGATAGTATCAAGGAAAAGGCTCTCGTGATGTATCTCCGCGGGATCAAGATACAGTCGCGTTACTTCAGGAGGGTCATGCCCGGCCAAGGCGTGCAGCCCAAGGGCTACTGTGGCCTACCACCAGCGTACAACACCGCATGGAAAGCCCACGAGGAACGTATGCAACAAGCCGCAACAAGCCGCAACAAGCCGCAACAAGCCGCAACAATAGATCCTACTGAGACGAAATGATATCGAAGCGATGATGAATTCTGTCGTTTCGTCTCCCTGGCCAGTAATATCGAAACACTCATAGATGTAAACGGCGCCTGGGCGAGCTTAAGGTTGACTCGAGCCAAGGGATGTCTAGACTGAATAATGGTGTAGAGAATGCGATAGGCCGAGCGACTAAATACAGGGGCGTGTACGTAGCTAGAGCTGAAGATCATAAGTGCAAGTAGATTGAAACCTAGGTAGTTGGGTATAATGACAACCCAAACCAATTAATTTACCTACATGTAACCTACCTCCGAGGTCTCTTCTATTCAACTTAGTAGCATATTGGATCAATACTAGTATCCGCTCCACTGTGGTACTTGATGTACGAAGTACATTTGCTTGTATTTGTGCTTTGGTACGTTATATCTTGAATGTTCATGAAACGGTAAAAACAAGAGGTGTATAATAATCTAATAAATGATCTGCTGTAACTCAAAGATACACCTAAACTAGCTGTATGTGTTCTAGATCACTTGAATGATCTAACCTATGCTACTTAATAGGTATGCTGCCTCTTTACTTAGGGTAGGTTAGTTAGGTATTAGAAATGAGCAGCGGGCTAGAGCTAATTAGGTGTGGATAGAACGTACTGTTCCGGGGTTAGTCGATCCCCAACAGCGCGTGGAAAAAGCGGGCCCTACTCACTGGTGATGTAATCCTACGATGATTCTTTTGGCGGCAGTAGGCACGTATCTCTCTCCTTAGCCACATCGGACTACCTCTCGGCACGACTGCTTGCCCCCGTGATTCACTTGCTTCTTCAGTGAGGGCGCAGCGGGTATCGGGGTGGGAGATGTGCTCATTGGTGGTGCTTCAGGTTTCTTGTTCTTTCTATGCCACTTCCGGATTTCGTTGTTCCTGGTCTCCGAGGTTAATTGCTGTTGTCCGGCGCAGACAATAGGAGTTGGGGAAAGGCTTCGGCAAAGCCGTCGAGGGACTTGCAATTCTGCGCATTGCAACAATCAACCCCTATCGCCTTGGCGGCCAGAGCACCGGCCTCCTCTACCCTCTCGAGCTTCGATAGAGTCACGGCCAAGGCGGTCTGCAGGTAGGCTATCGGAACAGGGGTCGCCCTTCGCGTTTCGTCTGAAGCCGCCATCAACGCGAGCACCTCAGCATAGAGCTCCTCCGCTCGCTGGAAATCTAAGTGATAAAAGGCGAGATCCGCGAGAAGAATCTGCCGACGCACGCTGTAGTTGTGACCTAGGCCAGTGGGATTTTCTAGCCCGTTTTCTACAGACCCGTTGGGTTTGTCAAGGCAGAAATGAGTCCGGCTTAGGCTGATCTGCACGTCGAGAAGCGTATGGCGCGGGGTCTTTACCGCTTCATCTTGTTGTGGGTTGTCGAGTATTTCCCGGTAGAGCTGCGAAGCTTCTCTCGTCTGCCCTGCCGCCCGCAGTGTAAGCGAAAGGTAGCGTCGGCACTGCTCTACATCTAGCCGGCTTTTGTTTGCCTGAAGTGTCTCGTGTTGAAGGAGTGCAGCCTGGAAGAGTTCCAAAGCACGGGTCCATTGCTTCATCCGATAGGCAACGCGGGCAAGGTCGTATTGTCCAAGCATAATGGTTTCGTCGCTCAGCCGCGTTTGATACCAGGGGTTGCTGACAATGGGCTCCAGCTCCGCCTTTGCCTGCACATCCAGGCCCATTCCCACGAGAGAGCGCGCGGCCCAGAAATTCGCTGCCAAGATACTCTCCTTCGGATGCGGCTTGCACTCTTCGTATCTCTCTGATGCATGGAGCAGCTGCTCTCTCGCTTGTCTATACGCCCCGAGCTCATATCTAGTACGGCCAGCGTAGTATTGACAAGAACCCAGCTTGAGTACGAGACTGTTGTCGGCATGCTCAGTGGGACACTGGAGAAAAGCCTCGAGCGCCTCATGGTATTGCCCCGCAGCGAACTTGGCTCGTCCGTAGTAGAACAGGGCGTGGTACTTATCTGGCGATTTGTTTTTATCCTGAGCGAGGAGAGCAGCAGCATGGAGGTGAGAGCATGCTTGATCCCAGTCTCCCTGCTCGAAAAGTGTCTTCCCCAGCCAATATCGGACTTCGGAAACTCGGCAGCTCCGCGCAAGGCAAAATTGGAAATCGGATCCAGCTTCATCATACAGACCTAGATTGAAGTTACATTTTGCAAGGTAATACCGGGTTTCGGGTACATCACATTCTTGGTCAGGGACCTTGAGTGCTAGCTCGAGGTTTCCCTTGGCTGAGTTGTACTTCTTCCGATGGAAGTAACAGCGGCCTATATATCCATAACTTAACGCTATCGCGTTGGCTTCCAGCTTTCCTACTTCTTTATCCATTGTAATCTTCTCGAATGCGGAGATGGCTTCGGTCATCTTATCCTGCTGATACAGACTGCGTCCAAGCTGGTATTGATTATCCACGGCGTGGGCGTTCTCGCCGGATTCATACTGCTGCCGCGCAAGTTCTCGGAATAATCCCTCCGCGTCGGCCCTCTTCTTAGACCGAAGCTGACACCGCGCGAGAAAGTGCTGGCATTCCATCTGCATGTGAGTCCACCTGACCCCCTGCACCGGCAGCCTCCGGAGCCACTTTTGAGCATCGGTGAAGTGCTGACTTGCTTGCTCCTGGCGGCGTGTCTGATTCCGAAATGCGCGGCGCCCAAGCCAATAGCTAGCGACGGATTTAAGTAGGCTCTGATCAGTGGGAGAAATGGCGTCCTGACTGAGCTCGAGTCGGAGGAGGTATGGCACTGCTTCATCGTGTCGATCGACCTCGGACAGGCTGTCGACGAGGACAGCCTCGGTTGTCCGCAACTCGGCGTCTCGGTAGGTACGTTTATGGCCTGCTGCCACCGTAATTGGCGTCAAATAGTTACAGGCCTCCTTGAAATTCTCGGCCTCGTGTAGACAGTGGCCGAAGAGAGTACGACTATACAGATAATCCTTGCCATTGTTGGCGCCGGCTTGGTCCAGTTCAGCCAGGATTTCTTGCACAATCTTGGAAGATTCATCGATCTTACGGAGGCGGAACAGGCTACGAGCGTGATTGTACCGAACTTCCAAGGCGGATATGGACGAATGGAAAGGGAGCGAGTCGCCGCGTAGCGACATAAGGCATTTGCCGTAGTGGGCTTCTGCCTCCGTCCTCTTCCTATGCCACCTTGCAATTTGGCCCAGCCAGTAGGGCGCTAGTACGAGGCGGATGTCTGGCACAGGCTCTGTCGAGCATTGACTCCGCTCCAGCTCTTCAAACATGGGGCGGGCCGGGACGTACTCGCCCCGCGAGTAAAGCGAATAGGCAAGATAGTACCGGCATTCGAGATAGATGGGGCTGTCCAGTCCATAGAAACTACTCAATCTGCTTACTCCGACTTCTAGATTCCTAGACGCCTCGGCGAGGTGGTGGCGATGTAAGGCAATCCGCCCCCGGTAGAAGTGGCTGCGCCCTACGACAATCTTCTCGGAGCGTGATAGGCGGCGATTCTCCCACTCGGGAAACTGTGAAAAGGCGGGTAGTAGATGGGCCTCGGCCTCGTCATAGTTGCCAACCTCGCACAGAGCCCATGACAACCAGGTTTCACATTCGAGGAGACCTCCGACTTGCTTTGCAGTTTGGTATGCTTGGTCGAAATGCAGCAGTGCACTGTCGAATTGCCGTAACCCAAACAAGGCCCTACCCAGTTCAAAACGACCCCAGTTGTAGTGCACGTTGGGCTTTTCGGGCACAGCATCGACGATTCGCTGGAAGCATTCGCGAGCGTCCATATACTGACCCAGCTCAGAGTGGATTTCACCAAGGATGTGCAGGCAGGACCCCAGATCCTCTCCCGTATGACGGCAGCCCTGTAATGAGCTACTGGCACTCACGACCTCTTCGAGCAGAGCCTTAGCCTCTATAAACTTCCCTTGGTGGCTGAGGCTATCTGCGAGCCCACAGCGGCTCGCTACTAGATGCTCGTGGCTGGCAACGCTTGCGGCATCCAGGATCTGTCGGTATGCCTGCTCGGCCGCAACAAACTGTCGTTGGAAGCGCATGGTGTGCGCCAAATAGCATCGACAGCCAACGAGTTCGTTCTGCAAGTCTTCGTCATGAAATTTACCGTCGCGGTTCTGTTGGGCGGCTTCTACCTCCTGCTCAGCGCCTTGGGATTCTAGGTACCTCGAAATTAACACCAAGGCGCGTTGGAACAAGTGCACGGCCTTGTCGTAGGGCCAGTTTCTTTTATCCAGAGCAATCCGGCCAAGCCAATAGCGGACAAGCCCTTCGTCTCGGAGATGACTGGGCCTATAGTATGATCTCGATACCATTCGGGCCAGCACACGCTCCAAATGCGGCTGGGCTTCGTCGTAACGCCGAACTTTGGCTAGGCAGAACGCAAGCATACAACGCGTCCCCATAGCCTCCTCTCTCTCCGGTCCACTGAGGTTGTCCTCGACCAGGAGTAAGGCTTGAAAATGCTCGTGCGCTTCGAGATAGGCCTTTTGCTTGTACAGGAAATTAGCCAGGTGGTGCCGACAAGCCAGCGTGTCCAGGTGTTCCGGTCCCAGGCTTCGAGTCCTGCCTTCGAAAGCGCCCAGTAATTGGGCCTTCGCAAGGTCGTGCGAGCCGAGTCGCTCGAACGTCAAGCCAAGCCACAGCTGTGCGGTTATTACCAGCTCCGCTCCAGAGCCATCGGTTTGGTCACAGAGCAAAATAAAGCACTGCAATTCTTCGGACGCGTCGGCGTAACGCCCAAGGTGGTAGAAACTGCGCGCGAGCCATAGGCGGATATCACCGACGCCCTCCCCGGGCTGCTCGTCTCTCTCTATGTGTATTTCGAGCAAATCTTGGAATTGGCGGGCCGCGTCGTCAAACTCGGCAAGAGCAAAATGAGCATGCGCCAAGTTATATTGCAGTAAGACCCGTTCCGCTGAAGCGAGTGTGGCATATGGCGCGCTTAACACCTCAAGGAAGAGGACTTTTGCTTTGTTCCATCGCTTCGAGCTGTACAGTTCACGTGCCCTCTTTATCTTCTTATACACTGAGTCTTCGTCGGAATCGTTCTTCGACGAGATGTCGGGGAAATGACATTGGTGTGCTCCATCGTCGTGGGAGCAGAAGTAATTGGAAATCGAGCCGTAATTGTAGGCGATTTGTGCTCCATAGTTGGTAGTTGCTGAGAAGCTTGCCTCGATGGCGACTCCGGAGCCTGCCGGCAGGTCGGGTGCCGCAGCCCTTTGTCCCTGCACTGACATCCAGATACTAATGTAGCATGAGACCGAGGGAGGGAGGTAGAAGTCAACGGCTCGTAGTAGAATGACCTTATGTACGGCGAGGGGTTCCTAGCGACGAGACGGTAGAGTTAACTGAAAAATACGAGACTGTGGGTAAGAGGAAAGGGGAAAAGAGAGGGGTGATGAACCATAGACGGCCCCCAACCCCCCACTCTTCGACGACCAGGTTACGACCGAGCCATGTAAGCCATTCCTACAGCACCCTGCAGCCGGCATCGCCGTGAGTGAAATTCCTACGCAAGGCCCGAAGCTCATTTCAGTGGAAAGCGAATAGCGGCTGATGAGTACATGAGGACAAGCCAACATAGCTGGTAGCTACACGCTACCTACAGCATATTCAACCTATCTTAGAATGAGTTGGAACGAATTACACCCTTAACTTTGATAAAGGGTCTTAAACACAGTAACCCATCACAGAATGCTTAGCGCAACTGAACAGTGTTCGGCTGTCGCATTTAGGCCTTCGAGGCTTAATAATTACGTCTTGTAAAAGAGTGCTACTTGCTTAACCTATCTAGCACAAAGTGTTCTCTGAGATCACTTGACCTCAGGTATCTTCGTGAAAAGGGCTTCATCTATGTAAGGGAATACTACTCAATGGTCAATGTCAACAATATTTCTGCTTAGCTGTCCACTCGGCGGTGCCATTTCCCTTCCCCCTTTGTCCATTTTCACCCCCATTAGCCCCTTCCAAAGTTATTGGTCATGCTGCCCTGGTTATGGGCAAGCTGCAAGCCACTGTTGTTACCAGTACCCGAGAAAACGGCGTAATGGCGGCTGTCCCTCGCCTCTGATAGAGAGTCGGTGTCGTTGGCTTTTACTGGATTCGGGGTCCCGGATGGCGGTGGTGTTGTTTGTTTGGGTAGATTCAGCAATATCTCACGCGCATACGAGGCAGCGGTGGCAGCGGCGTAGCTTTGCCAAGTGTCATTCTTGTGCGAGTCCGAGTAGTCGCTGATGCCGCGAATCACCAGGCACGGAAACACATCCATCAGCCCGGCAGCCTCCATTTCGAAGCACAAGGCGCCGCCGTACTCCTAAGCAAGACGATCGCGGTCCTCCGACGACTTCATGAGCGTGTTGCCGGACAGGATGGTGCTGTAGTGGATGGCAATGTGGTCCGGCTCCCGCGGCGCGCGGATGTGCTCGAACTGCACATCATGCGTGGCGCAATCGGTACCGGGCTCATGAGCGTACGCCGAATAAAACAGCCGGTCCGGCGCTGGAGGCTTCCGGCCGTGAGCCCGCAGCCGCGGTATCTTGGATAGCCGCGCAAGGTGAGAGGTGAGGATGTCCTGCTCCTCGATTTGCAACCAAATATTCGCCTGAACTTTGGAGACGACTTTGCGAAGCAAGGCCGGCGGCTGAGCCACGCTCCTGGTGACCTCAAATCCGGTCGCGGTTCTCTTTCCAAGGTCGTATTGAACCACTGCCGGACCGGTCTCTGGGGCCCCTACTACAACATCTCCTAGCCGGACATCGTGCACAGGGTAGCGAGGGATCCCACCGCCGATCCCCACCAGCAGACCGACCGTGATGTTGGGGAATGTCAGGCGGATTGTAGCGGCGAACTGAGCTGTGGCTACGGTGCCCTGGTCCCCACGTGCCGGCCCGACCATGACAACGTTGTGGTCACCAATGCGGCCGAGGATATAGTCATTGAGGTCCCCATGAGCCGTCGCAACCGAGCCATATCTAACATCCAGCATGGCACCAATGGCCAGCATCTCCAAGGGCTTGACATAAACGAGGCCGACCGTGAAGGTATCTGCAGGTGGGGGATCCATACCTGAAGTGGGAAGAGGAAGTAAGATGCTTTGATACTTTGCGGCTCTCCTACGCCCAAGGTAGTGAAGCTCTTTATAGTAGTATCACAACACAATTTGAAGTTCGCAGTAGGCGGTGCCAACAATGAAAATGCAGCCTGAGAGTGCCTTTTGGAGCCATGGTTCTAATTATAGCCCGGAAAGGGGTCAAAGTGCACATTCTGTTTTGCACAGAGCCTTGCGAAGAGGACGGCACTGCCCATTATGTATGTAAGAATTTCAATGCTACACAGTTATAATGGTCCAGATACCAAGTTTTAAATGGAAGCTGGATCATGATAACTGTGCAAGAGAATGCACGGAGCAGAAGAATACTACATGGATCATGTAGCCCGCAGTCATTCTAACAGTAAGGCACTTCACAGAAATGTATAGCATTGTTGGACTTCGAACAGACTCCCAAAGATGTTGACTGCCAACATGCACCCCCCTGACCCTATTACCCCTGTCGCAGTAAGCTAACCTAGGTAGTAGATTAGGTAGCCACAGAACGCTTGATTTCTCCCCTACCTCAATACGACTACGCCATGGTATTGATCGGATTCTAATTAATTTACTCGCTTGTATCTGATAATTATAACTCTGGTTTCCTATATCGCTGACTATCCTAATTCGAACGTCTACGAAGACAGATAAATGCGATTGTAACAACTCAGCAAAGAAAAGATCTTTTGTTTAACAGTTGATACCAGGAAACTTCGACGTCTATATGTGGTCGTTGGCCGCCATAGAACTAGCAGGGATTACGAAGCTTGGTACGCCCGACGGGGGTGGCCTAAGTAGAGCCGGCATCGTTTGGAGCAAGAGGCGCAGCATGCCCCGGGGGGTTCGACCGTTCTGTTTCTCTCAATCCGGTGCCCTGGTGGGCCAACACGCCGATAGCAAAACGGAGGCTCGACGCCTAATACATTTCGATTTTTCTCTTTGCTGGCTAGTTGATCTTTATCGGACCATTCGCACGGAACTAGTTCAATAAGTTTATCAATATACTGTAGTGCCATGGCAATATCTGAACATCCCCAGCAAGGACCATGCTACATACCTGCACAAGATACAAGCGTTACTACATACACACCTCTATCCTCGAGGCCCCTTCCGCTTAGGGGTAAGGAGGCGTTCATTTTCCAAGGGCCGCTATCATGAGGCCGCCTAGGCTACTTGCTACCCAAGCTACCCAGCCACGTAAGCCGGGGCTTCCAAGTATCGTTGCACTTATACTTATTTAATTCTCTCTACATTTTATTGTACTGCTCTTGAAGTCTTCCGAATTCCTCAACCGACCTAAAATTTAGTCGCTAACCCAGGCAACCCCTAAGCTTATTCAGCGGGCCCGCCAAGAACTCGCGCGGGCTCTAATTTACTAGTGTAGAGGCAATAATTACCTAAAGCTATATAAATTCCCATGTAGTATATGTTATTGCAAGTTACGAAGATGATGCTAATTATTATTATTTATCCGTGTAACCATAAGCAGAAAATGTACCAAGGCTAGATGAAATAAATAAAAAACCGTGCAGCATCTAAACAGCGACATAGCCGGTGCCCACGAAACAGTCTTATCAAAGATTGGGAACGGTAGAATAACGGGCTGTCTCAAAGGGACGAGGACAGTTTAGGGTATGTTTGTATGTATGTATTTATGTATGAGGTATGTACTTCGGATCGACTCGCAAGAATATGTACCTAACAGAAGCGCTATCGACACACCATATGCTCCCACGCAGCGTAGCATATGCATGGGAGCCTTTTAACTAATCGATATGTCTCCAGACCCCGCGCCCCACCCCGAGCACGATACCACACAAGAGTCTTCCCTTCTCCCCCCCCCCCCCCCCGAGCTAGTCCGACCGACATCCATCAGCCGCGCAGCTAGCCATCAACTTACAAGCACTGGGAGTACCACTGGCTCTGGGCCTTGCAGGTCGAGCCGGAGGCGCAGACGGTGCAGCCGGTGTAGGTCTGGCCACCGCACTGGCCGTACTTCGTGACGGAGCAGCCGCCGCCGCCTGGTGGTGGTGGCGGTGGTGGTGGGGGAGGGGGAGGGGGGGTGGTGCCGCCGCCGCCGCCGCTGCCTTCCCAGACCTCCATCCTGGCGGATCCGCTGCTCTGGTAGCCTTCCGTGGCCAGGATCTGGTAGTCGTGGCTGCCGAGCTGCAGGCCGGAGGAGGACCAGGCCTTGAAGTGGTTGTCCATTGTCACTGTGGCGATTGGGTTAGTGGTTGATTCATCGGGGACTTCAATACGGGTAGGTGGGGGAGAAAAGGGGATAGCGAGTAAGAAAAGGGAAGGGAGACGGGGTCGGGGTCGACGAACCTGTGCCACCGACGCGGTGCTGCTGGCGGACGGACCAGAACTGGTAGAAGGTGGAGGTTCCCTCGATGGAGGGCTGGTTCACGCGCTGGGTGCGGTAGATGTCGTAGGTGCCGCCGTCAGTGACGACGGAGCCCAGCCGCGTGGTGCCGGAGGAGGGGTTGTACGAGCCGAAGGCCTCGACGACGTAGTACTCGATCAGCGGGTTGCGGGTCCAGCCGTAGACGGACAGGTAGCTGTTGACGCTGGCGCCGTTCCAGGTGCCGTTGTACGAGATGACGCGGTTGGCGCCCGGGTTCCAACCCTTACCGGCCACGAAGTTGTTCACGTTGCTCCACTGCGGAACGATCTGGTCAGCGGATCATGGTTCTCGAGGAGCATTCGTTGCATGATGTGGGCTTAGCTAAGCTGGTTGCTGGTTGGGAGCCCACGTGACCCTGGTATTGGGAGGGCGAATTGTCCACTTACTGACACATCGTACGAGCCTCGGTCGCCGTTGTTGTAGGTGACGCTGCCCCCGCCGTCGGTCCAGAAGGAGTAGAAGTAGCCGTTGTTGGTGCCGGTGCCGGGCGACGTCCGCTTGATGAGGTCGAGAGGCGAGGCGACGGCGCTGGCAGCTGCCGCGAGGACAGCGAGAGCGACCGAACCAAGCATGATGAGAGAAGGGTGAAAGATCTAGATGAGATCTTTCGTGTGCCTGTGCCTTAGTGATGGTCTCAGTTTCATCGTCGGTGCTGGGATGCTATCCGCTTATATACTCGCTTGCCATGGGGCGCCAAGTTTGTCGTCTGGCCCACGCGGTTGGGCTCATGATGCGCGTCCCGGTCTAGGAAAACCGCATCGCAACTCCGTACCTGGATACCGGCGGCCTGCTCGTCATGCAATCTGCAAGTGAGGCTGTAAATGGACAGCAAGGATGAGCGCAACACCCGTCTCGCTGGGTGTTGATTGGCGGATTGATCGCATCTGCAATTAGCCTAAAAGCAGAGCAAGGTAACATGGTGTTTAGAGATGATGCATCTAGAGCCACGTTGGATATTACCCGTCGTGGATTCGACCTTCTCTCAACCGAGTTCAGAGACTAAACCCGATGTTGCTGAAAACCCAATTGCCACACCTCATTCCCCAATACCTTTTTTTAGCATTTGGCCACGTTCCACTTTTTCTGTAGTAAACAGAACCAGAAAGGCCTAAGTTAAGAAGTAGGAAGGTAAGTCTAAGGCATACGCACACCGACTGTCTGAGCGGTCAGTGTCGATGCCAAAGCCGCCTAGTGGAAGGTCTATTGTACGAATTGCCCAAAACAGCTGAATTGGCACGGACCCGGTTGTGTAAACTTACCAGTCTGGGTAGGCTAGGGCCAGGTGCGCAGGTTGTGTGTGTTGAGGAACAGGGGGAACAGGGGGATGGATGATCGGATGACAACTTCGGGTTGCAGATACCAACTTAATTTTTTTCTCTTCTCTCCTGCAGCTTGCCGATTGCCCGGGACTAAGCTCGAACCAATCCAACTCGCCAATCCCTCCCATCTCACCCTCTCACCCCGGAGTTTTCGCTTGCAACCTCCGGATCTCCCCTTCGACGTAAGCGTCTCGGCCCCACTTCCCCATATCCTGTCGCCTCCATTTCTGCTCCACTTGGTAAGTGTCACCGACGGGGCCACGGCACGTCTGAGAGCCCAACCCGGATTCAGCAACGAAGCTGAGGCGCCCTGGCCAATCAGGCCGCGGCATGTTGCCATTTAAGGCACGAGGGGGGGAACACGCCCCCTGGGGCTTTTGTCTGGGGCAGTTGGTTCCCTCGGGCTTGTCATCTGATCGGATCGGATTGCATTTAACCGTTTTAACCGCCACTGCGGTTAGATCAGCCACTCACCCGACAACTCCTTGCTTCGCGAGCCATGACGGTCCGTGAACACAGACGGACGACCTCAGGGGTCGAGGTCAATGACCAAAGGAGAAGAACAGAGAGAGAAAAAAGAGAAAAAGGGAAAAAAAGGAAAGAAACCGGTCCAGTCAGCTGGTCTACCTCCTTCCTATAACCGCTGAATCGTTGGACACCTTGAGTGGACCGGCGCAGATCGAGACCTCGGGGCCGCATGTCTCGAAAATGATATATAAGACGGGGCAGGGAGCTGGTTGCCCACCGGTTTCTCTTCAGGAGACCAGGCGAGGGAAGGAAGTTCAGCAGCTGCCCAACATATCAATCATACCCTTGGAGCCGCTCTTCGACGATAAGACACCCCTCGAGCTATCTAGAGAGATAGATCATGAAGCCCACGCTCCTCGCCCCGATCATCGCGGCGGTAGGCGTCAGCGCCTCGCCCGCCGAGATCGCCGAGCGCCAGAGCTGCCCCGGCGTCTACATCTTCGGCGCCCGTGAGACCACCGCGCCTCCTGGCTATGGCACGGCCGGCGGCCTCGTGAACCAGGTCTTGGCCGCGTACTCTGGGTCTCAGGCCTCTGCCATCACGTATCCCGCTTGCGGTGGCCAGGCCTCTTGTGGCGGCGCCTCCTACGATTCCTCCGCGCAGCAGGGAACGACCGCCGTCGTCTCGGCGGTGAACAGCCTCAACAGCCGCTGCCCGAGCACGCAGATCGTCCTCATCGGATACTCTCAGGTATATATATGCTCCCGTGATCCGTCATGCTCCAGAGACCGTTCCACGCCTCATCATGCTAATCGTTGTCGTGGAATAAATAGGGTGGTCAGATCGTGGACAACGCCCTGTGCGGCGGCGCCGGCGCCACTCTAACTGGCAATGCCCTAGCCGCCGTCAAGGTCGCCATCTTCATGGGTGACCCGCACAACGTCGCCGGTCTGCCCTACAACGTCGGCACCTGCACGGCCGGAGGGGTAAGTCGCTCACAGTCTCGCACCAAGCCGAATAGCGTCCCCCCTGTCCCGAAAACGACAGCTACTAACGTGTGATGCAATCGTAGTTCGCCGCCCGCCCGTCGGGCTTCAAGTGCGCCCCCGCCAACCCGAGCATCATCAAGTCGTACTGCGACAGCACGGACCCCTACTGTTGCAACGGCAACGACGCCAACTCGCACCAGCAGTACGTCAACAAGTACGGCTCGCAGGCGCTGGCCTTCATCAAGTCGCAGCTTTCCGTGAGTTCCCCCTTCCCCTACCCACCCAACCGTCTTCTTCACCTCTTAAATCTCTCTCTTCCTCCACGCTATATAACACTCCCAAGTCCCATGTTAACAAGACCCTACCTAGGGCGGCGGCACCACTCCCCCTCCTCCTCCCCCGCCCCCGCCGCCAGGAGGTGGTGACGGCGGCTGCTCCGTCGCGAAGTACGGCCAGTGCGGCGGCCAGACCTACACCGGCTGCACCGTCTGCGACTCCGGCTCCACCTGCAAGGCCCAGAGCCAGTGGTACTCCCAGTGCCTGTAAAAAGAAAAGAAAAAGAAAAGCTATTCGCTTCGCGTTTCGGCCCTCGGGGCTGCGCTTGCTCAATGGCCTGTAGATAGTACGGTCTTCTCTCTCCGTCTGTGTGTGTGTATATACGTATGGCGTGTTGGATGCCTGGGTGGCGTTGGGCAGCTAGTTAACCAGCTGTCTTTACTAACCTAGTATCTTGGTATATATATTGGAATTAAACGATGGGTATATATATCCCACTGCTTACCTCCCGTTTTCAGATATGCCTTTAGTATGCGTGTCTGCGATCTTGCGCGCTCTGCTAACCTGCAATATTCCACTGCACCTCATTTTCTCTTACAGTAGATTTGTCGAACACATTGTAGATAGTGTGAGGTACAATTGGAAAGCGCTGCGATGAAGAAATAGGTAAGCCGCAAGCAAGTTAAACATTGTAGGTAAGGTATCTACTTCGCCCGCGGTGTGACGTGATGCACAAGAGACGAAGAGAAAGCGAGTGCCTGATTCGGCTAGCGAGAGTCGAACTAGAAAATCGGTTCCGGAATCTAGTATATCTCGGCATTCTGTCGGTATCTAGCCTATGTTAGGTAAAGTCCTAACAGAGGTTGCGGCGAGAGTGGGGAGACACTATCCGACACTACTTCTGGAAGTACCATGCATAAATGAATAGATAAGAGGTATCAGATCGTGTGGTAGCTGGGGATTGTCTCGACACTACCATTTCTACTTCCCCTGTCCTTAACCCAATTGTAGTTTAGAAAATGTTCCCTGTCATAGATATCAGTTCTTGATGTCCTGCATGAGCAACAACACAAGCGACGGCCGAGTAGAATGAACTCGGATGTGTCCCGGGACATAAACGCAGGGAATCAGGCCCTGTAAGAGCAAAAAAGAGGGAAATAGGTAGGTAGGCTACATCCTCCAAATAGATTAAAACCAACTCCGTGATGCAGTGGGTGCATGAACTTGGCATTCTTGGCTCTCCCATCATCATATCATCATGTTGTGATTTTTAGACGGGCGAGCTTGCCTGCCTGCAATAGTAAACACATATTGGGCGACATAATGGCAGCGAGGGAATATAATAAGCGCCGGCTACTACGAAGGCGAGTGGCTAGGGATAGTGGCTCGTGCCGAGACAGTGACTATCGCCGGATATTGATGGTGGCCGTGATCATCAATTAGTTCACTTCAACAGCATAGCTACTAATCAAATGCCCTCCGGTCGCATGGACATTGGTGGGCTATCACGAAGTAGATAAAAGTCCACAAAAGGCGTGGTCATCTTTGACGGTCCATATAATAACTTGTTACCCTCACCTTACGGAGAAAGATAATAACGTGTTACGGTTGAAAGCGTCGACGTGGCCGCAGGCTTGGAAATCTCCAAGCGAGCGATGGCATATTGGGCTGGAGCTGATTGGTTTTCTGACAGATCCCAACAGACAGCCTGGGTATGCGACATCGTAGCGACTTGGGGTTATTAGGCTGAGTTAGTATGAGGCTTCCATGCCAGGACGTAGAGACGGAGGGAGTAAGACCGTTCGTCTGTTTCGTTCTTGTAAAACACGTTAGTTGAGTCAAAATTTCCGGTGTTGGTGGTCGCAAGGTCGCAGCGTCAAATTTAGATACGGTGCTTCTTATGTCAGCGACATCGTTCTAGAACTATAAGCAAGAGCCTCAGAACTTACAACTAGTCAACATGCCCATTTCCTCCCATGATTAAATAACCAGCTTTTCACAAGTCGACAGTAGCACCTGTAAGCTTTGCCATCAGTTCTTAACACGATCAGTGTGCTCGCACTGATATCTCTTTTCAAGATATAAGGTCTGCCACATTCATTGGCATTTCATCAATCTGAGTCGAATAGTATACTAGTCAAGTTAGTATCCTGTATCATCTAATGTCGAGGACGGAAGACCTACGCTCGATGTCACGGAGAATGCGCACATCTTCGCTGGTAACAAAGTTGATAGCAACACCTTTGCGACCAAAACGTCCACTTCGGCCAATACGGTGAATGTAGTTTTCACGGTTGCTGGGAAGGTCATAATTGATAACCAAGCTGACTTGTTGCACATCGATACCGCGAGCCCAAACATCGGTGGAGATTAATACTCTGCTGTTGCCCTGCCTGAAGTCTTGCATGATACTATCTCGCTCCTTCTGAGGCATATCTCCATGCATGCTACTGACGGTGAAGTTGGCTTCGCGCATCTTGTCGGTTAACCAGTCGACCTTGCGTCGAGTATTGCAGAATATGACGGCTTGTGTGATGGTCAGGGTATCGTACAGGTCGCAGAGAGTGTCGAATTTCCAGTCCTCCTTCTCCACTGCGATAAAGTACTGCTTCAGGCCTTCCAGAGTCAACTCGTCACGCTTGACCAGAATGCGCACAGGGTCGGTCATGAACTTCGTCGTCATGTCGAGAACGTCGTAAGGAAGGGTAGCGGAGACGACGACGACTTGAGTCGCGGGGGGGAGGTATCGATAGACATCGTAGATTTGCTCACGGAAACCCTGGTTGAGCAGTTCGTCGGCCTCGTCGAGCACGAGCATCTTGATATTCTTGGTCCGCAGGTGTCGGCGGCGGATCATGTCGGCGACTCGGCCAGGGGTGCCGGAGACGATGTGCTGGCCATAGTCAAGCTTGCGAATGTCCTCGCCGACGTTGGTACCGCCAATACACGCGTGGCATTGCACGTTCATGTAGTCGCCAAGGGCCATGACAACGGACTGGATCTGGGTAGCCAATTCTCGAGTTGGAGAGAGGACGAGAGCTTGCGTCTCGCGAACGGCGGTGTCGATAACCTGTAGCATGGAGATCGAGAATGTGGCGGTCTTGCCTGTACCGGACTGGGCCTGAGCGATGGTGTCGCGACCCTTGCAGATTTGGACGATGGCTCTGGACTGAACAGCAGACGGGGACTCGTAGCCGTACGCGTAGATACCCCGGAGGAGGTTCTCTGATGAGAGTCAGCGAGACTTGATGATGATGTCCAACATTTGTGGCTGTCTTTTGTTACTTACCCTTCAATGACATGGCTTCAAAGGTGGGATGCACCGTAACCTCTTTCGAGGTGGAAAATTCCATTTTCTCGTCGGCGCGACGATCAATTCCGCCGCCTTCTGCCATGTTGAATGTCGGGGTTGAGCTGATTCGTGAAGGTACTGTGATGTCGATGCGCGTGCGCGTGGAGGTTTGAAGTGGCGAGATGGACTATCGTAGGAGGGTTGATTTTGTTTGAGATGCGACACGGCTGGACTGAAGCTTCGCAGGCGCATTCCCTTATTGAAGTTTAAGTGGAGAAGAGACGGGACAATCGTTATATGCAGCTCCGACTGGATCTAATCGATAACAAATTGCCAGAGCAGGCTGATAGATATGCATTTATACACTATATCGATAATTACCTGGGCAGAAGTACGAATTAACGTAAACATGTAAATAAGACGGATCTAATAAAGTAAAACAGAAATACCTACTTTGTACCAGCCACTCAGCTGAATTGGTGGCAAGGCTTCTGCAATTCTCTTCAGCCTCATACTCATATTCTGCTTCTAATACCCTCCCTTTAAGCACTCTGCATCGAGCCATCCCCTTCGCGCGTTTTGATTCGAACGTCGGGACTGAGCCAAGTACATTTAATTGACCTATTTCGTCGGTCAACCGACCCATCCCTCCCAGTATGCTGTTGGAGGAGCAGCGGTTCCTCCATGAGGACATCGAGCGCCTTGAACAAGCCATCGCCGACCGGATTGGCGAAGAGCCAAAACAGGTATGTGTCTATTCCCTGAGGCCATGTAGAAATGGCTAACCACTGTGTTCACAGATCCGAGATCGCTTGGTACGCGACCACCAGATCGCCCAGTTTCTCGATCGCATCTCTTCGCAGTCTGCCAAGCTACTTGACATCTATCGCGATGGCGACGGAACAAGATCGCGCGAAATCCAGCAGATTGGGACGGGAGACCCGATGGAGGAATTCCATAAGCAACTAGCCGAAATAAGGAGCTTTCACGCGAGGTACCCCAACGAGCCAGTCGAGAACCTTGAGCGCGCATACCGACCTAAGAAATCCGCAGATGAGGCCGCACAGCCGAGCATAGTCGATATCATGTTCACCGGAGAGGAAGGATTTGGACGCTTCTTCGACATACAGACCTGCCACGCACAGTATCTCAACTTGCCCAACGCGAAGAGGCTTAGCTATCTGCAGTATCTAGACCTGTTTGACAACTTTACGCCGGGTGCCGGTGGCTTGAAGAGATCCGAGAAAATGACAGATCAATACTTCGCCTACGTCGGCTACCTTGCTCTAGCCCTAGAGACGTTTATGCGCAAAACCCGACCCCTCGAGAACATTGATAAGGTGCTTGCCGAATTCGACAAGAAGTTTGAGGAAGATTGGGAGAACGACAAGGTGCCGGAGTGGAGCAACGAAGACACGACCACTACGGCTGGGGCCGGAAAGCCTGCCACTAGTGACGGAATATGGTGTGAGGCCTGCGAGAAGGCTTTCACGAACGAGAATGTGTATAACGGTCACCTCAATGGCAAGAAGCACGTTAGAGCGGAGAATGAAAGAAGGAAGAGGGAACAGGAAGCGTCAGCTGGCTTTACCAAAGACGCTAAAAAGGGAGCCCCCTCTCCAGCAAGATCAAGGGAGAGGGCCATCGCAGAGCGCGAATACCGCGTCAAGCGCCTCGCCGGCGCCATGAGCACAGAACGGAGCGATACGCGGGTCAATGTTGAACGAAAACAGCTCATGACAGAGCGAGAACGTCAACAGGAGCTCGAGAATCTCTTCAGTGCGACAATATCTGCCGCGCAAGCAGCTGAGAGGGAGGAGGGCGAGGAGGGCGATGACGATGAGAGGATCTACAACCCACTAAAGCTGCCATTGGCCTGGGACGGGAAGCCCATACCGTTCTGGCTATACAAGTTGCACGGATTAGGAGTCGAGTTCGCCTGCGAGATATGCGGCAACTTTGTTTATATGGGGCGAAGGGCATTCGACAAACACTTCAACGAGGCTCGGCATATCCATGGTCTGAAGTGCTTAGGCATCACGAACACCTCTCTTTTCCGGGACATCATCCACATCGACGAGGCTCTGAGGCTGTGGGAGAAGATACAGAAGGATAGGCGGAAAGACAAGGTAGAAGACGGGAGCGTGGTCCAGATGGAGGATGCTGAGGGCAATGTGATGCCCGAAAAAGTCTACTACGATTTGCAGAAGCAAGGACTTTTGTAAATTCCATGTGTATATAAGTGTATCATTTCCGGAGTTTGGTAGCGTCAATCGGATGACAGGGGGAGAGGTCACCCTATGTAATTCCACAGCATCCCCTTTCGTTTTTTTGATGACTGAACGACGCACTAGTAACCACTGAGGTATTAATATCATCTAAGCGTTTTGTTGGTTTGATGGTTTCTTTTTTTTCCGGCGGCTATGATGCTGCTATGCGTGCTGCGTAAGGGCTACTGAAGTTGGCAGCAGAGCTTTTGTATTGACGATGTGCGGAAGTGGTCTGTGCTTCCTCTTAGTTCCGAAGCTCACCTCTTCTCCCCTCCGCCCCACCAACCACCATTGTTGCACCTCACATCAACTACCAGTCCTACCCTCTGTGAACACAGAGTTTTTCTGTGGTTTTTCTTGGATTTTCGGCAGGCGCCGTTTCCGTCACCATAACTTGGAAAATGTGATGAAATGGCTCAGAATTGGGTCTTCACGCCCCGACTACTTCAATTACGCTACCCTTTCTAACCGCACTATAACCTAGAAGGCGGCAGCAGTGCGTACGCAAGGGGACTCGGGAGATCTGAACACAACAATGCCGGGTCTTGCTAGTCCAATACCACCTCTATATACCGTGTATATCCTGCGCTCAACAGTCAGTCAAGCATCGCTTTACATTGGCTCGACACCAAATCCCCCTCGGCGGCTGAAGCAGCATAACGGTGAAGTCACGGGCGGAGCTGCGCGGACAGCGAGGCGGAGACTGCGGCCATGGGAAATGGTCGGTCTGGTCTCGGGATTTCCGGGCATGGTTGCCGCGTTGAAGTTTGAGTGCGTCCTCCCCTTTTGGATCTCAATAATATCACGCGCGATAACTAATTATGCAATATAGATGGGCGCTCAACAACCCGCACGTGACATTGTACATTCCAACCGCGTCACGAATCACAGTCTCGACGCAGAGGAAGCGGGGCGGGGGTCCGAAACGGCCCCGTCCCAGCATGACTTCCATCATCTCGAACATCCACCTGCTCCTCGGCGTGCCCAGCTTCGCAAGGTTGCCGCTGAAACTCCACTTTTTCGCGCCAGAGATGCATGCAGCGTGGACGAAGTGTCTCGAAGACGCAAGCGAGGCCCTGCTCAGGACAATTCCCGTACATACGGACTTTGCCCCTTCGCGGAACAAGAGCGGTGATGGCGCGTCTATCGAGCCCTGGGGCATTCATGCCCTCCCGCTGGATTACGCGCGGATGAAGAGCTACGTGGAGAAGACGCGGGAGCTGTATTCCTTCGAGAGGGAGGGCGCGTGCGTCGTTTGCGGTGAAAACCTCCCGCACGGCGAGGGCTTATACGCGACTTGCTCGAACGCGGGGTGCGAGGGCACGGGACACGTGGCTTGCTGGAGCCGGCACTTGCTCGGGGACAATGTCGCGGACGCCATCATTCCGATTTCTGGGCGCTGCCCGAGGTGCGAGGGCGACGTGGTCTGGGGGGACATGATGATGGAGATGAGCTTGAGACTCCGCGGGCAGAAGGAGATCGAGAAGTTGTTTAAGAAGCCGCGGGGCAAAAAGGCGGTGGAGTCTGTTGATTCTACTTGATCGTGCATGTTTTGATACTTTGGGTATCGGCCAGGTCGCCAACCAGACCATTTTGATTCCAGCGCGGCAATAGCCCTCCAGGCTAACCCGCGACACGTAGGACACCGTTTAGGCTTTCGCTAAAGTCGTGGATGATAGTAGCTATCGCCTGGATTCGCCCAGCGCATAGGCTAGTACGAGCTCGCCTAGCCTCGACATATCTAATTGACTTGCAACGTCGCATTGGCCGTACTGGTTCATTACAAGGAACAAGACCGCCTTGAGATCAATCCCTTGCTTATCGCAGATGTAATCAATATGACCTGTATCGAAAACTGCAAAATTAGAGTAGATCGAGTGTCGATTTTGTGAGATTAGGACATACTTAAGCACATTTTGTCAGAAGAAATCCTCGGGTCGTATAAAATGGGGGCAAACGCATACCCAATCCTTTGCCTCGTAACTACTGCGAAGCTGGCTCATGTCTGGGGGCCGATATTGAGGTTGATCCATGAGGCCATTTGCGCATTCTCTTGCATCTTGATTGCCGCCCGCTCCGTTCCTCCCGCAAACGGCTCGACCTCGATGATCGCCAAGGGCTGCCCATCTCGTCATCTTCTCAGTTTTCCTTCTACATACCTCACCTCGTATGTCTTTTCTCGCTCTTGACTAATATATAGTTGAATTACTGCCTAATTAGGCCTAATACTACATATTCTTGATTGGAGTGATTTGCTTGCTCTGGCAACCAACAGACCCAACTCTCTAACCGATATAGGGAATGTCACGGAGTATATATACCGTTAGTACCGGCAAGGTATTAACGGCGTCGTTTTTACCGCAACAGGGAATCCGAACATAACACTAATGTCGCGCGCGCTTCTATTATCACCAACAGCATCACCCACTTAGGTAGTATGTCAACATTGAATACCCTTCTCCATCCAGGCCACGCAATACTGCGACTAAACACTACGACACGCTTTGCCTCGACGCATAAATGAGCACAATGTCTCGCAGAAGGTCGACTGGGCCGCTATATCTGGAACAGACAGGAACCGAACCCAAAGCATCATCAATGTCACGGTATCAAACCAGCACTAGGTGCACAGGCCACATACAAGGTATATAAGCTAACCAAAAATAACTAAAAGTAGCAGATAGAATTTCTCTTTTTATGCAATAACAATAAATTTATACTAAAGTTATTAGTAGTTAGTACTATAATAGTTTATTATACCTATAAAATTAAATAAATTATTTTGATTAAGCATACTAAAACTAATAAATATTAACTATAGTAACACTATAGATTTACTATTATTACTGAAAGCTTATATACCTTTTGGAATATTATAGCAAATATTTATATATTTTAACCTTATTAACAGATTTCTAACTCTAACTAGCGCTATTTTTAACACTAAAACAAATATTAAAAAACTGCTAAATATTTTTTTTTTTTTTTTTGCTATAGTAAAAAACTAATTATACCGCTTTTTCAAAATACTGTTAACTTATATTTAAGCTACTAGTAGTAATATACAAATATTTTAAAAATAATTTATAGCTTTAAATAAACAAAAAGTTAATATTATTAAAAACTTAAGCTATATTTAAGCAGAGTTAATATAATTTAGCAACTTTAATAGCACTATATTTATTATAAGTAAAGCTTTTAAAAAGGATTTATAAAAAGCTTGCAAAAAACTAAAAAAAAAGAATGCCTAGCTTAATAATATAGTAGCAACTATAAAGCAACTATAATAAAGTCTATAAAATAAAACTATAAAGCAGGTAAAACTAAAGTAATAACTTACTATAACTACAAAAGCATACAATTGCTTACTTATTGCTACTACTTTAGCACTGCTTTTATAACTACTTAATATAAACTTTGCTTTACCTTTTAATACTTTAACTACTTTGCTTATCTAGGTTATACCGCTAATAAACCTAAGCTAAATTAGCACTATATTATTTAGCAGTTAACCTAAGGCTAATAAGCTACTTATATTTAATAAGTCTAAAATAAACTTAAACAAGCAATAAATAAAATATACTAACTAGTAATTCTTAGTTAAAGCAAAATTAACTATAAATTATAAATTCTACTTAATAGCTTTTAAGTAGGTATTTTATACTTATAGTTAATTTAGCAGCCTAGCTTACTTTTGCGTTTAATTATATATTAAAAAGATAATAAATTATCTTACTAACTTAAAAGTTTAAACTAATAGTTAGTATAACTACTTAAACATACTTAAGTTTTTTAATATAGCTTATATTATAGTAAATATATTTACAAAAGCTATTAAATAGTTTAAAAATTATAAATAAAGTATTAAACTTTTTACTAATTTTATTTTAAAGTTTATTTGCTTTATTAACGAAAGCAAATAAACCTTAGTTTAACAAGTAGCTACTTTAAAATCTAAAGTTAGTAAGCTGATTTAGTTAGCAGTATTAATATAAACTATTTGCTTTATAAACGACAATATTAATAGGTAGATTAACCTACTTTAAATACTTTTTAATAATATTATAAACCTAAATTTTTAAAATAAAAAAGCTAGTAGCTAAAGCTTAAATTTAATTTGCTTAACTACTAATATTTTTATACTAATAAACCTAAAAAACTTTATAATTCTTAATAAGCTAAATACTATATTTAAATAGTAAGATCTGCTATTTATTGCAGAAAAAGCAAAAAAAAAACAAAAAAAACATTACTAATATTATAAAAAACTAAGACATTTTATACTATAGTATCTTTATACTTTTAAAAAGCTATACTTAGTACTTATAGTAGCTATAGCTGCTATAGCAAATATATTAAAAAAAAATTAACTTTTAGCTTTAAATATAGCTAAAAGTGTTACTAAAAGTTCTTAAAAAAAAAAAAAAATTTTATATATATAATTTATAAGCTCTAATATATCTTTAAGTTTTTATATAAATATTTATATTAGTAGTTAGCTGCTAGCGTAATATTAAATACTAATCGATTTAAAATGTTTTTTTTTTAATTTTATTAATATTTTTTTTGTGCAAAAATATAATCTTGCTATAATAAATAACTTTTATTTAAAGATATTTTGCTTAATAAATAAAACTATAGCTAGAACAATTTCTAAATATTATTTAATTTAACATACTATAGCTATATATATAAAAAAACTTTTTTTATATATATAGCTACTTAATAATACTAACATTATTTTAAAACTACTTTAGCTTTGCTACTATAACTTATAAATTAATTAGTAAAAGAAAATACTATAGTTAAAAAATAAAATAGCTATAGAAATACTTTATACTTAGCTTTTTTTATATAAGCTTATTGTTATACTACCGCTAGCAAATCTAAAGCTTTTTAATTTAGAAAAAATTTTGGTTTAAATACTAATAGTACTTAATTTTTTTTTATTTTATAAACAAAAAGGTACCTATATTAAAACTATACCTTTATTAAAATTCTATGCTTTAATAGACTTATTTTATATAATTAAAGCTATAGCTAAAAATAATACTAATTACTGCTTAATTAAAGCGCTAGCGCTAAAAACTTTTACTGTAGTACTATAGAATATGCTTACTAGAAAAAGCTTTTAAAATAATATAGCGCTTTTATTTTGCTTTTATATTTACTATATATAAGTAGAAAAGGTACTATAGCTTTAAAAAGTTTTAAAAAAAAATATTAATAAGTTTTTAAAAAGTAAAAAACCTTTTTTAAAAAAGAATATCTTTAAAAAGTTTTTAATAAAGTATTATAACTTAATTAATATATTTTTGCTTTAAAATATAAACTAACTGCTATTTTATTGCTCTTTTAATTACAAAATAAATCTAATGCTTAAAATAACGCCGCCGAATATATAGTTGCACCCTATATTACTTAAAAAACTTTTAGTTATTTAAAAATACTTAAACAAACATTTAGCAAAAAAGTTTATTTAAACTAATATATTATTAGTAGTAATACTTATATTACTAGCTAAAAAACCTAGTAAAAGTATTTATATATACATTAACTATAAAAGCTTTAATAATATTACTATTAAAAACTAGTACTTAATCTTTTTAATTTATAAAATACTAAATACTTTATATAAAGCTAAAATATATACTAAACTTAATATTATAGCAGCTTTTAACTGCTTTTATATTACTTTTAAAAATAAGTAAAAAATAGCGTTTATTACTAAATTTAGCTTTTTTGAATATATAGTTGCAAATTTTGGTATAATAAAAATACCTAGCTCTTTTTAATACTATATTAATAATATACTATTTAATATTTTAAACTAGTATATTATAGCTTACTTAAACAATATTTTAATCTATAGCAACTTAAAAAAGAAATACCGGCAATATATTTATAAAGTGCTACAAAGGCTTATTTATACAAGCTTAATTATAAATATTAAGAAATGCAAGTTTAATATTATTAAAACAAAATATTTAGGCTTAATTATATTAATAAACAGAATTATGATAAACTTTGAAAAAGTAGCTACAATTTTTAGCTAAAAAGTACTTTTAATATTGCAGAACTTTTAACGCTTTATTAGCTTTACAAATTACTATTAATAGTTTATTAAAGGTTTTTTTTTTTTAGCCTAACTATTTATTAAATTAATAAATAAGAAGTAATAGCTTAAACAGCTTATAAAAAAAGAGCTATACGCTTTTAAAGCGCTAAAAAAATCTTTTATTACTATTTTAGTTTTAGCTTATTATAACTTTAGCTTATAAACTATTGTTAAAGTAAATATATTAAATTAAGTATTAGGTAGCATTTTATACTAAACTAATAAAAAAAGAAACTGCTACTTTATTGCCTTTTTTTTTATAAAGTATACTTTAGCTAAATATAACTACAAAATATATAATAAAAAGTTACTTACTATTGTTAAAGCTTTTAAAAAATAATACCTTAAACTATAAAGCTGCAAAAATATAGTTAAAGTAGTTATAAACTATAAATTATTATAGCATTTTGCTACTATTAAGCTTTTAAATTAACAGTAAATCTAGTAATTAAAGTTTTTAAATAACTTTTATTTTTAAATTATTTACTAACTAAGCTATAAAGTAGTAATACTTAATATGCTTTTATAGCAATTAAATAATAAGTTAGCAAATATAAAAAATATTAGCAATAACTAAGTAGTAAACCGCTTTAAGGTCTTTTTACTACCTAATAGGTAAATATACCATTTTTTAAACCTAGCTAAGCTATACTTTATATTTAATAGCAAACTAATAAATGCTGTAGTAAACTAGGCTTATTTAAATTTTTAAATTATAAACGCTATTATAGAAGCAATAAGTAAGCCTAATATTTAACGCTTTTTAAAGTAGATTTATAAGCAGTTCTAAGTAGCTATAAAAGATTGTAAGGTTAAATAAAACTATATTTATATTAAAAAAAAGCTTTATATTTTAGATTATACTGCCGCTAGATTAAAGATTTTATACTAGATATACGCTTTATTATTAGTAAAATACTTTAAAAAATTTAAAACTAAAAACCTTTTTTAAAAAATATACTTTTAGCTATAGATATTATAGAATATTGCTACTTTTATTAAAAGATGCTACTACTACTAGCAAATAAAAAACTTTAAGTTAGCATTAGCTAGGTTTTTTTAATTTCTATTAGTACTTTATAAACTATAGATAAATATATTAATAAATTATATAAAACTACTACTAAAGTATAATTAAAACGGCTAAAATTACAAGAACGTTTTAGTAGTAATAAATAGGTTAACAAAAATATAGCACTTTATTGCGGTACTAGATATAAAAACAGCTACTTTAGCTAACATATTTATATAAAATATATACTAACTATATAGTACTTTAAAAACTATAATATCTAACTAAAATATTTAGTTTATTTCTACGTTTTAAAAAAAGCTTAACTAACGCTTTAATATTATATTAAATATTTTTATAGCATATTACTCTAAATTTAATAGCTAAATTAAGATTATTAACGCTATAATAAAGTAGTACTTTTGTTTTTATTATAGCTACTACTAAAATAACTAGGTAAACTAGCTTTTGCTAGCTAAATTTGCTACTAATAATTAAACATTTAAAACTATAAAACTTAGCTTATTTTTTATAAACTATAAATAGTATCCCTATATTAGAAATAAACTTGCCGGTAATTTAGCGGTATATTATACTAAAATTTAATATAAAAAGTTTTTAAATGTAAACAATATTGCAAATAAAATATAAAAAGTTATAAAAAAAACTAAAACTTTTATACTAAATGCTTAAAACTAATATACCTACTATATAAATATATACTATATTAATAGCATTAAATATAAAGTTAGAAATAAAGTCTAACTTAGTATAAAAAACTTTTATATAAATTAACTATTGCTAAAATTATTAGCTAAATAAGCTAACTTATTTAAAATTACAAAGATTTACTACTAAGTAGTTATACTTTTGTTTTTGTAGTAATATAAAGTTTTTTTTATATTTTATACCTTTTTAGTTTATTTAGCCAAAAATAGCTTAGCTAAATAAAGTAGCTTAAATACCAAATATAATAAATAAGCAAACAAAATAATTTTTTAAAATAATAATAGCATAAAAAAAGTTAAATAGCTTTTTAAAGAAATTTTAAATTTTAAAAAAAAAAAGTTAAAAAAGCTAATATATAAAATTAAATAGCTAGCTTCTTATTATTTAACTTAAAAACTAGCAGCAAATATAAAAAGGTATAATAATAAGCTAATTTAGTTTTATTATATTTATTTTAAAAAACTAAAGCTGCTAAAATAGCTTAAAATGCTTAAGCTTAGCTAAAACTAACTAATACTATTAGTATAACTAGGGCTAGCTTTTATATTGTCGGCTTATATTATAAAGCAAAAAAAAAAAAAAAAACCAAAAAATAATCTTTTACTTAAAGATTTTTAAAAAATTAAAAAAACTAAAAACTTAGGCACAAATATATAATTGCTTTAAAAAAAAACATATGTTATAGCAGTAGCAAAACTTTTAGCTATTGTTATACTAAGCTTAAAAAAATAAAAAACCTTACTTATATATAACCGCTATATTATTATGCTATTTAAATCTTAATAAAAAATTCCTTTAATAACTTTTCTATTTTAGCTTTAATAAAAGTTTTAGCTTTTAATTTAATTATTATTTACGTTTATAGTACTTAATTAATAAACCGCTAAATATAATATAGCGTATAAAAGGTAATATAAACTAAAAACTTATAACTAAGGTATTATAAAAAAATTTTTTAGTAAGGCGCTAAATATTTATAGCAGTATTTTTAAAAAAAAGATAAAAAAGCTAGCTGTTTTTTTAAGCAGTTATAATAGTAAAATCAAAAATAAAAAAGCTATAAAGGTATAAAAACGCCTTAATAACAAAATTATAGCAGCTAGCTAAAAAAGCCTTATAAATAATAAAATAAAACTAAAAAAAAAAATTTTTAGCTAAAAATAGTAATATACTAGTGCAGAAAAAGTATAATATATTGTTTTTATTTTTTTTATGCTAGCTAAATAATAGTTTTTGTAGTATTTCTTTTTTATATTTTTAAAAAAAATTACTAAATTAATTATTAATTTAGCAATAGTATATTAAGTTTTAATTAAAAAAACCTAGATTTAATAAAAGTTTTTTTTTATATTAATAGCTTTATTTTTAACTTTAAATTTTTAAAAGCTATAGTATTACGCTAAAATTATAATAAAGTTAGCAATATTATTTAATATAGCTAAAATAGTTTAACTAGTAGATAAAAAATATTAAAAACAAATAAAAAATTAAAAAAAGGTATTAAAAGCTTATATAAACTAGGTATATTAGTAGCAAAAAAAAGAAAACTTATAAGCTTATAAATATTTTTATGCTTAATATACTAATTATAATAAATAATATGCCTGCTTTTAAAAATATAGCAAAATAAAAAAAGTGTTATTGCTTAAACAGCAGCGCTATCTTTTTTATATACTTTAGTTTAAATATATAAATAATATAAACAAAAGTTTATATCTGCTAAAATTAAAGTATAAATAAGCATAGTTAAAGAAAAAGTAAAAGCAATTAAAGAAAAAAAAGGCGCCTAATTAATTAAAAATTTGAAAAAATCTTATTAAAGCTAAAGGCGCACAAAAAAACAGCAAAAAAATAATAATAAAGCTTTAAAAAAAAAAAAGAAAAAAAAAATGCGCAAAAAAAAAAAAGAGTATATAACAATTGCTAAATAGTAAAAAGAAGTAGAATTAAACTTTATATGCTAGCAACTGCAGAAAAAGTAAGGCTGCAAGGCCTAGTATACCTATAAGGCTAAGACTACTTATAGCAGCATTTATAATAAATATAAGACGCTAAAACTATAGCTTAGTTTTATAGCAGCTATAAACAGCTACATTTAAAAGAAGAAGTACTATTATAGTATTAAACTAGCACTAAGTATATAAGCTATATATAAGGTATATAAGCTAACTAAAAATAACTAAAAGTAGCAGATAGAACTTCTCTCTTTATGCAATAATAATAAGTCTATACTGGAGTCACCAGCAGTCAGCACTGTGACAATCAACAACAACAGAACCCCAGAACACGATGCATTCACATCAGCAGTCTCAACCCCTTACACCCGTAACCCAGAAGCCCGTTGTCCAGACCGCTCTACGTATACTAAAGCAACTTCGACCTCATATCTCGCAGGCGCATATTGATTCCGGAAGTTGGGGCAAATTCAGCATCGCTTGCGGCCAACTCGACCTCAGCGGGGAATCTGAGAATGAATCGAGCTTCCTACGGCCGATTACGTCCGAGAAGATGGAGGAACTCGCCAGCCAATTCGGGTTCGACGACGTGAGGGAGCTGCACCCAGATCCCCGCCACCCATTCCACCACTCGGCTGCCGTGGCCGACCACCTCAACGGGTATCTCTTCTCTCGCCATGAGAGCAAATCCCTCGTAAAACGGTCCCAGTGGTGCTGCCGAGAGTAAGCGGTTCCATATTAATTACCTTGTGGACTTTACACAATGCAACTCGTGCTGATAATAACCTATGTGTTGTCGAGAATTTAGGCCCGATGACTGGGAAGGCCCTAAGATTCGGTATTTCCCCAACGGTGAGAAATGGCAGGTCGAATACATCCTAGCCGTCAGAGACGGCCGCTTGCCGCACGTCAACTGCACCTTGGTAGAAACCGAGGCGCTCAGAGAGGACACGCTCATGTTCAGCGAGGTATGGTCCGTCCTCATGCTTACGCTCCTCTTCTTGCGTCACCCGCAGAACGAGAAGTTCGAGGTTGTGCCGGTGAGCTGAATTTTTTTTCAATCATTCTCTCTCATTCCCCTTGGAGTCTTAAGACCGGCCAGGCCCCCTCCTATGCTCTTCGTCGCTGACTGGGGAGCCGGTAGGTCACGGTTGTAACTATCTCTGGAACAACATTCCGTATAGTGCAAGGGTTTGCGGATAGCAAGGCGGGTGGTGTTAGGATTCATAAGTCTGTCATCGTGCCCCTGGGTGCAGACAAGGGGAGCATGAAGCAGCAGATGATGCTGATCGTGAGGTGGCTATTAGCTGAGCCAGTCTGGCCAAGGGAGCACTAGTTTCGGCGGCTGTCTGTCTTTCTGCTCGTGGTACTACTGAAGGTAACATATGAATGGCCAAAAGATGATCTATCAACTAGCTAAATAATGAGGGCTACATGTATGCGGAGGGGTGTTTATAAGGGTTATTCACACAAGTGTTAGGCAGCGTGGTTTGTATGCTGAACAGTGAGACTTAGAGCATTCATGAGTAGCTTTCAAAGCTTTCCAATTTCCATTAGTTAGTTACAACTAGGTATGGGCACTTACTTCATATAAGAAAGCTATCATTGCTGCCATGATGATAATTGGTGTCTTTGCGCTTACATTTAACTTTGTGTCCTGTGTTTAGCAGTATAAGTAAAGCAACCTCCTAGGAGGTTAAAGTTGTTCTAGTTATATAATCTTACCAATTATACATACCTACTTTAAGCATATAGATTGCTAGGTTAACATTTATTTCCTGTTAGTTTAGAATATAAGTTTATATTTTGTTATAGTAAAAGCTTAGTAAGAATACTTGTTTTCTTAGTAAAGTAATATATCTTTATTTACTAGTCTATTATAATAGAGGAAAAATAAATGAGTAACCTAGCATTAACACCATATATAATTTTTAAAGAAAATAAAAAGATTATCGAGATTTACTAAAGAGATGTAAAGACTTGTTACTTCAAGCTATTATATACTTGTAGGTATGCCAAGGCCACATGCTTACTTGAATTAGGTAAGGCAGGCAGAGACAAATTGGGCTTAGTCTTGCATGTGCCTCGTTGTTGTCACGCTGATGAACGTGACCTTGCAGATGAGGTGAGGTTGGACAGAGGCCCGCTGCAAAAGTGCCATATTGGCCCGAGCCCTGTCCGACCCCAAATGATCCCGGGCCCGCCATGAAGTTTTAACGACATTCCGTAGTGGGTTCACAGTACCTACTTTGTGCCCCATACATGTATGTATACCTACATACCTACCTATGTATAGGGACTAAGTACTTTAGGTACTTGAGTCACATTGACTTGTGCTTAATTAGTAGGCGCTCCACTTTCTCTGCTGTCTGCTCCTTGCATTACTCATCTATTCTTATAATTTAAAATGGAACTTTCAGGACGGACAGCGATTCTGCTTGGGTAGCAAATGCGAAGTGGTATGGTAATTATATTGTCTCATTTATTTGTTGAATACCTCAGGATACCCACTTGAATGGGTTGATGCAGCATGAAAATTGAATGAGGGGAAAATATGTAAGAGAGAACAGAAGGAGAAGAAGAAGAACATTAGCGTGCCACGGAGGCGCATGGCTTACACTTCGCATTCACTGATATCAAAGTTGAGTAGCCGCAAGTTTGACGCACGGACCACGGCGCTGCTGGCCCAATTATACTGGGTGCTCTGGGGCAGTTGCAGCCAATCCGGTGGCTCCACTCAGTTCACACCACCCTTCCGAAGCTGGCTTTCGCATCCGACACCTCTTTCTCTCTACCTTACCCATCTCGCTCATCCACCCGGCCTCTCACGCCTGTCTGAGTCTCTTTCTCTTCCTCTCTCCCAGGTCCCAATCCTGATTCCCTTTCAGGCTCTGACCATAACAGCGGCTCACCTCCTCTGCGTCCGTGGGAAAATCAAAACCGCTGTAATCTCATCCACTTCGAGGTCATTTGGCTTAGGCATATCACCTGCTTCTTAAGTCTCATGACTTGACTTCAGTAGCCGGTTGTGCCTCATTTGAAGTTGAAGTTGTTGGCGTTGTGCGGCCCCGGTTGACCTACACTATAATTACAGGACTACCTAATAAGCCCATTTCCAATTTCGTATCTGGTTTCTTTGACCTCGGACTCAAAGGGAACGAACCGCATCTCCCTAAGCCCCATCTGGACATTGGCCTATTCCTCACCATTGCCTTTATTCTGGGCGGAATCCCTAGCCGGCCCTTCAACAAAATTCGGCCTTCTCGCTTCAACACCGCAATTCGCAATTCGATATTCTCTGTGACCGCAGCATTAACGGCTTATCACACGCAGACCCCAGCCTAGACACATGCCTCCAATTACACTTGTGTACCCAACGCGCCAAGAGTGATCGATTAGCCTATGCTACCACCTACGAGACCTTCATGCGATGCACCCATTCGAACTGTGAACCGACGCGGTCGATTGTCCTAATTCCCTAGTACATCAAGCAAGCCCCAGTATTTCGCGCTGCCAAATCACGCCGCCGCCGATATCACTGTCGCAATCGATTGAGTAGACCATGGTGTCTGTCCCCTCCGCTAACCACGGCGGTAGCGGGGGTGCCGCCAGTGCTAATGCCAGCTCGCGAGCGTCTCCTGTCGTCAGCACCGCCAGTGCCGCCCGCGATGCCCCCTCAGCTACCGACTGTGCCAAACCGAAGACCCAGGTCAACTCGAACGGCTACCATCCTCCCAATCCTCAACTGCCCCTCAGTTCGATGCACAGCCCCCCTTTAGACCTACGATCTGTCGAACGGAGGGGGCAACCAACCGCGAGCCGTGAACACGTAAAGAAATCCCGCCTCTTCGGCCTCCAAGAGGCGCCTACCTATCGACCTACGGAAGAGGAGTGGAAAGATCCGCTCGAATATATTCGCAAGATCTCCCCGGAGGCGCATGCTTATGGGCTCTGCAAGATTATACCACCTGATTCGTGGAATCCAGATTTTGCGATTGACACCGAGGCAAGTGCATCCACCAAGCCTATACATATCAGCATCTCCAATCCTCCGCCCTTCCCGCACCCTGGCCTCACGGCGGGAACTTGTGACCTGCTAACCTCCTTAATAGCGATTCCACTTCAGAACTAGAAAGCAGGAGCTCAACTCCGTCGAGGGCAGTGAGTTTACCTCATTAACATGCACTACGTATTCCAGTATTATTACTTACTCCGGGTACCAGGTACACGAGCCAATCTTCAATACCTCGATGCTCTGGGCAAGTTTCACAAGCAGCAAGGCACGAACATTAATAGGCTGCCCTATGTCGACAAGAAGCCTCTGGACCTATATCGCCTCAAAAAGGCCGTGGAGTCTCGGGGAGGATTTGACAAGGTCTGCAAGACGAAAAAGTGGGCAGAGATAGGACGAGACCTTGGTTATAGCGGCAAAATCATGTCCTCGCTGTCGACATCGCTCAAGAACTCGTATGACCGGTGGCTCAATCCCTACGAACACTATCTTCGACAAGCCAAGCCAGGCGTGTATCAACAACTGGAATATGAGTACGGCGGTCCCCTAACACCTAGCCCAGCTCCTAGTCCCATCAAGCGGTCTACCGTCAATACGCCCTCTAGTCTCCGAGGGGAGTCGCCTGCGCCTGCGCGGCACGCAACGGATGCCCTACAAGCCAGCTTCGGCGTATATAGAGCAGAAGGGGATCGTGATGTTGCATCAGCCTCGGATTTGCCGACAAGCACGCCACAGCCAACAAGCACGCCGCAGCCGACGACAAGTGGATTCACGGCAATCAATTCGGGTGGATTTACGGCTGTGAATGCCGGCTTCACCAGCGTCAACCGCCCGACACCACCAGAAGCTAAGAGCTTTACGCCGCCACCACGACGACATGATAGCCCGGCGTCATTGCCAAAGGATATGCTTGATTTCCGGCCATCGGGCCTTGGTCCCGCCAACGCCCTTAAACGCCAACTCAGCTTTGATAGTGTCGATTCTGTCCGAAAAGAAGCAGGCGCAGACAGAGATGATTCGGAAAGCGGGAGCAGAAGGAGCAAGAGAATTAAAAAAGGTATGTCTTATTCGGCAACACGCAACTTGCGCCGCTGCTCCTCCTCCTATTCCCCAGCTTCTAGTTATCACTCGTTTAAGGGCTGTAATTTACGCTCTTGTCTTTCCTTCAACGTGTCTATTCTTAGTTCGAATTTCTATACATGGGATGTTGTGTGACTACGGGTGGGACGAGGATGCGCAGTCCTGCGCCCAGCCGTTGAATGATTGTCTGAGTGATCAGCGATCCGATAGCCCCACCGTACAGGGGGCCCGAACAATTGATTGGCCGAATGGCGTGGCTAATAGGCGATGACTTATAGAAACCGTACCCACCGTTGCCGGCTCCCACATGTCTTTATTCAGGCCTTCAGCTCCCCGCGCTTCGCTAGATGATACGTTACCTCCGGGTGAAGTAAGTACCAAACACCTTGACATCCGATTCCCGTCAATCACACTTAAAATTAACGCGAAATAGAAGTGCGACACGTGTGGTAAAGGCGACGACGCTGGCTTGGTCATCGTCTGCGAGTCTTGCGATCACGGCTACCATGGCTCTTGCCTAGATCCGCCGCTTACACCCCATCCGGATGGCGAGTGGAATTGTCCCAGATGCCTTGTTGGCGATGGTAATTTCGGCTTTGAAGAAGGTGGTCTTTATTCTCTCAAACAGTTTCAGGAGAAGGCCGCGGACTTCAAGCAAAACTATTTCGAGAATCGGATGCCCTTTGATCCTGTTCTAAACTGTGTCAGACCAGTAACGGAAGATGATGTTGAACGGGAATTTTGGAAGCTTGTTGCCAATCCAGAGGGGACGGTAGAAGTTGAGTATGGTGCTGACATACATTGTACGACACATGGGTCTGGCTTTCCGACAGCCGAGCGGCACCCCTGCAATTCTTACTCTTCAGATCCATGGAACCTGAACAATATGCCCCTGCACCCCGATAGCCTCTTTCGGCATATCAAAACGGATATCTCGGGAATGACCGTCCCCTGGGTCTACGTCGGGATGATCTTCTCCACGTTCTGTTGGCACAACGAGGACCATTTCGCGTATTCAATCAACTACCAGCATTTTGGTGCTACCAAGACATGGTATGGGATACCTGCTGAAGACACCGAAAAGTTTGAGAATGCCATGAAAGAAGCTGTTCCGGAACTTTTTGAGACGCAACCGGACTTGCTCTTTCAGCTCGTCACCCTTCTCACTCCAGAGCAGCTTAAGAAGGCAGGCGTTAGGGTGTATGCGCTGGACCAACGAGCTGGACATTTGGTCATAACATTCCCACAAGCATACCACGCAGGATTCAATCATGGTTTCAACTTCAACGAGGCCGTCAACTTTGCTCCCTCCGACTGGGAGCCATATGGTCTTGCTGGTGTCGAACGACTACAGCAATTTCGGAGGCAATCCTGTTTCTCTCACGATGAACTCTTGTGGACGGCAGCTGAAGGACCCGTCAGTGCGCTAACCATACAGACGGCCAAATGGCTTGCGCCGGCGCTTGACAAGATACACAAACGAGAACAAGATCAACGAGAGGGATTCATCGCAAAACATTTGGAGAACAACAGCCATGCATGTGCTTTGCCCCCCGAATCGACCCACCAGCAGTGCACAATCTCCTTCCAGGTTCTAGACGAGAATGTGCCGGAGGAAGAGTATCAGTGTTCATATTGCAAGTCGTTTACTTACCTGTCAAGATTCAAATGCCTAAAATCTGGCAAATTCCTCTGTTTGCTCCATGCCGGATATCATGCCTGCTGCGACATGCCCGAACCCGAACGCTTCTCCGGGGAACAGCATGTTGTGTACTATCGCAAGACAAAAGAAGATATGGACGAGACCTACCGGAAGGTTGCTGAAAAGGCTAATATGCCAGAGGCTTGGGAGGATAAATACGAGAAGTTGCTAGACGAGGGAGCAACGCCAGCGCTGAAGACGCTGCGGACTCTACTCAATGAGGGTGAACGCATACCGTACGGCCTCCCCTCCCTACCAGTCCTCAGGGAATTTGTTGAGCGCTGCAACGATTGGGTCGAAGAAGCGACTAATTATACGGTGCGTAAACAGCAGAACCGCCGTAAGAATGACAAGGTCTGGCAAAGCGGACTACGCAAATCCTCCGGCAACTTTTTCCAGGAACAGAAGGACCGCGAATTGCGCCGAGTCGATAACATCTACCGGCTAATTGAGGACGCGGACCGGATAGGTTTTGACTGCCCGGAAAAACATCAGCTGAAAGAGCGCGCTGATGCGATACGCAGTTTTCAGAAAAATGCGGAACAGGCTCTGGAGCACATTCTCGGCCATAACCAGGAGTCGATTGAGGAACTGATAGAGGAGGGTCGCGCATTCAACATCGATATCCCGGAGCTCGATAAGCTGTCGGGGGTTCTCGAACAGCTGCGATGGAGCAACAATGCAAGGGCCAATCGCAACAAGGCCCTGACGCTTGCCCAGGTTCGTGACATCGTCGCCGAAGGTCATCGCATGCGTATACCGCTTTACAACGACCACATGAAGTGGTATAACGACAAGTGTCAAGCCGCCCTCCAATGGGAAACCAAGGCAAAGGAGCTTATCAACGCCGACATAATTCATTACCCACAACTCGAAGCCCTCTCAAGTCAGGTGCACGCCAACACTTTGCCCGTCTCTCCCGACACGCTGGCTGCCGTCGACCAGATTTTGCACAAACAACGAGAGGCTCACCGCCAGGTTGTTGATTTAATGGAGCGGTCCCGCAACCCGGACTACACAAAGCGACCTAAATATTCCGAAGTGGCCGAAGTCATGAGAAAGGTGGATGAGCTCAACTCTAAACCTGCGGGCACACTGGATCTTGAAAAGGAGCAGAAGAACCATGAAGATTGGATGCGCAAGGGCAAGAAGCTGTTCGGAAAGACAAATGCGCCACTTCATATCCTCAAGAGTCATATGGACTATGTCTATGATCGCAACCTCGACTGCTTCGATACTGCTAGTGACAAGCCTCGATTGCCAGCCGAGCCTGCATCTAGAGCAACAAGTGAAGAGAGAGATCAGAAGTCTTCCCGGACGTGGGAGGATCCGACATTCCGAGAGGTTTTTTGCATCTGCCGCCGCACGGAAGCTGGCCTGATGATTGAATGTGAGCTCTGCCATGAGTGGTATCATGGGAAATGCCTCAAGATTGCCAGGGGCAAAGTCAAAGAGGACGACAAGTACACTTGCCCTATTTGTGACTGGCGAGTTAAGATCCCGCGGGATGCTGCTCGCCCCAAGCTTGAAGACTTGATGGCCTGGCAGGACGAAATACCCAATCTTCCCTTCCAGCCTGAAGAGGAGGAGGTTCTCCAGAAGATCATCGACAAAGCACAGGAATTTCGAAATCATATCACGGGAATCTGCACCCCCGTCGTTGCAACCGCTTCCGAAGCTGATACTCAGCGGTTTTACCTCAGAAAGATAGAGGGTGCCGAAATTCTATTATCGTACGAGACCAACTACTTCCGACAGGAACTCCACAAGTGGAGTCCTGTGGCTCCCGAGGCGCCCCCAGTCCTCGACGTTTCGAGAAGCACAAGAAAACCACGCCCAACAAAGCTACAGAAGTTGCTCATTCAATACGGCGTAGATGATCCCGATGATCTCCCGGAGGCGGTCAAGGGAAAGGCTAATAGCCTCAAACGAAAAGCCCAGAACGCTGAAGCCGCGGCGGCCGCTGTAGCGGCTGCTGCTGCTACTTCCGGCTCGTCTCTAGTACCCCCACATACAAGTCCCTCTGCACATTCGTTCGGCTCCAGCGGTCACGCCTTCTTCCGTGGTTCGCAGCCGTCAACGCCGGCCTTGACCGCTACTACACACGGACACCCTGTCCCCAGCGCTGACTCACCGACATCTAGCCGACCTGGTTCCTCTCTACGTCCCGACTCTACGGACGTAGATGGCGCCTCTAGTATTCACCCTGACTTTTTCATGTCGAACGGGAGCAGCGGCCAAGGCCCTCAGCTCATGCAATCCGATTCTAATATGTCCTTAGAGGAGCGCATACTTCAGGGCGGGCATGACAGTCTCATTCACGCTACCGGTCCCGAACGCGAGAAAGTGCTGGAGATACTCAGTAAGACAGAAAACGGCCGTCGATTTGCCGAAAGTATCTTTGGGCGCGATATTTGGGATTCCCGGCGTAGCAAACCCTTCGAGCGGCCATCAGAGGTCGATCAAAGTCACGCAGACGACGACAAGGAAGTCGACAAGATGTTGCTAGCCTTCACAAATGCCGATGATGACGAAATCTCCAAGAAGGACGGACGACGAGAGGGTGAACGCGTCACGACAGCGAGTTTTGAAGCCGAGCGTAATGCGATGGATATGGAAGATTCAGACTAGCTTAGTCTTGTTCTCGCCAACATGCTGTTGCTCAAATCGCCACCATAGCTGATAGAAGCGGCGAGGATTCTTGTCCTTTCGAATGTTTCTATTCATATGCAGAATCCTGGAGTTTGCCCACCAGCCTCGTGAGTCTAGCTTGAGGCGACATACTGGGCAGCAGCGGTTCTTCTGGCGTTGAAGTGATTACATGGAGGCACTTGCATAGAGAAGGAGCCACGGCGTTATCTTGCTACCATTTTCATCTGGAGACGGGCAGGCGAGGGGTAATGTACTTGTACGATTATACGAGAATGGTGAAAGCGATACCACGGTTAACGGTGGCAAAGGCGATGCATTTAGATAGGCGGTGTTTATTTTACCCGCCGGTGGGGATCCTAGCTCTCAAGCTGCGGGGTGGAATTGATACCTATTCGATTATACCTACTTGTTTCACTCCGTCCCGGCCTCCCCGGCTTTCGATACCCCAACCCTCCGACCTTATAGTGCTTGCTGTGTTTGATTGAAGATGGCTCCTAATTACGCACATTAATAGTATTTGATATTTGGGGCTTAGTAATAGCAATATTTTGGTATGTATGTATGGTTTTTTGTTGATAATATAACTGGATGAAACATTTGTTATATGTTTCTAAATATGGTGGCAGTCCTACGACCTCATTCCCTAACTTAGGTATAACACTTGCCCCTGTCTTACTGTTAAAAGTGATGTTTGTGTCGTTTTAGGTGGGAATAGTTGTAGCGAGTATAAAGTGAGATCTGATCTGATTAGATTAGATTACGCTCTCGGATCTGGTCTTAGATCTTACTATCCACCTACCCTAGATAAGGCACCTACGATGCATGTGCTTTCCTTCCTGTTTGGGAAGACACTATCTACACTACAAAGTAGATACTTCTGAGATAGGTCGCCTTTAGCTACGGAATCAAAATGGAGTTTCACCTGAGCTATGCTGCTTTTAGCCTGAGCCTGGAGTAAGCAAAACCCGCTTTTGCATAAGTTTCAATGCATATACTGTAAAATACCTTGAAATGAAGACAAAGTGACCGTTTTATGCCAAAACGGATTTCAGGACTACATATCATACATAGGATTATGCTACTGCCGCAACTTCGACTTCCCGGGAAGTCGCTCCAGTCGCACCATCAACTAAGAGAATTAGGAGGTAGTCGCGCGTTTAATCATACAAGGTACGCAGGATAAATATGCTGTTATACCTAAGTATACACGGAAACCTGTTTTTATTTCTTTTGCCTTATCTTGCTAGACCCCTATTATATAAACTGGACTCATCATTATATCCTATTTCACGGTCCCCTTGTTTTAACACACATATACCTCTCTAGTGTATTAGTACCCTACATATCCTTTTTAGGCCAATTCTTATAACAAACTTATCTTACAGCAGGATAATTGTTTCACCCCCTACTTCACATTCGGCAACGGCTCCTCCGCCGCCACTTCAGCCTCCGCTCTCGCCCGAGGAAACTCCACTTCATGACTCGTCAACAAGAACTCCCGCGCGCCCTCCGTATGTATAAACATACTCTCCTCGACATCCCCGTCTCGCCAGCCTTTGTACAGCCGGTGCTTCAGTCTGTCGAAGGCCGGATAGCGGCACCAAGGGAAGTCCGGAGATATTATGACGCGGTTGATCTCCTGGTCGCCGACCCACGTCGTCTTGGCCGAGAACCCGCTGCCGCCGGGGGTCTTGGGCTTCTCGAAGACCGTCTTGTTCATCTTCTGGATCATGGCCCAGCTCTCGGGCAGGCCGAAGGCATTGTCGCGCACAAAGGATGTAGCATCTGGAAAATTGAGGTCCTCGGCCAGCCAGTGCAGCTGTCGAGCCTCGTCCAGGATCATAAACAACGCGCCGTAGATAGAGTTGGGGCCCTTGCCGTAGAAGGCGTCGGTGGACGCGAGGACGCGGTCCCAGAGCGCCCGGCACGTCTTGGCGAAGGACATGCAGTCGAACAGTAGGCTGCCCATCTCCGCCCCGACAACGAAGCTCAGCCGGCCGAGCAGGCTCTGCATGAGCACGCTGGGGTTGTCCGAATCCTCGGGCGGTACGTCCAAGCCCTTGAGCACCTCGGCGTCGACGTCCCGCTGCCGCGCCTTCTCGGCCAGCACCTTGGGGTCCGATAGCGCGTTCATGAGCTCCAGGATCCGGTCGTCGCTGATGTGCGTGCCGCCCGACATCCAATCGTGGAAGATCTTGTCGAGGAGACATGGGTTGGCGACGCGCCGGCCCTTGTCCCACTTGATGTCCGCGTCCCTCAGGTGCGTCAGAGAGTCGCGCGGGACCCAGGACTGGCCTTGGGCCTTGGCCTTCTGTCTGTTTCGGGCAAAGTTGGACGGCGCCAGGCCCATGGAGAGGAGAGCCTTCCTCGTGGCCTCTTCCATCGACTTGGGCAGACCGCCGGCGAAGAGCGCGTCGATGTCCTGGTGGTGCAGGAGATACTCCATGTCGGGCCACACCGGGTCGTCCGGGTACAGCGAGCGGCAGGCGGCGTAGAGGTGGATCATGGCGACGATGCCGCGCCAGGTGTGTTCCATGCCGTGCGCGAAATTGTGGGTTTGGAGGTATATGCCGTACTGCAACATGCCGCACTTGATAGGGTTGTTGAGCAGGTAGAAGTCGGGCTCCTTCATGAAGTCGGGCATGTCGTAGTCGGGGGGTATGTCGTCGACGCTCTTGATGGGCAGTTTCTTTCCCTTGTAGCAGATCGCCCGCAGGCAGCTGACGATGCCGGCCTTGCCGAAGTGGTCCTCGAGCACGTCTTGCTCGTACGCCCTGATCACGTCTGCCATCCATTGGATACCTAAGGGATCCATGGCGTAGTCTGTCGCCACCAGGTCCAGGCCCGCAAACGCCTTCGAGACTCGTCGGGTGTGCCACTTGACGCTCCGGAGAGCCGAGTCCGAGCCCTCGACCGAGCCCATCGCGTCTTGCACGTCGAGCAGCACCTGGAGCGCGAAAAGCGTCCAGATGGGGATCGTCTTGGTCTCGAAGATGTGGCCGATGGCCGGAGTGACTTCGTCGCTGGCGAAGGATGAGGACTTGGTGTTCGCGATGGTTTGGAAGCAGGGCAGCAGGTTGCGCACGCGCCTGAATGACTCGGGCGCGTCCGGATCGTCGTCCGAATCCCCCAGGAAACTGCTGCCGCCGAACTGCTCCGTGTGCCGCAGCGCGTTCTGCAGGGCTTGGTAGATGTCCCAGAAGACCAGATCGGCGTGCTCGCACGGGACGTGAATGCACTCGTTGGACGGCTTGAGGAACTCCTTGATGCTCCTGTTGCCGAAGCCGTTGTGCGTGGCGTGCATCATGATGACCGGGAAGTTGTGGGCGGGGAAGGGATACTTCTTGGGCCTCTCAATCAGCAGGCCCAGCTGTTGCTCGGCTCGACGGACCAGCTGGATGGCCGTGTTGGTGACCAGCGCCGTGAGAATAAGCTCGTTGCCTCCCCCCTCGCAGTAGGCCGGCCAATAGCCATAGCGGAGGCAGTCCCGCAGCTCGTGCAGGTCGAGCATGAAGGAGTGGATGGCGAGGAAGAAGTCGTCTTCGATGTCCTCCTCGCTCTTGATGATGGCTACGGGCACAACGTTCTCAAGAGCGTGGTCGCCCTCGATCGGCTGGGCGGCGGTCTCTGCGGCGGTGTCCTGCTCTGAAGACGTCTCAACGTGTAGCGCAGAAAAGCGATTGGCCAGACGCACCGACGGCTCATCCGGTTGGGCGCTCGCCTTGCCGCTCGCCTGGGAGGTGCGTGCTCTGCGTGCTCTTTCGAACGGCCGCAGAATCTCCCAGGTGTTGCTGAAAACATTGGTGAAGTGGGAGTGGCGCTGGTTACTCTGGTGCTCGTCGGGGGCATGCATCCCGTACCAGTCGCCGAACAGCCGCCGCGTCTCGATGGCCCGGCTAAAGAGGTTGTCCAGTGCCGTCGGGATCCTGACGGTGGGCTTGAACGAGGCGATGGCGCCGGCCATGAGCGTGAAATCTGACACATTGATGGTGTACTAGGCTTTCTCCCCTGTCGCACGGCCGGATTTCGCCTTGCCCTTCAACCTCCCCGTCGAGGGCAATGCGTCGGCGACGCGGTAACCGCAGCGCGCGGCGTTCTGGGCAAGCCATCCCGCGATCGACTCGGTGTCTTCTTTATACTGCTTGTACGTGGTAAGCTTATTAGCTAAGCCCTCCATGATTTGATGGGATGTTACCTGCGACAGGGGGATGCAGGAGCACGGGATGAAAGTACAGAAAATATAAAACTGATGGTTACCTATGAGTCTCCCTTGTGCTGCACCGTGCACACACCCCCAGTTGGCCGTTGAAATCCGACCGTTTTGGGGACCGTTTGCCTCTGCATAAATAATGCACAAATGTCCAACCTCCTCAGTCACCTAACCACGCTAACCTAGATCTGGAACAGTACCCCATATGCAACACTTTTTACACCAAAACACACTAACTTAATAGCTCTATAATTAAATCAATAAAATAGCTATAATAAAACGGACTTAAAAATAAGGTATTAAAATAGCAAAATACTGTATTTATAAATTATAAAAAAAATTAAAAAATTATATACCGGTTAAATAATCTATAAACTTAAAATACTAGTTTATAACAATTTACTATATAAAATACTAGTAAAACTGTTAGTATAAAATAGCAGTATATAAAATCTAATATTAAAGCTATAAAACTAAAACTTATATATAGTATAAAGAAAAATTCAATAAATCTAATAAAGTAAGCAGCTTATTTCTCTGATTTATTTTCAAAGACTTATTAAAAGATTAATTATTTACCGCTTAATTTTATTAGGGTAAATATTTACCTTTAAATAATATAGCGAATATAAATCGGAAAAATAAGCTGTTTGCTTTATTAGATTAATTGAATTTTTCTTTATACTATATATAAGTTTTAGTTTTATAGCTCTAATATTAGATTTTATATACTGCTATTTTACACTAATAGTTTTACTAATATTTTACATAGTAAATTGTTATAAACTAGTATTTTAAGTTTATAGATTATTTAACCGGTATATAATTTTTTAATTTTTTTTATAATTTATAAATCCAGTATTTTACTATTTTAATACCTTATTTTTAAGTCCGTTTTATTATAGCTATTTTATTGATTTAATTATAGAGCTATTAAATTAGTGTGTTTTGGTGTAAAAAGTGTTGCATATGGGGTACTATTCCAGATCTAGGTTAGCGTGGTTAGGTAACTGATCATAGGCTGAGCCAAGCCCTGCTGCTGTCAGATTTGGTACTCGGCGCCTAACAGGCTATAGAGCCTGTGAGCCACTTGGCGAAGGATCACCAAGGTGGCTGGAGGGTACCAAGGAAAGGTGGCTTTATAGGTAACTAAGCAGGGGGGTGGCTAGGAAATCAACCTATACTAGAGCCCTAGAATAACCTATAATAGGCTCCTAAAAAGAGACACAGATAACACACACAACACTCTAATACAGCCCTTAAACCAACTAAATTAGTAGCTATAATTGCAAAATCTGATAATTAAAAGTCTTATATATCCCTATCTCTTTAATAGAGCTTATTACAACTTTATACGAAGCTATATCTTTTTAATCGAGCTAATTACGACTAAGTTTAAAGCTTAAAGCCTAAATTAAGCGATTTTTCTTCGATTAAGCCAATTACAACCTATTTTAAAGCTTAAAGCATATTACAACCTAGTTTAAAGCTCAAAGCTAATTACAGCTTTATATAAAGCGCAATAGCTATCTTTAACTCTTTAAACAACTTTTTACTATAAAACAAAAACTTTACCGCTATAGCCTGCTCTAAAAACCTCTAAGAATACTTAATTTTAAGCTAACGCGCTCTATAGCCTGCAAAGCCAAAAGCTCCCAGATTACTTAATTTAACAATAGCAGCTAATAAATCTACCTTTTTAATTACTTAATAAATATATAACGCGTTAATAAGGGACTATAATAGGCACTAAAAACAGGTTATTAAGCTTTTTAAGTAAATATATACAATAGTTAAACCTAGCTATAAGTTAACTTATATAAAAGCTAACCAAGCAATTAATTAGTAGTACAATAATATACGTAAGCTTAGTAAAACAGCATAATAGGTGCTTAAATTTTAATATAAACGCAATTATAACGCCTTAATTGCAGCAACTGCTAAAAATTAAGTTAAAGACTTAAGCAGGTAGTTAAATAAGTAGTTTAACAAGGTTATAAAAATAACTATAGAAAGGCTAAAAATAGCCTTATTTAAGCTTATTATCGACCTAGAAAAAGCTTTCTAAAAAACTTACCTAGCTTAAACAACCTTTTTATAGACCAAATATAGCTCTAACATTATTAATAATACCTTTTTGTTCCAAACTATTGCTATAAGCCTTTGCTAAGAAGCCGCTATTCTAGCTATAACAGGCTTATCTATATATAGTGCATTTGCTGCCAAGCCTATTAATAAAACAAGCGAAAAAGCCAGCGAAAAGTCGGCTAGCTAAGCCAGCAATAACTAGGCTAGCAAAGCCAGCAAAAAGCCTGTTAACAAAAGCAGCAAAAAATTAGCTAGCGCAGCCAGCAAGGCCAGCGATACTAGCAATAACCCAGTTAGTAAAGCTAGCAACAAGCTTACCACTAGTAAATTCGACCACCTATTCGTAAACCCTACCGCGGCCAAGCCTGCTAGCAACAAAAACGAGGCAGCCAGCAAAAAATTGGCTAGCGAAAAGTTAGCTAGCAAAAAGAATAACAAAGAAGCTAAAGACAAAAAAGTTAGTAACAAGCTATCTATAAACGAAGAAATAGCTCCTTTAAAGTTAACCAAGCGCTCTAAAGCAGATATAAAAGCTAAAAAATCGCTATACCTTAGGTATAATATATAGCATATTATATATTCTTGCCCTTAAAAAGCTTACTATACTAACAATTAAGCTAGGCATTAAGCCGCTATATTTAAAAAAAGCTACTAAATTCTTTAAAGATTTTATAAGCAAGCTAGCTATAAGTTAGCTAACGGCATTAAGCTGCTATATACCTACCTTACAAAGGCCTTATAAGCAAGCTAGCTAACAGTAAAGCCAGTTAATAGCTAGCTAACAACATTAAGCCGCTATATCTAAAAAAAGCTACTAAATTCCTTAAAAGCCCTGTAAGCGAGCTAGTTAACGGCATTAAGCTATTTATATTTAAAAAAAGCTACTAAATTTCTTAAAGACTTTATAAGCAAGCCAGCCTATAAGCTAGTTAATAGTATTAAGCTACTATATACTTACTTTTTAAAAGCCCTGCAAGTAAACCAACCGGTAGTAAGACCTAAAAGGTAGCAAGCTTACAAAGTAATAAGCTAGGCATTAAGCTAGCCAACAAAAAGCTAGCCAACAAAAGCAAATTAACCAACAGTATTATATAATACTACTTACAACTTAAAAATAGAAACAACTTTACAAAAGGTGCAAAACTATTCAGAAAAAACAAGAAAGCCTATACTACTACTATAAAAAGAGCGTCTCTATTACTAATCCTTTATATATAAAAAGCATTGCTAAAAGCACTATTCCTAAAGAGGTATATCAGATTTAGTACTTGGCGCCTAACAGGCTATAGAGCCTGTAAGCCACTTGGCAAAGGATCACCAAGGTGGCTGGAGGGTACCAAGAAAAGGTGGCTTTATAGGTGACTAAGCAGGGGGGTGGCTAGAAAATCAACCTATACTAGAGCCCTAGAATAACCTGTAATAGGCTCCTAGAGAGAGACACAGATAACACACACAACACTCCAATACAGCCCTTGAACCAACTAAATTGGTAGCCATAATCGCGAAATCCGACAGCTGCCAGTGGTGAGCAAAAGCGGCGCGCGCGCTAAGCCCAATTTGTCGTTCGCTACAAAATTGGTAAAACCCTAGAATCTAAGATAGAAGAGGGTTCCGCTTGTTCCGCTTCGGATGATGGGGCTATCATCAAGGAGCTGGGAATGCGGGGATTGGGAACATACACTGCTCGCTCGTCCTTCACTGTTCACGAAGTATGTAAGCGTGATATTCGGAGACGCCCGGGGTTTTCGCAAGACTCGGCCGGCGCCCGCCGCCGCGTGTTTGAGAGACGTCGCCGGTTTGTCGGTGCTGATGATTATCGGGCCGGGGTCGCCAGCTGGACTACCTACATGTGCGAGATGGGAGGAATATGTCTTTTGCCATCTGGTAGAAGATTGCAACATCGCGCGCTTGGAAATGCCCGATACCTGAAAACTCGGTAGGGCTTTCTGATTCTTATAGTTATTGCGTGTGCAGATTTGATGTAGTTCTTCTTTCTTAGGTAGTTGATGGCGCTGGAATCGGATGTATTTGTGTGTGTTTTAACTGTTCATTTATTTATTTACGTCTAATATTCTCTTTATCATATATGTCATACATGATCGTCGTATAAATTGCTTTGTTTGAACGCGCATCGATCACTTGGTCCCAGAGCAGCCGACGAAGTTATTCCCGCTGGCGCCGGTGTGGGTGATCTCGCCGGCGAGCTTGCACGAGGTGCTGATGATGACGCGATCGGCGCCGGGGCTTCCTATAAGACAATCGATCAATCAATCAGTACAGTACAGAGTCTAGGAGTTTACGATACGGGTACGGTTATGGAGAAATGATTAGTGGAGGAACGCGTACCGCCGGTGTAGACGCCGCTCGTGAGCATGGGGAACTCGAGGTACGGGCCCGAGACCGAGAAGCTGAAGCCCTCGTAGTTGTTGTAGGTGTGGGGATACCCGCCGGGGGCCTTTGGGTAAGACGGATTTATTAGTCACTTGCGGTCTAGAAGCATGAGATTACTGGTTGTTGGGGATATGTAAGGTGCGTACCGAGCCGGACTGGTAGTAGGAACATCCCTTCTGCGCGGCCTGGTTTACTTGCGTCGCGGAGTAGGACGTCTTGCCACACGTCGTTGCCGCGCGCTCCTCTAGCACGGGCGCGGCGAGGGCCGGGGCAACGAGGGCCACCAGGGCCAGGAGCGATACGAAGACCTGCATGTCGACTTTTCTTTTTGCGAAAGGCTGCGAGAGAAGACGACGCGAGGGAACCGACCTGCGTGTGGAATGGACGTCGAGCGAGGAACAGCGCAGCAGGAGAGCGATCGGGTATCACATATCATCTATATATACATATATACACTCCTTGTCGCCGCTATGTTCGCCCAGGGGCTTGCGTATCACCATCACGCTCCCTCGACGCCGGCTTCCTGTTTAAGCTGGCTGGCGCCGCGAGACGTAGCATTTGCATTTCGTTAGACGGGAATTGGCTGGCTTGGACGGGAGAAGCAAGTAAGTCGGGGCGCCGTGAATCGAAGGACCGGAATGCCATGGCGCTGGCTGGGCTGGCTGGGCTGGCTGGCTGGCTGGCACACGTGTCTTATCTTATTCGAAGGGGATCGACGACCGAGCGATCGGCTGCTGGCCGAAAAGGGCAGGTGAGCGGTCGGGCGGTCGGGGGGGAAATGGGAACGTGCGATTAAGGTTGGCTCAGAGGTAGGGAATGGAGACGTTCGACGGGAATGATGTGCAGTAGTCTAGGTCGTCAAACTGCCTCTTGAGCATTGCGTAGCTTCTTGGGCTTCCAATCTTGGGTGATTCTCCCGGTGGATCTTGAGGCGTGCTTCGAATCACATCTCTGTTAGGTTTCGTCCTGAACTGTGGATTGGCGATGCGGATTGATCGCGATCGATGACTTCTCGACTAGGGTTGCTCATAGAGGAAATGCTATGATGGTTGGTGGTTATGATCTACGAGCGTAGAGACGATAATGAACTTTGGCTGAGCTAAGCGGCTCAATTGAGACACGCCAAATTCGCTGCGATGCTTATAATCAATTCGCGAGAGAGCCCCCCATACGAGAAGGCGAGGAGGAGGAGCGGTATTTAGCCTGTGCTCTAAAAGGTAGGTGAGAACTGGCTCTGTTGCTCGGCGCCCTCAATTGCCGAAACGGAAAGTAGCGCGACCTGAGATGATATTCAGAGGTGGTCGGCGCAATAACACCCGACCTAGATCTTGTCGCTGAAGCTCTAGCCGAAGTTTCTGCGGCGTGGTTTGGCAAAAAGGTAAAGGTCATACATAACAGTGCTGGCTAAAATTGATCTTCGTCTTTTGGTACTCGCGGCCGTGAGTGGCTCGGTGGATCCGGGTTGAATTGGGGGATAGCGGATCGGCGGCATCATTGCAGCTGATCAGCTCGCCCTACTGAAAAGACGGTGGTGTTTGTATGGTCATTGGCGATCATGGACGGGAAGAGGAGAAAAAACGCGGGGAATGGCAATCTGCAAATGAGTTGGAAGAAAATAATACATGATCCGGGGGCGGGGTGACGGCGAAAATGGAGATAGAAATATTAGGACGTGCGCTGGATCCTGACCCTTCAACAAATGAGCCGACATGCGACTCCTTCCAAGCACCAAGATGCGACTATCGGGGTTCTTGTGTTTGACTCTCTCCTCCCTAGTTTCCGGATTGTTGGAGGAGCGTATCATCTCGTTTGAGAGCGCCGAGGCATCTGTCCCTCTCCACGATGCTTCGATCGTGTATAGCGCTGATGATCCTGTTGGTATCGAGATAGCGGTGACGAACTTGGCCGAAGACCTCGAAGCTATCACTGGAACGCGACCATCCGTTATCAAGGTGGAGGCTGGAGAATCTGTCGAATGCGCCGAGTGTACTGACAATATCATTATTGCGACGACCGTCGATTCTAACCTCGCGAAGGCGTTGGTACAGAGTGGAAAGTTGGATGTCTCTGCTCTTGATGAGAAATGGGAAAGCTACCAGACGAGCGTCGTGAGCGATCCGATACCTGGTGTCAAGACGGCTCTCGTTACCGCGGGAAGCGACAAGAGGGGTGCGATTTTCGGCATTTATACGCTCTCGGAGCAGTGCGGCCAATCACCGTATGTGTTCATTCTCGAAGGGCCTGATGCCCGACTAAAGCGTACAGATTTCATTGGTGGGCGGATGTTCCTGCGGCGAAACACGAGAAGATCTATGCCGTTCGGAAGAATACTACGTTCGGGCCTCCAAGCGTTCGATACCGGGGACTGTTCATCAACGACGAAGCCCCTGGGCTGACAGGGTAGGACAGCACCTACACATTGATCTGAAGCGACATGACTCTGACGGTAGTAATTAGATGGTGGTCGAAGGTCCACAGAGTTGATCACCAACCGTTGGACACCGAGTTCTATAAGCATGTGTTCGACATGCTGCTGCGGCTAAAGGGCAATTATATATGGCCCGCGATGTGGAAGTCGTGGGTGCCTAAGCCCGGAAATATCTTCTTCACGGACGACCCTGGCAACATGCAGCTCGCGGACGACTACGGGATTGTCGTGTCGACTAGCCATCACGAGCCAATGCAGAAAGCGACTAATGAATGGAACGAGACGGTCACGGGGCCGTGGGACTGGGAGAAGAATAGAGACAACGTCACGGCTTTCATGGAAGAGGGTGTGCGTCGCGCCGGGAAGAATGAGACGTACTTTACACTCGGGATGCGTGGCGAGGGGGATGGACCAATCCAAGCGGACGACCCAGTCGCGATTCTCGAAGATGTTTTCGAGACGCAGCGACAGATCCTCGCGAAATACCACGGGAGTGTTTCCGAGGCAAAGCGTATGTTATCCGAATGCTGAGCCGAGCAACGAAGAAGCTAATTATCAGTGATCAGAGGTCTGGACGATCTATAAAGAAGTGGCGACGTATTACGCGGCGGGCCTCCTCCCGCCTGATGACGTGACTTTGATGTTCACGGATGACAACTGGGGAAACATTCAGAGATTGCCTCTTGCGAACGAGACTGCGAGATCCGGCGGAATAGGGGTGAGGTCGACCCCTGCCCCCTCGCTCTGGATTACATAAGCCTGATGAATGCTCTTAGATGTATTATCATCTGGAATATGTAGGTGTCCCGAAGTCATACAAGTGGCAGAACACGAACAACTTGGTAGGTTGAGCTTCAATTCCACTGTGTAGTCCTTATGATGACGAGATACTCAGCCGAAAGTTTACAAAGAGTTATACCAAGCCTACGAGCGAGGTGCGGATCGTATATGGGTCATCAATATCGCCGACATTAAACCTCTCGAGATGCCGTTTGGATTCATCATGGACCTTGCGTGGAACACATCGTCTATCGATTTCGATTCAATCCCGGATTATCTGGAAGCGTTCGCTTCTCGCGAGTTTGGCTCGGACTATGCCTCGGAGATCTCCGACATTCTCATGAAGCACAGTAAGCTCATTGGGCAGAGGAAGTACGAGTCTGTACAGTCAAAGACATATTCAGTTGTCAACTACCACGAGAGCGAGAGAGTTCTATCAGAGTGGCAGGCTCTCGCTGATAGTGTGATATCGATTTCAGACCAGCTGTCAGACAATCGCAGGGATGCCTACTGGCATCACGTCCAGTATCCAATCCTGTCCGGCCAGGCGTATCATTCAGCTATGTTAGGTTTGGGGAAGAGCCAGCAGAACGGGGTCGAGCGGCGAAACTCGGCGAATGCCTTGGCAGATCAGGTCCGGGCGGATTTTGACCGAGACTTTGACCTCGCTGAAAAATACGACGCCATCGCCGACGGCAAATGGGCCGGAATACTGTCGCAACCTCACTATGACCAGTACGTCCAGTCCAGCGGCGATGACTGGGCCGAGTCGACCAAGGATGTCATCACGGGATTATGGTACGTCCAACTGCGCCAGAACTCTTCGTACGCGTTCGGAAACCTAGGTATCTTCGCAGAAGGGAGCGGGAGCGCACAAGAGCAAGCTCGCTCCCTACCATCGGCGTGGGCTTCGGGACCTACAACCGGGAAATTCGCGCCGACGTTGCCGATTATGGATCCCTACGGGAAGGGGACGTGGACGGTCGATCTATTCCATCGAGGCGACTATCGAATTCCAATTGAGTGGAAGGTCGACATACCGTATGATTGGATTACATTCACACCCTCTTCCGGCGCGCTGTCTATGAATCAGCTGGAGCAGCGCGTTAACATCTCGATTGATTGGTCCGCAGTCCCCGAGGACATGAGCGAGGATATCGGTGTGCGTATCAACTACAATCACTCTCCATGGTTCGACCTCATCCACCTGCCGATCATGAACCACAGAGTCCCGGATGGCTTTGTCGGGTTCCCCGAGACGTCGGGCATCATATCGATCGAAGCCCCCCACTTCCAGCGCAGATCCGAGGGTAACGTGACGTTCGAGCGTATTCCGTACCTCGGCACGCGCACCGAGTCAGGGTCGCTGGCGCTCCGTCCCTACAAGGGGGCGCGAGTCTCGGAAGACGCCGCCAGGGACACGTGGGTGGAATACGACATCTACCTATTCAACGCCACCTCGCCTCTCACGGCTGCCGTCTACGTCAACTCCGCTCTCGACACGGACCCCACGCTCCTCATGCAGTATTCGCTGACGGTGGATGACGGCGACAACGCCGCCGACTTTACGCGGCTGCTGGGGGACCCCGCGACGCCCGGGGACACGCCGCCGGGCTGGGGGACGACCGTGGCGGATTACGTCTGGGTACGGAATGTCTCGCTGGGAGACGTCGGCGAGGGAAAGCATGCGCTCCGGTGGCGGACGAACTCTCCCGAGGTGTACCTGGAGAAGATCGTGCTGAACACGAGGGATGGGCTGAGGAGCAGCTATCTGGGGCCTCCCGAGACTAGGCTGCTTAGGTAGGGGCTGCTTGGGTCGTAGGTGTGAGTTAGTTGCGACTAATTATTACTGCTTCGTGATATTAATTCGCTGCTGTTTGAAAATGCTTAGCGAAATGAAGACCTCATGATTCTCTGGCTACGTTGATGAGTTCTCTATTCCTTGCTTGCGATTGTTGTCTTTAAAACTTCCATATTTATAGCAACTATGCCTTGCTTGCCAGCTACCAAACCTCCCTCCGCCCCCTTTTTAGCCAATACTCCCTTTTCGGGTTCTATCAAGAAAAATCCCAAGTGTCTTTCTTGCAAGCCTTCGGGTCTGAGTTTCTTCATTCCTTTTCATTTTCCAAGCCACATCGATAAGCTGACGTAACTCTCCTATTCGAAAAGTCTATATCATCGGGGACGGCCAATTGGTGAGGTGGCCCCTATAGTCAATCTGTTCTCGTATGCCGCCGTCGTTATGGATGCTTTCCGATAGCTATTTTCAGGGTATAATTTTGCTCCTCGTATCGATACGCCCCCAAGCCATTATACTTCTTGACTCGCGAAAAGAGAAATTCGAAGTCGACCATAACCTTTGGTCCCCAGACATGATGGAAGGACTTATCGTACACGTTTGTCACTGCGGCACTTGGAGGTAAGCTGTTGTCATCTTCGGAAATTGAGCATGTTCTATCGGTGTCTTAAGTATGTAAGGGCTGTATTTGGGATGGGACTCGACCAGCCACGGCGTCAATAGGAACCCGGTTGCCCTTGAAGTGAGCAGGATAGGAGACTGGTTTGGACAAGTACTTACTACAATTCTCGATTTCCTCTAGGTCGCAACCTGTGAGATTGTCATCCTTCGGGTTGTGCCAGTCATACACGAGATAGTAAAGACATTCGTCGCGAAATTCGTTCGGATAAGGCAGGTACAAGGTTCTATGAAAAAGGAGTTGGAACTGGTTTTTGGCCCAGTATTCGACCCTACCAGCTTCTATCCCGTTCACCACTGGATCCGGATGATGGGGAATTAGCGGCGTGGGCATCAGCCAGTTGCGTATTTTCTTCCAATCACCTCCCCAATAGCCAGTGAATCTGACCCGGGGGTCAGGGGCGGCCCAATGATAATCGTCAATGTACGGGTCATCATAGAATCTTGTAAAGCATCGCCCCCATTGTTGATACCATGACCCCTCGAGTCGGATGGCGACGATATCGTCAGGCCCAATCGCGCAGCGCTGGACTCCTTTGTATGGAAACCCTGGGGGGACGTCCTCGTCAGAGTTATCCTCCACCCAACTGTTGAATGGCAAGTGGGCTGGTGGCACAGAACGGACGTGCTGAAAGGTGAAGCGGATGGGGTAGCGGTTCATCTTGAGGGCCCTGGCACGGCATTCATGGCTGACAAAGAGGAATGCTGGCAGACGGCCATGCTTGATGTCATCATCTATTCCCGAACACCCCCCTTCTGTCAGGGAGGCTATCTGTCTTTCAGATATGGCCAGTTCCCAGATGTCAAACCGGAGCTCGGGAGGGAGCTCGTTGAAGGGGTGGAATGTGGGCTTGTGACGAGACTTGTACTCGTAGAGGAGACGCAGCTTTTCGAATCCGTCGTAAATAGGGTACTCGGCTTTGAGAGCCATTCCGAAAATGCGCCGCCGTGTTCACAGCTACTGGATCTGGAGGGCTCTCCGAGAAGTAAGTGTGAGGGGAGCAGCGCCGGGGCCGAAGGATGTTGAAGATTGCGACAAGGGAGAAATATAGCTGGTAATTATCGGTATCAGAGCTCAAGTGATGAAGATAAAGAGCTGTGTATGTACTTTTCGCTGAAGAATGAGTAGAGAGAGAAGAGAACGCTTGAATCAGCACCTTGAAAAATTGACTTGACAGACAGCGATTGGTCCGACGTGCTTGACGTATTATATGAAGTATGAGGCTCATGGTAGGCATTCGTGTATAGTAGAAAGAGTGATCGTGAACAGTGCTCTAAAAACTGACGTGGAAGCGGCAATGTGAAAGGTATATATTTAAATTGGGGAAGTAATGAAGAGGGTTTATTTAAAATTCGTCGTTATTGGAAAAACGTAGCTTCTCCTTTCGTAGTCTCCTGAATTTAGCCTGCATCATATTTTGACAGGACGCTTGGAAATAAGCAAGTCGTAACTGCATATTCGTTTCTCAATTATACTGTACTTCAGCCTTCCGCAACAGGGTACTTGCGTCCCGCCTAAAGTTTAGCGGCTATATGCACGAACGTCATACTTTTTGTGTACTGATTCTATTATATACCTATGCGTGATCGTGAGATCTAATCCCGCTTAGTTCATAATATCGCTACATGAATGAACGCGAAGCCAGCTCCGCGAATGAGTTACATCGTCTAAACAACCGATCCCTCGGACGAAGGCGCTGTATAGAAAGGCTTCTCCGCAAACTGGTCCTGGCTAGCTTGCTCCTCGACCTGAACGTCGATGCCGTACTCGCAGGCCTTGTCCAGGACTTCGGATTCGGATAAGAAGGGCAGCTCCTCAGCCGCCTTGACGTAGCTTATGTTCTCGGCATAGCCTTTGGCGAAGATGATATCGATCTCCTCCAGGCTGCGGCCCGCTGTTTCGGGATAGAGGAAGTAGATTATAGGGAAGAATATGGCGTTGAGGAGGGCGAAGAATAGGTAGGTACCCCACCCGCTTGTACCTGTGTTGGCCACAAGCACCGGGGTGATCATGACGATGAAGAAATTCCACAGCCAGTTGCTAACTGTTGAGCTAGCTGTTGACTTGGTGCGAGTCTTGAGCGGATTAAGCTCAGCCGGGTAGAGCCATGGGAGGGGTAGCCATGTAGCGCCGAAGAATGCAATGTAAGTCTGAAAATATTAGCAGCGTGAAATATATGGAAGCGGTAGAGACTCACGAAAAGGCCAACAGCAGCGCCTTTCGCGGGACCGGAGGTGCCAGGTATCAACGCGGCGAATGTAAGAACCATAGACAGGCACTGTCCGACAGTACCGATGAGGTATAGCTTGCGACGACCGACACGCTCGACCGCGAACCACGAGGTGGTTGCAAAGAGAGCGTACACGATCTGGTTGACACCGCCGAGTAGTAACGCTGTACTCTGGGAAGTGCCGATCGCCTTCTCAAATAGGATAGGGAAGTAGTATATGACAGCGTTGCAACCGGACAGCTGCTGCATCATCTGTGAAGAGAACCCGAGCAACATGCGACGAAGGTGTTGGGTGGGACCGCCGGTAAACAGGTCTGAGAATTTGGTCTTATTGTCGAGCTGGCCAGAAGCGCGGAGCGCAGCCCTCAAGTTGCTGAGCTGGGTCTTGAGCCGAGCATCCGAGCGATTCTCGCCGTTGAGAGCGGCCAAGATAGTTGTGGCCTCATCTACACGATCTTGAGAAAGGAGCCATCTGGGGCTTTCCGGTAGGTTGGTCATAAGCGCAATGACGGAGAGCGCGAAGACGACTTGGAAAGCAATGGGGAATCGCCAGACGAAAGCATGTGGTCCATAGCTGGCACCGTAATCGAGCCAGTACGCAATTAAAGTTCCGATGGCAACGTTGCCGCCCTCGATGCAGATGAGCTTGCCTCGGTTATGCGAATGACTGCATCTACGAGTACAATTATGTTAGTCTTGAGAGTTTCTACAACATCAGGAATCGGAGACGTACTCTGCTTGCCAAATCGGGATAGTTGACGTGTTTATGCCATTTCCAATGCCGGTGATAAATCGCCCAATGATGAACTGAGCGGTAGCGCCGTGATTGGGAGGTACACAGGCAACTTGAATGACGACCCCGACGATCATGATGGTGGCGCCGAGAAAGATCGCCTTGCGACGGCCAAGCGTATCGCCGACTGTGAGGATGAACAGCGCACCAAAGAAACAACCAACCGCGTATATGGATACGACGAAACCCTGCCACTGACTGTCATTGTCGACTTGGGGGAAATCATTGACAAAGGCTGCACCCGAAATAATACCGGACATGACACCTTGATCATAACCGAATAATAAGAAGTCGATAGTAGCTACGATGGTGACGAGTCTTTGTAGCGCTTTTCCAGACTGGCCCCAGTAGGTGGGCACGCCAGCCACATTATCCTGGTGCCCCATCGCGAAGCACTCGTCAAGCCTCTGGAGCGGGAGAGGTGCTAAGCTGGGGATAAGGTTAGGGTCACCAGATCCGAGGGTATTTATCGTCGCACTTTGCTTCGAAGTAAAAGATAAGCTGGGAATACGTTTGGAGTAAGTAGTATGATATAGAATAGTACACTTACAGTAGGTGGAAGATAGGGAGCCAGGTCGAGAAGATGTCGAAACTCCAAGATGTTTTATCCGGCTTTGGCACAGTTTTAACTGTATGAATAACGTCGCAACTCGTAGAGCTAGAATAGCCGCATACCCGAGTAATAAAATATATATAGTGCACCTTTCGCTTATCCAAGATCCCAACGCCACTTCCAGAGATCCATGGCAGGTTTTACACGTGGAGACCAAGATGATCATCTCTCACGAATCTATCCGAAGTCATGAGCCAAGGCCGAATAAGGGACCCAACGAGGCCCATTGAAAATCCACATCCCCTGACGATCCAAGCAGAATGCGAACGAAGCAGAGTCAAATGTGCCTTCACGTAGATACCGCAGTCTACACTGTAGGAACCTAGGTATAGATCATGTTAGAAGCTAGATAGGAGGAGTCCCACTTCTGGCATGAGACGCGAACTAAATATTGGGCTTGTGACGATCATTACGCAGTCGGCCCTGAGACTACCTACTGTAGATAAGTCTGACAGAAGAGGTCCACATGAGGCTCAAAGGTGCAGCCATTCAGGGCCGCGCGTGGTTGGTCTTGCCGAAACCGTAGCTTAGTGTAGGGAACAGGGAGGCGGCTCGCGAAAATTCTTCATTCACCATCGTCATCAGTATCCACATCCGAGCCCACCTCAACGACATGGCAGCGGAGACTCGTGACTCGGTCAGGTCACGTAACAGAGGTGTGGACTGAATCTGTGGCGCCTGGCGTGTTTGCAACGGCGCGCCGCTGTTAGCTGCCAAGGTCGGCTATGGAGCCGTGCCCTATGTCACGGCGGAGCCGGCTCCAGCAAGGTCGACGGACAGCAGCGGACGTGGCGATTCGTGGACAGGGAGGGCGGCGGGAAGGGACTTCCATAAGCGGTATACCGCGCGTCTGAGAAGAGAGGGGAGGGATTGAGATCGTCGTTGGTGTTTTTTGGATGCCGGACAGGCAGTACAATAGAAAGATAACGTTCCTGTCGCATGATCATTAATCGGTTATATATACTTGATGCTTTAGTCGTCCTTGACTCTTCTCCGAGTTTCCTTCTTCTCGTAGCATCCACCTAAGTCAATTATCATGAATTGATGATTACCTACCTAGCCAGACAACGGGGTTTTACGGTGGTTGAGATAATGGGAGAGGTAGAAGAGAACAAGTACCATAAATAGGGGTATGAGCTAGGCCGAGCTAGGGTCCACAGTTACCCACTAACCGGCATTTCCTCCACTGCCTTGTAGCGCCACTGCCTTGTAGCGCCCCAGTTGCCGGTGCAATTCTGCAGTCTTAGCCAAGTACTTTAGGTAAGTACCTATTATGATGTCATGAGCAACTCTTATACAAGACTACAAGTGCTTGTCTCCTGGCTTTCTTAAAAGATAAATTTTCAAAGCGAATAGACATTTCAGCGATAGTTCAGTTATGTAACATGATTACAGTTTCCTATTACAATATATTCGAATTACAGGCACTTAATCAGCCGGTGATGATAGGAGCTAGAAACCCCAAATGACATGACATGGTACCCTAGATTCCCCAATGACTCGTTTTTCTTGCATTGCAAGGCGAGCCTCCTGGAGGCGGGGAGTCAGAGAAGTCTCCGAGTCACAATTTTCATGAGACCTGAAGAATAAAGCACCCATTACCAATTAGGACTCTCGAGTGGTCAATTAGCGAACGAGGGTCTGTCCTGCAGGGTTTGAACTTGTGCCTCGCGATGCACTGTGCAGTTGTGAAGGACTATCTACACCTCCAGACCATTGCTCATATTTCAGGGCAGGTAGTAAAGCAAGATCATGTAATACTGATTCCCCAGAGCTCTGACTAATGACCCGTGCCGAGCTTTCTTAGGGGATGAATTACTCTTAAGTAGTGGAATTATTTTGAATCCCATCTCGAGGCCTAAGCTAATTATATAACAATCTAAAAATGAAAAACGTACATATTACTCTAAATACAATAAAACATAACTAATTACGTCAAATTTATGTTAGGTTTAATTCATCTTATAAAGCAAAAAAAAGCTTTTTATTCTTTTTTTACACATATACTAGATAAATAGTAATATTTATATGTTTATTCAGATATAGTTGAAAAAAAGGCACATAGACTAGTTATAAAAATACAGTTATAAATACATGAGTAGGAGTATTAACATTAGAGGGCTAGTAAAGCTAATCGTTAGATATTAAAACGGAGCATGCCATACGCATAACCGTACTCTGGAGACCTACATCTAGGCATTATACAGAGATTTAAAAGAATAGTCAAATAGATCACTTTCGAGGGTACTCGCGAGGAGTAGCCAAAGGCTAGCGTGACTAAAAAGAAGCTAATAATATAAAGGCGAGGAGGATAGCTAAATATATAGAAAATCAACGAAAAAACCAAGGCGTGCCCCCTAGGGTGGCTTGCTCATCGCCCTACTTCAATATTCACTCCGCCCTGTTTACACCTGCTAATATGTGATATAAAAGTACTACCTTATTTATTGTACCTAGACTTGTTCTTGAACTAATCCCCCATATAGGCTCTATCTACACAAAAATGCTAAGAAAACCGTCCCTTCCCGTTATCGGTCCCGGATACATACGAAATCCGTTGGGGTCAACCAGAATGTCGTGGCTCCCGAGGGCGATATACTTGTCTTTTCGGTCGACGACGGTTTTGAGGGTGAAATGCCAGCGGACGATGCATATCAGTAGAGACTTCATAGCGACGTCTCTGCTTTCTCGATTAACAAGCAGCAAGGGGGGGACCAGCGCTAGAGGTATGCCGTAGAGTTTATGCTCTTTCTCCCAAGGTTGTTCGTAGCGTTTAAACTTTTGTTCGTCGGGTTTCTCGAAGAATCTAAGCTCTTGTCCGTAGGGTTCCCACAAGAGCGGATTAAGAGGGATGAAGCGACGGATTCGAACAAATTCCTCCCAGATCATGATGCGAAGCTCTGGTGGGAGGCGATTGAATAGGCTGAAGCCGGTGAGCTCAGTGGCACCAGCCACATGACTGGCCTGGCTAGACATTGTAATCTAGATATATCCGCGTAAGAGAAACGGCAGAGAAACCAGTATAATCAGTTAAATTGTACGCTTACCTACCTAGGTAGATATTGCCGAAATCAGCCGGTCTTGTTAGGAGGGATGCAGAACCTATCGATGTCAGGATAATGCAGCTGAGATGATCGGAAACGGAATAGAGAGTTGGACATGGAAGAGTAGAGATGTGATGCGGAGCAGGTTTACCATCGAGAATCAGTACACATAGGGTCTTTTATACTAAGGAACCTGAGTCCCTCGCCTCAGAAACGAGTACATAAGGGAAGCCATTCAAGGAATCAAGGGATCATTCGGATTGGCTGAGAAATGTGATTGAACTACCGTAGGAAAGACAATAGGTGGAGGCAGGTTATATTCTGGAAAATACAGTGACCTACTTCGTAATATGGAACACTCGGTAGTTACGAAGGGGTGTGCTGAGTCGGTGCGGCGGTCTCGCCCTCCTCGTAGCCGCTGGGCCTCTATTTTGCTACTGGCGTGGGTCCTTGCCGTGGCTCCCTGAATTCCCTTATACTACTTCGGAAATAAGTCTCCTACGCCAAAACAAGGGTAATACTAATCTAAATTGCTACCCTGCAGTCTACAGATAAGGGATCGTGAATCCAGTCGTGTTGTCTAGCCCTCAGTACAAGCTGCTCAGAATCGTGTCTTTTGTAGGCGATCCTACAATCAATGCGTCAGCAGGCATCATTTGAATGCAGTTAGTATGGATTTGTTGACTCACATATCTGCCCGAGGCAGATAGACTTCTCGGTTGGACAGACCAAGCATTTGAGAAAGCTTGGTCCCAAACTGCTCCTTGTCCTTTTGGACATTTTCCATGACTCCGAAGTAGATCTGGCTGGTCGTGAGAGCGTAGTTAGGGACGATGGCGGAATCGCTCGTTGCCATGTCTACGAGAGCGAACACCTTGTCTTTGATATCCGAACATTTCCAGTCCCGAAATATATCGATCAACGTCTCTAGTCGTGGCACCGGTGTGTCCGGATGGCGCCAGTGAGCTCGCTGCCACAGCATCATGGCCGCAGAGCTCTGAGCCACCTGCGTGTGAAGTAACCTGTGTGGCCACGGCCAACGCGGCCTATTTAGGGAGACTTCACGCACATTACCATCTAGCTCTTCCGGAATGTTGTCCACCATCGGAAGACATAACCACCCGCGGGTAGGGAATTACATTAAGCAACAAGGAACCAGCATGATGAATCAGAATCCGCGCTTTCGACTTCGGCAATGATATAGTAATTACTTCACAATGAAGCTGTGACAACGATTGATGTAGCTAGGCCTTATTGAGAACTTTTGTTCGTCCTTCAGCAAGAATACCCTTGCCTGCCAGCCCTTTTTCTCTGCAGCATAACTTGGTGTCAGGGTCTAAGGGGGACGACAAGGGTACGGATCTAGCCAAGCCACCTAGGAGTATGTCAGTAGTACAAGGGAGCAACGGTATAGGAAGAACAGACTTCTGAATGTATATAAAGGGAGCCCTTTGGCCCTGACTATTGTATATAGAATCCAAGAAGCAGGCTTGTCTGAATAGACTACACTTGATCCCGTACTGTCAGAGGCACTGGCCAGCTAACCCCACGAGATCTCCCCATACCTCCGTCAGACTTGGAGAGTTGAAAACAAATCCGTATGCTGGAAGGAGAGCTGTGTTGTGGTAAAAACGACGCCGTTAATACCTTGCCGGTATCAACGGTATATATACTCCGTGACAAGCTGAGACGTATCCATGAAGCGGGTTAGCAATGGCCATGCTTCGATCCCTTGACCAAAGAGCAAACGCATTATACGCCTTGTCACTTCTATTTACCTCAATCACACGCCTTTTTGCATATTGGCCTCTGACACAGCCACTACAGCCTGCCTTATTAGTCGACGCGAGTTGGGTGCTGAAGTAGCTCGCCTAGTACTGATTGGCTTGTCTCTTTGACACGTGTATCGCATGAACTAATGCATGGATAGATAAAATGTCAAATCCCAGTCTTTATCCTATGGTAGGATTGTACTAGCATGCGCTTAGGCGTCCAGCTTGATGATGTTCTGCTCCTGCTGCTTAGAACGTGGTACCCTTGTAGCTCTGCAGTTCATTGCGTAGAAAATTAGGAGAGATGATGACACTCATATTAATTGGCTGGCAACCCATTGCTATATACTTGGGCGTCTGCCAAGAACCCGCGGGCTTCTGTGAGCGCTTATGGGTTAGGCTATGTCAGGGCTTAACTCTATCTGAACTACAGGAAAGTACTCCTTGGCCAGTCAGGATTACAGTCTACGAAATTTGTACGAGCTCAGATCTCGGCTAGTACATCTCCTTTGGCGTTGACAAAGACAACACGAGCTCTTCTACTTCTCGCAGAAGAAGTCGGAGCGGCCTTCGTCACAATCCCATTCCGATCCCACGCAAAGTCGACCGAAACTCCCCCTCGGATCCTCAATCCAGACACGCTTCCGCTCCCCCAGGCCGCGGGGATAGCAGCACCGAGCACTACCGTCCTCCCTTTCCTCGCGCCGTACGGGAGCGGCAGGTCGACGACCAACATACTCAGCACAGCCCCCGCGAGTCCGAAGTTGGCGTCGATCTGGAACGGCTGGTTGAGCGCGGTGTACATACTCAGCCCGTTGTTCGCGAAGTTAACGTCGATGGCGTAGCGCAGTTCTTTATAGGCCATGTCCGTATCGTTGAGGCGGGCCCAGCACGCGGCTCGCCACACCTTGGCCCACCCCGCGTTCGCGTCCTCGGCATTGCCCAGCCCCCGAGCGATCAGGGTCTGTCTCACGGCCTCCTGGATCGTGGCGTTGCCGTAACCCCCCGCGTACGACGACATCGAGTACCCCGGATACCATCCGACGAGATGCGAGAGGTGTCGGTGCGTGCTCTTCCCGTCGTACCCGTACGAATCGGGGAGCTTCCACTCCTTGATCCCGCCCCAGGTCGCGAAGTGGATTCCGGAGTCGAGCTTCGCCAAGCTCGAGGCGACGCGCTTGAGGAACGCCGTGTCCTTTTCCCCTGCGACATCGGCGCCGGAGAGAACGTTGTCGAATACCTGGTGGATGAGCTGCTGGTAGTGCGCGCAGCCGAAGGTCGTCGGGCCGGTCTCGGGGCTGTTGCAGGGGTTGACTACCAGCGTTCCATCGTCAAAGAACTCGTCATCCTGGAGCTGCGAAACCCAGAATTCGGCTATGCCCTTGAGTAGAGGGTAGCCTTGCTTCCGGAGCCAGTCGACGTCTTGGGTGTAGTCGAAGCGGTCCCATACGTGCTGCATCATCCATGCCGCGGCTGCCGGATCTAAGCTGGCTCGTTAGCGATCGGAACATAGCGTGTGTGCCCTCATTGTTAAGGACTAAGGGAGTCCGATAGGATAATGAATTAGAGCTCACAGTCTGCCCATTGCGCCCCTTCCTTCATCGCCGTGTGCCCGAAGATGTTCATCTCATTGTGCACCACCCAGCCGTCGGCATCGTAGAGAAGCCTCGCCGTCTCGGACCCGCGGGGGACCCACGTGTCCTGCATGTAGTTCCAGAGAGCGTCCTCCGTCGCGCCGAGCCCCGTCTGCTCGGCGCCCCAGTAGTTCATCTGCAGGTTGATGTTGGCGTGGTAATCCGCGCCCCATGCGGAATCCGTGCGCTCGGTCCATCGGCCTTGAAGGTTGGCGGGCAACGAGTTCTCCCGGGACGACGAGATGAGGAGGTGGCGCGAGTAGTCGAAGAGCAGGGACTCGAGGAACGGGTCGCCTGCTGCGCCTGTCCAGTTGTAGCGGGAGAAGAGGACGGATGTCTCGGTTTCTGACGAGTGCTTGGGGTCGGGGAGGTCTAAGCGGAAGGCGTCCTCGAGAGCTTGGTAGTCTTTTAAATGCCGAGCTAGTAGAGTCTTGTAGTTCTTTTTGACCGCCTTCGCAACAATGTCGGAAATGATACCGTCTGGGTCTCGGCCTCGGAAGGAATAACCGTCTCTTGCACCCCCTTTCTTCTGATCATAGTCCGTGTCTGCCGCGATGACGAGTGTTTGAGTCTTCTGTGCCTTTGAGGACTGGATGACGAGACGACCCGAAGCTGCACAGCTTGCGATTGCGGAATTGTCTAGCGTCTTTGCTATCGCGATGAACTTCATTCCCTGCGGCGAGCCTGCGTGCGTGTATCCCGTCAATCGAGCTGAGTCTGTCCCGCAGGTGGCTGTTGTGAGATCTTCAGAGGTCAGTATATTTTCAAAGCCCACTGCGATGGTGGGTAATGTGCCCGTTGACTCGATACGATAAACGCAGACTTGGTCTGGGTAAGAGCAGAACAGCGACGTCGTGAACTTCGCTTTCCCGGCGGTGAACTGTGTTGTATGGACGCCTGTCTTTAGATCAAGGTTTCTCTTGTAGTCACTGTAGAACTCGAATTCTGGGATGCTGATGGTGACGTTTCCTAGCACTCGGTTGGAGCCGTAGTTTTCTCCTGTGCCCAGAAGAGGCGAAAGGTCTATGTTCATGTCAACATCTTCTGAGTGATGGTTTCCTTCTTCATGGCGTTCCTACCTCCGGTTCCATTTTGGAATATAGTCGCACGTATTTCCGGTAGCGCTTGGTATTTTGGCTCTGCAGGGTTTCCGCCTCGATAACTCTAGTTATGCTGAAGTTAGCAAAGTACATGTGAAGGTTGTAACAATTCGCTAATCTGCTTGACATACCGTGTTCTCAAACGGCCCTCCAGACCATAGTGAGTCCACGTTGAGGCTCAGTTTCTCCAACGCCGGGTTTCCAAAGGAGATGACTAGAGTATTGCGCAGTCAGCATCAAACCGAACAGAGCAGCAGCGTGTTACTAACCCCCAAGCTTTCCATTCCCGACAGGGTAACCTGTCTTTAGCAGGTAGTTGTCCGAATCATCAGGGCCATATCCGGCGGGTGTTCTCGACCAGAGAGATTTTGCATTGGAGAACGTCGGACAGCCGCTGATTATGGCTGCTATTATAGGTGTTGACTTCATTTGGAAAGTCGGCGCACTTCAACTCATTACCCCACGAGAGAGTGTCGTTGAATAATGATGCTATCCCACTACTTCTACATGGGTAGTACTCCACAACTTTTCTGGCTTGCACGAGTGGAATGAAGCATAGCATCACACATCAATGGTTTAGAGCATATGAGGGCTACTTATGTACGCGAGGCCGGCCATTCTTGTTGATTGATACTTATTGGTGGTAAAATGCGGATTGGCTCCATCTTCGGGGTATGCAATGCCACGAGAGTCCATTTGGGGTAATTCGGAGTAATGACGATCAGGCCTAATTCATATACGGTGCAGTGTGGTACAAGTGAAGTTGCTCTATTCACTCTTTATGAAATTATGAGTACATGATGTTTTTATTTTTTATCTTCATTGCTCATGATCAATGAGTGAAAATCTGCGCAAAGTGGTGCAAATTGGAACAGCATGTTCTCAAGAAAAGTCGATCGTTGTGAAATCAATATCAACCCCTGCCCAATCCCGATTCTTCTGTGTCTCTCATTCTATGCGCAGGTTTCCAAATCTTCTCTTTGGGGGGGGGCAAAACTATCCATCCTTCTATTTTCATGTTATCGAGACGGTGATAGTAGTGAATGAAGCTCAAAGAACGAAGCCTGGGCAGGTATGGAGCTCACTGTCCCAGCAGGCCAACAGCCCATTTCTGTTCTGGACAACATCCTCTGTTGGCAAAAGCGTTAGTAATATGAAAAATAGAGGTTGATGACTACACTGCGTTGACGCATATAGGATATCAAATTAACTCACCTAAGTCGACTTCGGTGTTCTGCCATGGCGCGGGCTCCTTGCCAAACATGCGACAGCTACAAGACAGAACGGTCCCATTGTTGCCCGTAAGATGGCAATCCTTGCAGCTTTTCTCGAAGTGTCCACTACACAACATCAGTTAGTGCTTCAAATCTCGAGCGATAGCGAGAGAAATGCCTAGTAGGAGCACGGAGGCAGCTGGAAGAGGCATACTTGATTGTAGCGATGAGATGGCCGTGCGAGTTCATGAGGCAGTAGCTGAGATCGAGGACAGTACAGATCTGACGGCCCTTGTTGGAAGGGCACAGAGTGCTGAGGTATGGCACCTTGTTGATGATGTGGAATTGCGCATTGCCGCCAAAGTTGCATTCCTCTCGCCAACCGGCATCTGCGATGCCAAGATGGAGTAGAGCTGAGAGCAGGAAAGGAATGAGGTGGTGCATTTTGCTGCTTATTGAGATGGGTCAGGTCAAGTGCCTATGCAGTAGCAATAGCTAGAAGTAATCTTTTGAGGCAATGTGTTGAAGTTGAAAATAGTCAGGCTTCCTGGTGGATGACAAGAATACAGATGGGTAGGTTGAAGTGAGAGAGGAGTTAGGTTAGGTACTAGCCTAAGTGTTGAGGGAGTAAAGGTAATATTACATGTAGTTGGCGGCACTACACGAATGCTGATTGTGGGTTGTTAAGGAGGCCAACTCGTTGCTGCCACAGAGATTGTTTGGTTGACCAGAACTTGAAGTACATGTACATGTAGCTTGTAGTCGTCGTAGAATCTCCAAACAGGGAGCTCATTAGTATTTTCATGTTGTGGTTACAACAACAAGGCAGGCACAATTTGGCTAATATTCTAATACTAACAGCATATATAAGTGTCTAGTGTTACAGATTTAAATCTTAGGTAACTGTAATATATATTTTATTTAAACAGCTTCTTAAGTGTTATCTGAGAGACTTTGGATACCCTTTATGATAAAGTCAAGTCCTCTTGAACTCATCATGTGGAATTACGCTTGAAGTTAGGTACTTTCAACTAGCTACGTGAAAGTACCTAAGAGAGTACAAGTTGAAAGTACCTGTTTTGGTAAGCTGTACATGCATTCTAAGAGGTAGGTACCTTGAGTAAGTACATGTAGATAAGTCAAGAAGTTCTTTGGTTTTCGGTGTCATGTGATCTAGCCGCGATAGCAATCCTCCGAATCACTATTGGCTTGCTAACCGATGTCGTGATTGACTTGCCCATCAAGGTTCTCTTACCCAGTCCCAAGGTGGACCAACTGCATGCTTGTCAGTCTGCGACTATATAAGCCAGCTGATGGTTGTACCCAACTTTCCTGCGGGACCTTCGCCTCCTATCTCATCACCTTCGAAAACAACACTACCTGTTGTTGCCGGCGATATGATGACGAGAGCGACCAATGTCAGCCTCATAGTGTTTTTCTATCCCCTCTATCTATCGAGTACAGCAAGCTTCGTCACTTGAAGGTTTCAAATAGATCATACTCATTCACATATTTAAGCGCTTCGCAGAGAGAAGGTGTATTCATCCATCATTTCATTCTTCGTTCAAGTTTGGCGGGCTATGTACGCTGGGGTATCGCGAATATTCATGGCCGATCACTATTCAGACGCCGTCCAATGCAACTAACACACTCCATATTTGTCTATCTAAGGCGGTAAGTCGACCAAGCGCTGTACATGCGAGCCTCCTGGCCAGCAGTGAACTGAGTGTAGCAGGCACTAGAGCCAAAGTCAGTATCGATTACTTCACAATTACGCCGTAGGTTGGTGGGATAGAAGCTTACTCGTCGGTGTAGTCCATGTAGTTGTGGATGGGGTCAGCGCCGCCACCACTGCAGGTGTCACGGCCGGTGGGGCAGCCAGAAGCAGCCGACGCCTCAGCGGGAGTGTCGTCGACGGAGTCGCCGGGGGCGGCGCAGCCACCCTGGAAAGTGTGGTACAGGTTCATCCAGTGACCAACCTCGTGGGTGACGGTGCCGCCCAAGTTGTAGGGAGCCGCAGTACCGCCGGGAACAGATTGAGCAAGGATGGTGCAGCCATCAAGGACGAAGTTGGTCGAGCCAGAGGCGTGGCTGGACGTGGGGAAGTAGCAGTAGCCAAGGAGACCGCCGCCGAGGTTTCCAAGGAAGTAGACGTTCAGGTCAGCGTAGGTACCCTTTCGGAGAGCCTTCTTCATGGCCTGCTCGTTGCCGTCGGCGGCCCAGTTGGAGTTGACAGTCCAGTCGCTGCCGGCAAGCTTGAAGGTGATGCCGTGCGGGCTGTACGCGCTGTTCATGACAGAGAGCTGGTTGTTCAACATGGTTTGCTGCCCACGATGTTAGCATTCGTCATGGCTGGGCCGAGGCGCCACTCGAGATTGAGGGGCAGCATACAGTGAGGTAGCCGCCGCTAAGAGAGTTGGACGAGGCAACGACATGGAAGTAGGCGTTGACGGTGAAACCGGCCAGAGCGCGACCTTCGCCCTTGCTGAGAGCAAGACGCTCCTTTTCGAGCATGGCTTGCGACTCGGCAAACTGCTTGGGGGTAGGATCAGGGGTGCCGCAGAGTCTGGTGGTGTTGAACTTGGCGGCGCTGGCCGCAGCCAGGAGAGCCGAAACGATCAGAGCCTTGAACTGCATTTTGGCTGTCTCTGCAGTGATTATACTGTCACGAGACTGTTGGATGGATGAAGAGAAATGGATGTGGTGAACGAGACAAAAGCGCTGGATGACACAAACCGGTTCTGGAGAGGATCGACTGCCTTCTTTATACTCAGCTCGAGGTTGTGTGCTCCTGCATCACCACATGCTCTTTGTCCATAATGGAGCTCGAGATAACTCCCAGCGCCTGTTGTGGATCCATGGTAGCATCACGTCGGTAAGCGCGACGACGAATATCGAAGATGCAACGACCTGCCTATTTCACACCCATCAGCTGCAACATTCTCTACCATCGACAGTTGTGGCACAGCAGCGGCACGCTGAGTTCGTTAGGAAAGCCAATCAGGGTAGCCGAGATCTAACTAAGGGACTTTCAAATATCAAATGTCGCCGTCAGTTGGTCGAGTCCGACTCTTGGCGCGCTGCGGCCGTAAAGATAAAGTGCCATCTAGGTTGTGGTCGAGGCTCGGAGCACATATGAAGCACACAATTTCCGAACGATAGCTGGGGCTTCTGTTGGGGGCATTTCGGTAGGTGGATTCAGGGACTACATGTCAAAAAGGAAGTTGATAAGCCTGAACCTGACCACGATTGGCAATCACTTCCCTACATGGGATATTCCTCCATCAAGTTTTCGGGTCGCTGCTTGGACTAACTCCCCCAAGGTCAAGCAATAACTTGCCAGATTGTCATAACACCATCAAGTTTCCTTGACGGCGGCAAACGGCCGGCGCATCCCACACTGGACTCCCTATGCCAGCTGCTTCGGCATCTCCTTGTTCGCTACTCAGATGGCCGGGGCGAAAGATCGGCAGTGATTCGAGCTACGGGAGTAAGACTGAGCCGATAGCGCCCATCCACATGGCCAATCATTGCATAGCCCACCACTAAATTCTACACGAGACGACATCACCAACTTCCCCTTATGTTCTCAACCGTAGCGGGGGAGGGGTCGTGACTTGGTCTTGGCTGCTCATCGCACGGCATCAGGGATGCTCGTTCTGCTCGTCAGATAAGATGGCAGGACAGAACCAAAAGCTGAGCAAGCTGGGCAAGCTTGGCAGCCTTGGCTAGAAGCTTATCAACCCTATGCTGGTCAGAAAGAGTCAACCGCTTGCCTCTTGGAGTTTAGTCTGGGCTTTCCCCTGATTCTTGGCGCGACATAGATCCACTCCGCATCGGCATCGCTCTGATTGCCGTTCTCCTCCAGGCTCTAGTGGCGATTTGAGAAACAGTTGGTGCTTTTTGCACGCCACAATTCCATATCCAGAAAGAGGGACCTAGCCCGGCCAGTACCCGGCGTTTCACAGGCAAATACCTTTTGCAGGGATACGGGCTAGCAGCATCATCCAGCTCGGGGGCACCGCAGCCCTGGATTGACCGCAGCGTGTCCGAGGCCCGTGATACACCAAGCTCGAGATCCTTGAACGCGCAACACGCAGCGACCGTTATATAAATAGGGCATTCAGCTATCTGGCGCTCGGTCCAAAAAATACGGCCAGGGTCGCATCCACGGCTCCAATATACTGAGATGAAGGGTATAATTCTCCGACAGCTCGCCTGTTTGACCGTCACCGGTGTTGCATTTTAAAGCTGTACGATATTCCGTATCCTAAAGCTTGGCGCCCAGCCACCCTGCGGTTCTCCTGCAGAATTGCTACGACTTGACAGGAAGGTCTCCACGGCTCATTTTCTGTTGTCGTCTCGTGCTACTGACGTGGCAGTGGATTGTTTCCTTTCTGTGCAGATGGTATCCTATTATTCTCGTATGACGTACTAAAGAAGAGCTACTGCACTGTCTGGCCTGCCTCGTTGAGTGTTAGTCCTCCAAAGTGCGCTACCTATGTTATTGTTGGAGGTGTGACCGATAAGCGCCGCTGTATGCTGTGGGATCTCGATATTCTTTTCGCTCAATGAGGCAACTTGCTCAGGAATGAGAGACGACTTTCCTCATATGAAAATAGCCCTTATTTAATCCTGTACGACGATGGAATTCAACGTGCGAGAGTGTAAGTGAGGGGGATATTAGCTTCATGTCTCTCAATCGCCGCAATGTAGGATGATCACTAATATGTATGACCCCAACCCACGGATCACGGCAACCACAAGCCATGTAACCCAATACTCAGTACGTAAGACCGGCACAACAGATAAGTGTGCAGTCTGTAACATTTTAATTTATTCATATCGGCTGATTGACGTAAGCTGTACCGTACGGGAGTTCCATGAAGATTAGAAATTGGTCAGCACAGAAATTTGCGACATGCTTACGAGAACATTAAGAATGCAAAAACTAGACGCATACTGCCTAAGTGATGGCTTGGCAAGTGGCGTGTGATGTGAATAACGGCAGGAATAAGCCAGAGGCGTTGGTTACATAACTAGAGAAATGAATGGTCTAGTGCTACGATTGATGCAAGCTATCACTGCAGAGTTCTGGTTCCTCGTGAGTGAGATGGCTTAGCCGCGCGTGTGTGATCCTCGCAGCACTACATCTTGGTACCAAACGTATCAGAAGTTTCTAATATTGTAGTCTATCATACAAGAGACAACAGAAGACTTGTGAAGTGAAACAACTGCGAGCCAAAATGATCCGAGACAGGAAAATACAAAGAAAAGCCAATCCCTTCGCAGCAATATCCGATTTTAAACCTTATATCCTCTTGTTCTAACGTTGACACTCGAGATATTTCACGCAGAGCCTCACGGCATGGACTAGAATGAATTGAGAAAGACATAGGATGATCTCGTCTCATGCGCATCATACATTAGTGGCGCGCCCCCTTTTCTCTCATTTCTTCCTCCCTCCCTGCATGCATGCATGCCTCACATGTTTGACGAACCCGGGACGCTGGTTACAATCCCGGCATCACGCAATAAGTCGCCGTGGTTGCATGTAACATCTCGAGGGTAGCTAGTCTGTGACCCCTTTTGCACCTGCCCGACTAGGGCTCCTCTTTTCTGGTACCAGTGTCCGCCGTAATATTGATCGATCAAAAGCACTCTCCCTCGAGCATTGATCGATTAGAAGTCTATGGGAATAGGGGCTAATAAAGGGGCCAACAAGATTAACATCAGGCTGAGTATTGGATCGAGTAACTACGCTCTATTATGAGCTTCGGAAATCCCAGCATGCTTATTATGCATCTTGATTCAATAATAAGCATATGGCCTAGAAGTGCTCGAAAGGGGAGGTTTCCTCCACAGCGTTCATGCGCCACAGGATGGATGGGTATTGCCGACCCTATCATGTCCCAGCGGGATGTAACGGTTGCCTCTGAATATGCAGTATTCGGACACGTATGGGCAATACCTAGTCGACACCCACCGAAAGCGAGCCATGTTGTGTTATTCAGATCTCGGTGGAAGGACAGGGGTTGATTCGTTTGCATGGCAGATCGCTAGCCGGGAGGCCAACCTCATATCGCAACTCTGATAGTGACTTGTGCAAGTAGCTTCAGGCAGTTAGACGTCCTACTTGATATCGCTCTATTTTTCGGGTTTGAAGAGTGATAGTATAGTGCCGCAGTTCTGTAAAGATCTATCACAGTGCTTACTCTAAGTACTGCTGATGAGTACAGAATATTTCTTCTACTTTGATATCTCCCCGGGATGAAATTTCTATCTACTACTAATGTGTCTCTTTTACATGTTTATATAGGTCTCCTGAAGGCCTGTCCTTTAGTACTGCTTAGTGCAGCGACAGTGTTAAAGCATCGATATATAATGTGTGAATGACATGTTCGTCAGCGTACGCCCACACATTAATATAGTATGCCCGCTCTCTTTTGACTTTGTCAAAGCCGAAGACATGCGCACTCAACTTATTTTGAACGTCGCGAATGCTACTGTATCATTTCATATTCAGAGTCTAGACTCTGAGACCTTGACTAATACAATAAGGGGGGGCAAAAGATGGCCCCCTGCAAGATCGCAAAGGCCAAGTCTGAGGCCTAACTCATTTGAGGCCTAGGCTCTTGGCATTTGTCTTGAGTCTTTCCGAATTGGTACTAGGGGAACAGTGGAATAACCTCGGTCCCGGAACTGCGCTAGGGAATTTGATTTTTAAATCAGGAGGGTGAAAGTTCGAAACCTTTCGCAGGAGCGATCTCTCCCTTTTTGCGCATATTGACATTTCGTTGCCTAGTGCATTGTCTTGTCCATGAGTCTTTCCATAGGTATTGTCAGATACTCTCTTAAGCCGGATCAATGCATGATGCAGCTGTCTGAAGGATCAATAACCTTTTCGCAAACAATGACGTGCAGCAAAACGTAAGACACTTGGCACAGCTGAATGTGCAGTCTTCTGGGCGACAGGGAGAGGCTCGCAGCGCCCAGCAGCTAGAAGCCATGTAGCTGTTCGATATCCGAAGCGGGCCCCTAACCTGGGCGTATGTAAATGCAGAGGCGAGAGAAGAGTGGTATCGGAAATATCAAGAGTATTGATAATCCAGTTTCCTTAAAGGCAGGGGTTGGCCTCCTGGGAATTGTCAGATTTGGTGATTTCAACTGTAGTAGTATTAATCCTGTTGTATATGTCTCACAGGCTCCTCCGTCGCTTATCTTGCAGGTCTAAGTATAGTACACCAGGCTAACTATTAATACCAGTTATATAACTACTAAAGCTTGCCACTAGTCCTTATTAGGCTTGTTTGCATATTTAATATCTAATATACCTTTTTAGAAATAGCTGCAATAAAAGGTTTTTTTAGATAGTCTTACTACTATAATATTAATGCTTTATTTTTTAGTATATATAAAGCTTAATAGTTACTAAATATTATTATAGCTATAATTTTATTTTTTATAAATGCGTTTATAATAACATTTTGGTATAATAATTATAGATATTATAGTTAATAAATAGGTATATAGTTAAGTACTTATTATAGCTATATATTATAAAAAAAAAAAAAGCTTAGTTATATAAGTAAATATAAAGAAGGTATTTAGCAAACTAGCTGCCTTTTTTTTATAGGCTTTAAAAAAACTGCTTTTTTTTTTCTTTTTTCTTTTTTAGCTTTATAAATTAAAGGACTTATAAATAACTTATTTTTTCTTTTATGCTGCACTAGTTTTTTATTTCTAATAAGCTTATTGCTAACTTTTACGTTTATTTAGTTTATAAAAAATAATTATATATATGCTACCACTGCTTATAAATATAACGTTTATTATATATAAAACGTAGGCTTATTTATAATTGCTAACAAATATAGCTATTACTACTATTACTAATAGTAATACTATTGCTATACCATTTATTATACTATCGCTTACTATTATTAAGCTTTTTATTGTTTTTTTTTTTAAAAAGTAATAGTAATATTTTAATATAATACCTTATGCTAAAAAAGGTAAGCCTTAAACTTAGGCAACCTATTAAAGTTATACTAAGCTTTTATTTTTTTTTTAGCTTTAATTATACTACTGCTTTTACTCCAACTTAAAATAAAGTATAATAAGGTGCTACTACTACTATTAGTACTTTTTTTAGCTTAACTAGCTTAACGCTTTTATTGCCTAATAAACATATTATATTTAATAGCTAAATTATTTTTATAATATTAGTACTTCTGCTATACTTACTAGAGCATGCTATTGTTATTTTTACTATAGCTTTTTTATTAAGCGTTTATAAAGCAGAAATAATAAGCTTTAATTTTTTAGCTAGTATTTCTTACTTTTATTTTTGCGTTAGCTTAGTATGCTTTTTATTTTAGTAAAAAATGCTATACTTATGTTGCATTTGTAGTACCTTCTAAGGGCGCTTAAATAGCAAGTACTAAAAAACTATAAATAAAAATATAAGATATTTTAAGTACTTTTTTAGTTATATTTGCTAGCTTATATATATATACTAATAAGTTTATTAGTAAGCTAAATTAATTAATTAATTTTATTTAGCTTTACTAATACTGCCTATGCTACCTGCGCCTTCTGCAATATTTTAGTTGCTATTACTTCTATTTACTATATAGTAGCGCTTTATACTATAGTATAAACACTTCTAGCCTTTAAAAACAATAATAATAACAATAATAACAATAATAATAATAAAAAATAAAAAAAGTTTAATTAAAGGTTTTTTTTTTGCTTTTTAATTAGTTAGTAATTAATAATTACTATTTTCTTTTTTTTTTAATAACTTTTTTAATTTTTATAGCATAAATCTAAATTAAGTATTAATAGCTTATTTTAATAATTTTTTTCTTAAAAATAAATTTTTAAGCTTATTAATACTAATTAAAAGGCTTACTAAAAATATCTTTTTATTTAATAGTTTAACTAAGTTTAATTAAGCTAAAAAAAGTAACTATTTTTATACTAAAAAAGCTTTTATAAGCCTGTTAGTAATTATTTTATTAGTAAAAATATATTTTATATAAAAAGCTTTTTATTTTACTTTTTGCTGCAGCTAGTAATTATAAATATTAATATACTATAATTTAGTATATAATAGCTTAAGTTTTTTTATAATTAAGCTAATAGTTTGTTAATTATTGCACTAAATTTAAATATATTATATATTTAGCGTTATTTTAAGCTTATTAATTAGTTTATTAATAAATATAGCTTTTTTTACAGCTTAAGCTAACATAAATAGTTTAGCTTTAGTTATTAAAGTAGTAATAATATTTTATTTATTAGCTCTTTAGTTAATAATTTCTCTAAAAAGCTTTATAATATAGGTTTAAAAGCTTTTTTAATTAATTATATTATTAGTAAAAAATATATTGTTTATAACTATAAAGTTGTTTTTATTGCCAAATTATAATATATAATTTTTTATTAATAGTAAGTAGCTAATAAGCCTATTAATTGCTTTATAATGCTTAAAAAAAGATTATAATTAAATTAAGCTAGTTAAAATATATTAAACGCAATATCTAGTTAAATAATTACTATAAAATATAGTATAAATCTAACTTTTTATTAGTAGCGCTTAATACTTTATAGTAAAAAGATCTTTTTATATAAAAGTAATTTTTTTGCTTTTATTAGCGTTATAATATAAGTAATAAAAGAGTTATTTTATAGTTTAGTAATTTTTTCGATATAAAAAGCTTATAATAACTATAAAAGCTGTTTTAACTTATTATAGATAATTTCTACTTTTAAAAACTATTATAAATTATTATTTTTAGTAAAATTATAGCGGTTTTTTAATAAAGTAATTAGTTTATTTGCAATATATTAGCGCTTTTTTTAATAAGCTATTATAATATCGTTTATATAAACAAATAATAATACTTTATTTTTTAAAAAATAGTAAGGTTTATATAATATAGGTATAAAGTTAAGCTTTTATAATAAAAAGGTTAGCTTTTTTTGCTATAGCAAAAAAAACTTTTATAACTTATATAAAGCTTATAATAACTTTAGTATAATGCTTAGCTTATAATAGCTTAAAAGTATTTTTATATAAACGTTTTTAAAAAGTTTAGCATTTATAAATACGTTTATAATGTTATATTGCTTTAACTTTAAATTAAATTTTGCTATAATTATTATTAGCGTTTTAAAAAACCTTTTTACTAAAGTGCTAGCATAAGTGTTTTTTTTATTAGTATTTAGCTATTAATTTCTTTAAACTATTAAGCAAGCTTTATACTTTATATAATAGCTATACTTATTAAACTTATATATATATACTTATATATAGTTTAAAATTAAGTTTTTTTATAATAAGCTTTTAGTTACTTTTTTTTAGGTTTTTATTTTTTTATAACTTTAAAAGTATATTTCTTTTATTTAGTAAAAATAAACTTTTATTAGATAATTAAGTAACTTATTATGCTATTTTAGTAGTAAAAATAAGTTTTTATAATAAATTTTTTCTTGTTTTATAATATAGTTGCATAAAGAGGGTACATTAGTATATAAGTACATACTAATTAAGAAAGTTATAGCAAAAGCTTTACTATAAGCCCTAAAGTAAGTAATAGTATTTAGCTTATAAAATAACTACTTATACCTAAATAAATAGATTTTATAAACTTTTTAAAGACTTTTTTTTTCTGTTTTTATAATTTAATAAAATTTTACTTTTAGGCGTACTTATTAAAGTAGTACTACCTATTAACGTTTTATTATAAAAATTAAACTAAATTATACTATTACTTTTTTAATAACTTTTTTTTAAAAACAAAAAGCTTTTTTATTTGCTTAGTACTGCAGATATAAACGCCTGCTCTATAGTATTGCAGCTAAGCCGGCAATTACTATTTTAGCGTATATACGATCAACACGCTAACCTTATTAGGTAAAGCAAGCCTTTTAGTAGGTACTCTTATATACCTTGTTAAGTTTTAAACTTTTGTTTTAGTTTGCAGCTTTAGCTAAAGCGTAAAACTTAAGCGTAAGCTTAGCAATATATTTTTATATTTTAGTTAAAAATAGCATAAATATTATAGATTTTTTATTTTAGTTTGTAGCTTTAGCTAAAGTATAAACCTTTTTTACGCTAGTTTGTAACTTTAGTTAAAATATAGATTTTTATTATTACTTTTTTTTTATTATTTATTTTATTAAACTATTTTATAAAATAGCAAAAATGTTAAAACAAATGCTATTTAATATTAATTTTATAAATATAGTTATTCTACCTTTAGTAATAAGTACTAAATTATAATTAAAATAAGGTTTTTTTATTTAATAGCTTTTAAAAACTATAAGCGCTAGACTTTTTAGCTAAAACTAAATAATTAAAAAAATAAGTTTTAATAAATATATTATTAAATAGCTTTATTAAAAATCTAAAAAGTAAAATAAAGCTTTATATAATTTAAACTATTAAATAAAAAAGTATAATACTAATTTAAAAGCTTTTATTTTCTACTTATAAATTTTAAATAAAACTTGCTAAAGCTATAGCTGCAAATATAACTACAAATAAAAGCTAAAATGTGCCTAAAAAAAAAGGCAAAAAAAATAGTTCTATTTAACAACTTATTTAGCAATAAAAAAGCTAAAACATTTAACTATGCTATATTTAATCTATATTAAAAGAAATTAATTTAACAAAATTAATAAAGTTTAAACTTTAACTTTAATTTATTAAATAATAGCTTTAACTTAAAGCTTAAAAATAGTTATAAACTAAAGAAACTATAAAAACTATAAAAACTTTAAAAACTATAAAGTTTATAAAATAACTAACCTTTTTAGTTTAAAACTCCTTTTATATAAAATAACAACTTTTTCTTAAATAGTACTAAACTATGCTATAAAAAAATAAGCACTTTTAACTCCACATATAATAACTTTAACAATTTAAGCATAATTACTAAAAAAAAAAATATTATTTTTATAAACATATACTTATTTATTAATTAATTTAACTTCTTTTTTAAAAATAAAAAGACTTGCTATAATTACAAGCAGTAAATTCTATTGCTATTTTAAATACTATTAATTAAACCTACTATTTTATAATAAAACAACAAAATTAGCCTTTTAATACAAACTTACTTTTATAAAAGTAGCTTAAAAATATTAATAAAGCTTTAAAGAAATAGTTTATTATAGATTTAAGCATTACTATAAAAAGATTTAAAAAAAACAAACTTATATTATATAATATTTATTATAATAAGCATACTTTACTATAATTTATTTAAAAAAAGGTTTAGTATACTAAAGCTATAAGCATACTAAGCAAAAATAACAACAATTAATAAAACGTTATATTATAAATCTATAATAGTATAAAACTTAAACTTAAATAATTTCTTAAACTACCGCTAAAAAACTTATTATTAGAAAAATATATACTTAAAATAAAAAAAGTAAAAAAAAATATATAAAATCTAGCTAAAAAAATCATTAGTCGAAAAAGCAAGTTATTATACTTTAAATTTTTTTACGTTAACTTTGCTTAGCTAAGCAATAATTCTTGCTTTTTTTTTATATATAATACCTTATACTATAATTATAACTTATAAAGTAGATTAAATAACCGCTTATATAACCAAGATTGTTATAGCTTTTAATAATATAGTAAAAGTTATAATTAATAAAGATTATATTATAACAATAATAATAGGTATAATAATTAATATAGCAACAATTAATTATAATGTAATAGCTTAAACTACTTATAATATAACTATAGCAGAAATAAATAAAACTTTAGATATAATAAACGCAACTATAATTAAAATTAAACCAGTAAAAAAAACAATAAAAACTAAAATAAAAACTAAAATAGTAATAATAAAAACTAAAACTAAAATAGCAATTAATAATATTTAAATTATAGAAATAATAGGAATTATTAACGGAATTTAAGCTACAATAGCTATAAAAATAACAACTGCACTTATAAAATATATTTTGCTAAATCTAACCATAGTTAATTAACAAACTACTATTTATTAAGCAATAAATAAAACAATATATTTAAAATGTTATATTAACTTAACTCTAATTTTACTTGCTATAAATACTATATAAAATTTAAGTTATTTGTTATAAAAAATATATATTTATACAAATGTTAACCTAGCGTTAAACTTAAAAAAATTAAAAGTATTTTGCTTTTAAACCTTTAAAAAAGAACCTATAAGTACTATAATATTTTACTACTATTTTGTAATACTTTGTTTAAACATTTTAGCTATTACTAAAATATAAAATAAAGAACCGTTTAGTATACTAATGCTGCTTTTAATTATTGCTTAATTAAAGTTAAAAATTAAAAGCTTAATATAGTTTCTTAAAAAAAAACCTCTTAAAAGCTTATAGCTAATAATAATTTAACTATTAAAAATAATAATATTAAAGTTAAAAATATACTAAAGTATAACTTAATTAAACTTTTATAGTTTTTATAGACTATATATTTACATTTTCTTGCTAAAGCTAGCAAAACTAACAAAAACGTAAAAGTTTGCGCAAACTTTAGCATAAGTACTATATATATTAAATATACCTTTTTTAACACTTTTAAATATACTATTAAAAAGTATACCAATTATGCTAAAAGCTTTAAATTAAGCACTATTAAGTTATAAAAATAGGCTACCTTTTAAATCGACTGCAAAAGTATTAATAGTAAAAAAAAAACGCAAATTAAAAGATTTAAAAAGCAAAAATAAGTTATAAAAAACTTTAAGCCTAACCTACTACTTAAAAATAACTTCTTTTTGCTTTATAAAGCAAATATCTGCTATATAATTTATGTAATTACTTTCTTTTTAATAAATAATTTTTAAATAGAATTTAAAGTTACTATAAAAGCGTATAAGTATATAAAAAAAATTATAAACTAAAAATAAATTAAACTAAAAGTTAAAAAGTTAGCTTATATAGCTATAAATTATAAAGTGCTACTTATTAATCACAATTTCTACTTTTTAGCTACTAATAATATACTAACTACTATAAATACCTTAATAAATATAAAAATTTTGCAAGTTATACTAATAATTAATACGTTTAATAAATATATTATTATACCTAAAAAAACTAAGCTAAGTTATATATATAAAAACAAAACCTTAAATTATTATACTATATTTTTTAAAAAAGCCTTTGGTGCGCTAGCTTTTGCTACTGCTACTATAAGTATAATTAGCAATATTTCTTTAACTTTTATAGAAATAAATACTAGCCCTAATATTTTAGCAAGCTATATACTAGCGGTATTTAGTATACCTATTAGCTTAAAAGCGAAATTTAAGTTAAATTCTGTTACTATAGCTATTATAACAGAATCTGTTTTATTTAAAAAAACAATAACTTTTAATAAGATTGCTAACTTTATAATCTTTTAACCTATAATATTTATATTTAACATTTTACTTATAGATACTATAAAAGCAATAATTAATAATATTAACAATATAAATAGCAAAACTATAAGCAATTTAAGACTTATTTTATTAATTAAACTTTTATAACTAAAGATTTTTAAGATATAATTTATACTTAGAATTAAAAAGCTTATAAACTTTTTAAAAATTATAATAGATATTAGTATATATATATATGCTAAATAAGCCTTAATTGCTAAAAAATTCTAAAAAATTGTTAAAGCTTTTAATATCTAAAAAAATAAAAGCACTATAAATATACTAATTAATTAGCAATTTAAAATACCTTTAGTAAAAAAATAGTAAAACTAAAACGTTAAACTAAATAGCTAATTATATTTTCTTAGTCGTAAAAATATAAACATATTTAATAAGTACTATAATAAACTATATAGCTAAAATAAAATAGATTAAGTAAACAAACCTACTTTTTTTATATATTTAGTCTTTATAATCTAGCATACTATCTTTAACAAAAGCAAAAAGCTTAACAAAATAATATAGAAAGAAAAAGTAGTAGTAAATTTATATAAGCTTAATAAAGTAGTAGTACTTAACAATTATTTTTTACTATTATAAGCTAAAGTTATATTATCTTTATATAATAAATACTATATAATAGTTATTAATGCTACTTTGTTTTTTTATTAGTTCTTTATATATTCTAACTACTAGAATAAATTTGCAGTAATTAGCTTATAAGAAATAAAATACTACTATATTATAATTATAAAATTTTATAATAGCTTAGCTTATATATAAAAATATATAAACAACCTATTTTAAAATTATAGTTAATATTATAAAATATTTATTAACGATATTATAATTTTCTTAAAAATAGCTAATTAGTATAAAAAATATTTTTAAACTATTTTTAAGCTATTTTTAAAAAAAAACATTGCTATATTTCCAACTAAATTGTTTATTAAGTATTTTTTAGTAGATTTATTAAGCTTTTGTATAAATATATTTGGTTTAGCTAATATAGCTAACAAAATTGCTACATTTTAAAACTTAGCTTTTCTATAATAGCTAAAAGCTTTAAAATAATATATTAAAGCTAGCGGTTTTTTTTAAAATCTAATTCTATATTATATAAAGCTTTTTAAGCTACTTTAAAAGCATAAAGTATCTTTTCTAGCAAAAAAAAAAAAATTAAAATATATTAAAATAAGTAAACCTAATAAACAAAAAGCATATATTTTAACAATATATTATAAACTAACAAAAGCTAAAAAAGCTTTCTTTAAAGCTATATAAAATATAATATATAATAAAACAAACTTATACTATTATAACCTTAATTAAAAGCTATTTTTATAAATCGATAGGTTATTTTAAAGAGGTTTTAAAGTTATAGTATTTTATACTATACCTAAATATAAATAAAAACTAAAAAAAGTTATATTATACTTTAAAGTTTAACTAATTATATATTTTAGCAAATATTTATTAAATATAAAAATATGCTATAAACTTTTTAAATAAGAAATAGCCTATTTAGTTTAAGCTACTAAAAAGTTTTGCACTATAATTTAATTTAACAAAAAGCTAGTTATTATACTAACTAATTACTCTGCTATAAAAAGTATAGTTAAACAAATAACTTTAAAAACTTTAGCTATAGATAAAGCAAACAAAAAATTAATTAATTTTTCTATATACCTTTTATAATATAAACTATATATATATTATTTTTTTAGATACTTTAACTATATACTAAACGTGCTTAATTATTTATAACATATTGTTAATATAATAAACCTAAATAGTAAATTACAAAAGTTTAATAATTTAGCTATACTAAATACTATTTAAAACAATAGTAATATAATATAAAATATATTGCTATTAAAAGCTGTTATAAAAAACTTTATAGTAAAAAATTTTAAACTTACTTATTAAAAAGATACTAAATATATATAAATTTTAAATAATATAAAAAAAAAAACAATAAAAATGTTAACAACTTTTTAAAGCTTAGCTATTTTTTTAACTTATATAATAGTTTTATTTATAATATATATAACAATATTAAACAATTATATATATTTTATAATATAGTTAAAAAGATATTCAAATTAGCTTACAATAAGAAATACTATTAAAAAATGCAAAAAATAATAAAAGCTTTTAAACCTTTTACTATCGCTAATAAAATATAGCTTATAAAAAAGTATATAAAATACTGTAGAACTTATAGCTTAAATTAAACAAACAAATAAAAGCTACTAGAAAGCTTATACTTTATCTAACTAAAAAAAAATAACGCTTTTTTAATAAAAACTATAGCAATTAATTTTATTTTTGTACTACTAAAAGCTAAAACTAAAAATACTTTATAATAGCTTAGTAAAACTAAGCTATACTTTAGTATTTATAACTCTATAATAACTATAACTTATTACTTATTTAAACATAGTTTTCTTATTTTTAAGCATAAAAAATATACCGCTAAAAAATAAGGAATAGCTTTAATTAAATAACTTTTGCTATATAACTAAAGTATTTTTAAAGAAATTATTTTTAATTAAGACTAGAAATTTACTTTAAAATTTTAGTAAAATATTTAAAAAATATTTAATATAAAGCTATTAATAACAATAGTATACTACTTCTAAATAAATAAAATATTTAAAAAAAAGAATTAAACTATTAAAATTGCTATATAATATTACAATTTTATAAAACCTAAAACAAATTAAGTAAATATTATACTATTCTTATAATAAAATCTAAATATAGCATACTTTAGTTTTATATAATTTATACTATATAAATAGCTATTTAAATTTAAACTATTAAAAATACTAAAAATACTAATTAATGCAAAAAACTTAAAGAAATTTAATAATATTTAATTTTTTTGTAACTACTTTAGAAAAAATATATAATTAGCTATAGATTTTGCTTAAGCTATAGCAAAAAAATATTATAACAATAAGTATTAAGCAGTTAAATTTGCTATCAAAAACAAAATATATTTATAATTACATAAAAAATATTATTTTCTAAAAAGATTGTTTTAAAAGTATTTATAGCAATAGTTAGAACTATAAGTTATTAAATATAAAATAGGCGATCTTTTCTATAAGCTTAACTTTTTTGAAAATTTTGGTATATATTTAGTTATTTTTATTAAATACCTATATAGCATATCTAAAAAAGAGAATTTATTTAGCAGATTAGTACTTTTGCTTAAACTTATTAAAATAGAGCAAAAAAACTCTGACGTAAAAAAAAGTAAAGTTTATAAAATAAAAATAATTTTTAACTATTAACTTAATTGTTAAAAAACAAAGTTTAACTATTTAATTAAATAAAAAGATTAAAAATATAAGTTTAATAAATAGAAATTAAAATAGCAACTTTGCTATAGTAGTAAACTTATTAAAAAATACTAAAACTATAACAAACTTAAACTTAAAATCTCTAGTTTTATTACTAGTTATAAATACAAACAATTGTATAACTAAATTATAAAAATATTTGCGCCTATAGTAACTCCTAATTAAAAAAGAAATAATAAAAACAAAAAAGTTCTAAAGAAAAAAAAAGGTAAGCTTAAAAAAAGTAGCAATTAATTGCTAAAAATAGCAAGAAGTTTTCTATATAACCGGCATATAATATAGTTATATAAAGAAAATATATTAATATATAAGTACGTACTAATTAAAAAAGTTATAGCAAAAGCTTTACTATAAGCTCTAAGGCAGGTAATAGCACCTAGCTTACAAAATAACTACTTATACCTAAATAAATAAATTCTATAAACTCTTTAAAGACCTTTTTTCTCCATCTTTATAATTTAACAGAATTTTACCCTTAGGCGCACTTATTATTTTGCTAGTTTTTTTTTTAAGCAAGCTTTTAAATAATTTATAACTAGCTTGCTATTCTTTTTTTCTAAGTTAGCAAAATTTTTAGCAGAATTTTATAACTATAGTAAAATATTTAAGCAAGCATTTAAGCTATCTTTAATAAGCTTTAGTACTTTTTTTTATATATAATTACTTTTATTAAAATTTAGTAGCTAAGTTAAAATTTTATAGGTATTAAAAGTAAAGCTTTTAGCAAAATTTAGTAGCTATAATAAGTTATAAAAATAAGCTTATATATAATTACTAATATATTTTAAAGCTTTTTTTAGTTTAATAATAAAGCTATTATTAAAATTTAGTAACTAAGATTAAATTTTATAAATAGCTATTAAATTTTTTAATAGTTTAGCTTGTTTAGCTTTAATAAATAATTTACTATTAATAATTAACTAGCTTTATAGCTAAGCTATATTAAAATAGGCTATTTAAAGCTTATTTGGTTTTTTTTTTAACTTTAACTTCTTTAGTTTAATAAAAGCATGCTTACTAGTTCTTTTATAAGTAAAAGGTTTAGCTTTTAAAGTTAAACTATAGCTTAATTAAATAAAGCAGCCTTTAATAATTTAAAAAGTATAAGTAAGCTTATATTAAATTTAAAATTTATATAAAAGTATACTTTTTTTTTTTAAGCTTTTTAGTTATTCTTTATAAGCTTATTTTTGCTAGAATTACTTTTTACTTTAGCATTATTTAAAACTTTTATAGCTTTTTTTGGTATTATAATAGCATGCTTATTATTTTTTTATTTAGGTATAATATTTTTAGTATTTTTAGTAACTTTTTAATAAGTTATATTTTAAAGTAATACTTAGTACTTTTTTATTATTATTTTAAAAAGATTGTTATAAAATTTGTTAATATTATTATTAAAAAATTCGTTTTTATTAAAGTTAATATTTTTAGTTATAATAACTTTATTATTTTTAAAAAGTTATATTTAGTAAGTAATAGTTAATTTATAGCTAATTAGATAGCTTATTTAAGCATTTAAATTAAGCTTTTAATACTTTTTTTTTTTTAGCTATACTTTAAAAATTATAACAAACGCTAAATATTTATATATTTTTAAATACCTTATATAAAAAGATTATTTTTAGTTAATAATTTCTTAAATATAGTTAAAATAAATATAAAACTTTTTATAAAACGCTTACTAGCTATTAATTTACTAAAAAGTTTAATTATAAAAATATACTATTAAATATATAATTTTTAGCTATAAAAACATAAAAAACTTATAGCTATTCTTTATAAAGCTTATTTTATATTTAATAATTCTTTTTACTTTTTTTGCTATATTATTAAGTACTTAAGTATTAAATAAAAAAGGCTTAAATTTAATTTTATAAGTTTAAGTAATCAATTTTGCTAGTTTTATTAAGTATTTTCTTATTTTTATAAGCTTATTATTATACTTAATAACTTTTATAGTTATATTATAATATAATTTAAATTATTTTATATAGTTTTTAAAAGCAGCTTATATAGTATTTATAAGTTTATTATTAATATAATAATTTTATATATAATTAGAAAATCGATTAGTAATTAGTATTACTTTTTAAAAGTATTTATTACTAATATTAAGCTAATTAAATTTATAAAAATTAATAGCTAAACAATTTTTTATTTCTATTATTTTTAATTAAACATTTTATATAAATTTTTAATATACTTTTAACTTATTATAAATTATATAGTTATTTATATAAATTTTGTTATTTAAGTAAGCTATAATTGCTGCTTTTTTAATATAATTAATTAGTTATTTTAAAAGTTTTAAGCTAATATATTTAAACTATTAATACTAGCAGTATAAGCTTATTTAAGCTTTTAAACTTTTAATATATAAATTTAATAAATTTTGTTAAATATAAAAGGTTTAAGCTATTAAGTGGATAAATAAGTACTTAATAATATATTGCTTATATATATGTAATAGGCTATATAAAAAAGCTTTTCTTTAGTGCTTAAAAAAATCTAATTTTAGCTTATTTTTTTAGTATACTTTTTTTTAATTTAAAAATTAAAAAAAAATTAAGTTAGTAGCTATATTAAAATAGAATACTATATTATATAACTTATAAATTGTTAATCTTTTAAATCTTTAAATCTTAATGTTAAATTTGCTATAGCTATATATTTAAATTGTACTATTTTTTGCTAATATTACATTTTTTAAATTAATAGTTTTAAAGTTTAAAAATTAACTTACCTTATTAAATATATAAATTAACGTTTTAAAATCTACTATTGCAAAGTTTTATAAAACATAAGTTTTAAAAAGCTCTTTATTTACTATAAATAAGCTTTTAATCTAAGCTATAAGTAGGTATAACTATTAATTCTTTAAGCTAAGCTTTTTAAAATTAAATTTAATCCGTTTTTTTTATTTCTACTATTGTTTTACTTTATTTATAGCTTTTTTAACGCTTTTTTTGTTTTTTATTTAAAGGTTTATTAATTGTTTAATTATTTAATTTAAATTCTAGCTATTTAAGCAGAACTTTAAAAATACTAGCTAGCAAAGCCTTATTTTATAGCAGCTAAAGCATATAATATATTTAGTTATATTTAAGATTTATTTTTTAGCTTTTGTTTTTATATTTGCTTAAAAACGCTTTATAAAAGTGCTTTTAAAGTTTTTAAGAACTTTAAGGTTTAATTTTCTATTTCTAAGTTTATATTATAACTTATAGGCTTATTTATTTTTTTAAAATAGTTTTAGGAAATTTTTTTTAAAAAAGTTTGTAAGCTTATTTGTTGCTCTATTATTTATAGTATTATAAATAGCAAATATACCTTTAATAAGCTTACTAAGCACTTATATAATACTTAAAATTACTACTTTTTTGTAAAAATTATTAGCAATAGTACTAATTATAAATATATTATTAATAATTTTTTTTTTTTGCTATAATTGCTTTTAAAAAAAATAGTCTATATAAAATATATAGTTTAAAAAGCTTATTTTAAGTTAGTAATAAGCTTAAATGCTTTTTTTACTTTTACTTTTTCTAAAGCTGCTTTAGTAATTTTATTTTACTACTATTTTGTTTAACTTGCTAAATCTTTAATAAGCTTTTTAAATAACCTATTAATAAATGCTTTATATTTATTCTTATACTTAAATTTAAGTACTTATTAAAATACCTTTTTAAACTCTTTAAAGTTATTATATTACTAGTTAATTGTTTAATTAGCTTTTATATATATTAAATAATAAATTAGTTTAACCATTTTATATATCTATTTAAAAAGTTTAATTTGTTTTACTTTATAGGTATTATAGTACTTTATTGCTAAATTATACTACTGCTAAATAGTTTAAAAAGCTAATTTTGCTACTTATATTAAATTTATTATAGTTGCTATTACAAAATTAATATTTCTAGTTATAAAGTTTTTTATTTTTAAAGTACTTAGTATTACTAGCTATAAAGCTTATTTTAAAACTAGTTATAAGTATTTTTAGAGGTTTTAGCTATATGCTCTAGCTATAAAGTCTTTATTTTATAGTAAAAAGTTATTAAAGAAATTAAAAATAGTAGCAAATAATTTTAACATTATATTAATTTTCTAATACTTTAGTATTAAGCTTATTAATAAAATATAGAAATTAATAAGACTTTTAATTGTTAGATTTAGTAATTTTAATTATAGTAGTATTAATCCTGTTATATATATCTTATAGGCTTTTCTGTCGCTTATTTTGCAGGTCTAAGTACAGTATACTAGGCTAACTATTAATACCAGTTATATGACTACTAGAGCTTGCTACTAGTCCTTATTAGGCTTGTTTACATGTTTAATATCTAACAGGAATTCTATCTATGTGGCTAACCTACGTTGGACAGGTCTACATCCTAGGGTATGCCAACTCCACTTATTTTTATAGTGCCTTTGTTCTACCTTTTGATGTTCTAATTAACTATTTTATTTGCTATTTTAACTGCGTTATATCCTAGTAGTACTAGGGTGTTTAACTAACTATTAAAACAGGTATAAAGAATAGTTGCAACATTATACATAGGTAGGTACCTTCTTTCTCTATAAGTACATTTTACCCCTGCTATAACTAATACCTAATGGAAGATTGGGCAAAATAAGTGGAGCTTAGCACACCTTAGGATGTAGACCTGTCTAACGTAGGTGGGTTATTCTAGTGGGGGCCCGTCTAAGACGCCTGGACTGAAGCATTCTAGGGAAGGAACAGGCGGGGTAGTATCCAGAGTACCGGAATTGTGCGCTTTACAAAGAAATTCGCCAATAACCTATGGTAGCTTAGCATATAGCTTAGGCCATGCTGCCTTTCATCATCCTAGGTATGTTCTGAGAGGAAATACTGAGGACCGATAACCAGTCTCTAGTAACGGGTGTCGACCTTCTCATTAGACTTATTCGCGCACCGTGAGACTAAAGCCTAGAGACCTGAATAGAAAGTGATATATGCTGGGCCGTAGAGCACAACATAGGAACTAGTGTTGGATATACTTTGAAAAGAGACTCTGGTATCGTATCCTGACCGTGGCATCTCACCTCTAAATAATATATGTAGGCTTAATCGTATTATTTGCGGTGGTGTGATTAAAATTAGTGTAATAAGCTCATAAAGTCTTAGATAGTTATATGATTGCCAGATTATTCATCTCTGGTTTTGACACCTAGTGATCTCAGGTTTAACATAACTAAAAACATCGAGGTTAGTAATTCCTACACGAAAACTGCACTTTTATACGGTGAAGCAGTGCTGATACAAGCAAACATGAGCTATCAGATATTATGATCAGCGCCTAGGTGGGAGCTTTGCAATTTATGTCATGGTTTTTCAGCCGGTGCTCCGCCCATGAGACTGATGATCTGTTTGATTTAGTATACATGCATGTCTTATATACAACATTTTCCCGGAATGTGGAATACTCTTATGGGGCCGTGCATCAAGTTTTCATGACATGGGGTTCAACGATTTTCACAGCCAATCTCTATGTTATTTACCATAAATATTCTTAGTCCCGTGACATGATTTCCAATTATCTTGATCGCTTCACTACGGTCGGATGTATATGAATCCATCCCCAACTTCTGTTTTCCATCTGTATATTGAAACAATTCCTCGTGCCAGTATCCCTTGCCTCGGTACGCGCCAATGCCTGTCGGCTACGTCAGTACCAAGTATTTTCTTATCTACCCGGTTTAATCGGTAATATTCCTCTAGAGAGTTAACAGTTCAAAAGGTCATCATAATGTATAGAGGCAGAGTTCCTGGTCTACAAAGTCATTTAGCGCAGGTTAGGAGCTCGGCCGATTGAGCCAAAAAGGAAAAGAAATCAGGATAACTATCTAGTCATAGCAATACAGCCTAACAGAGGCGCAACATAAGTGCCCCAAAAGCAAGTATATGCATGGGTTAACAAAGGAAGTGGAACTCCTATTGGGAGCCTCAAAGACCACCTCGGCATGGCCGAAGTAGTGGCATTGCAAATTGCATGGCTGTCAGTAAAACATCAGCATCGACACCGCCGCTGGAACAATTCAGTGTTATTTTGATGAATATTCAATAACACGGCGAACTTGTGTTCTAGCACATTACTTTAATAGGGGGTTGGGGGCCGAAGGCTGAAGTCTGAAATCAACCCCCACGTCCAAGGACTTGAAATATGACTCATGCAGATGACCTTCGGTATGTTATTGGATTTGGAGTTGTTTGGACATTTTGAGATATAATATTATGCATAATACACTTTATGATCAATCTTGTTATTATGAAGAAAGCTCCCACTATTGCAATACCCATCACTAATAGCATAATAAGTTGCCGCTTAACTGGTTTACTAAATTATCATGCAGCTAAGACTTTAAGCAGGAAATGTTTGCCTTCGAATGAGGCTCTCGAGAAATGACTTCTTTGTCTCATTAAAGCCTCGTGCATGGGCAGATTGAATGTTAAGTTTCGGTGTAGAGTCTAGTGTAACGGTACTGTAGGCTCTAAAGAGGCGATATCACATGGAGAGCACAGAATTTTGCCCATCACCTGCGATGTTGAGTCGATGAGCCTCATAGGTGCAAGTTCATGAGATACAGTTGAAATTACAGAGGCGAGATTCTCGCCCTACTTTGGGCTTGTCTCTCCCTTGCGTCACGTAGTCTCACAGCTTGTACAGGCCATTTGTCCGCTAAAATCCAATAAGACAAGGCCTTGTAGGCTGAAATCCACCGCTAGACAGAAGAGAGTACGACACAAATAGATCGAAAGGTCTTGTCCGGTTATAAAAGACGACCCCTCCTGCTCTGGAGCACTGCTACTCTCGTGAATCAGTTACCCCTCAACTTAACCATTATCTCAATACCCGTCCCAACTCACGATATCCCTCACAATACTGACAACAATGGCGTCACATCCGACAATTTCCGACGAAGCAGACACCAATATACCTTCTCAAATAGCGCCGGACCTTGGAGCTGAGAAATCATGCGACGATGATACATCAACTCTTAGAGACGACGAGCTAGACGCAGAATCGAACGCGTCAACCGAAGACATGAGATCATGCTTCTCGGAAGAGCTGTGAGTAGAAGAGAAGCGGTCATCGTCTAGGTCACTGACATCTCATAGTCAAACTAATGCTTTGAGTGTTCTCGAGTGCTGGGAGGTCATCTTAGTCCGACCAACCGCCGAACTTGCGAGCGTCAAGCGTGTACTAGGCATGGATATCATTTCGAACTATAACGTTATGAAAGACGGATATGCAGGTGTCCGACCGGTACGATCGTACTCCCAATTCGAACTGGCACACATGGTCGAAACTGCCGAAATCGAGTGGACTGCCCGCAAATCTGGTCTCAGACGCCTCATGAAGCAAGAGACTTATAGTCAGGACCTGGCAAAGCGTGTCGTCAATCTTCCGACGTGCCTCCCAGCTAAACTGGGCGCTTTGCTAGACTGTCGGTTCGTCGCAACCAACAAAAACCCACATGTTCGTCGCGAATGGAAAATTGTCATGCTTGAGCAGATAGATGGGGTGATGACGGAAGAAGGACAACGGGGCCATAAGCGCAACAACCGACAAGGCGAGCCCGTGCGTAAGTGGCTCGTAATCCTTCGGGGCCGAAATACAAAGGTTAGCGAGGATGGCTTTGGAAGCTTCGACTCGTCGTCTAATCCATGGCGTCAAGTCGACGAAAGATGGGCGGCGGAGCGATGCGAAAGAGATGGCAACCAGGAGCATCTACAGCAAGTCTAACGCTTGATGGTAATCTATCGGGCTCCTACACGGTTGTAGAGTAGACACGCACCTCGTACTGGTATATTAAGAGATTATATTGTTCTCCTTTGCTTAGAGATTCTACAGCTTGCTGCTTTCCCTTCGTCGTCAAGACTTTATATGAGGAATGCGAGTCTGCATAGCCAGCAGAGCATGTAACGCCTTCTACTTTGACGTTTACATGAGTGTTTCAGGCTCTCCCAACACCGGTCTCCCAACGCCGGTCTCCCAACGCCGGTCTCCTAGCGTAGCAGCCGCGTAGATAAACCCGATTGGTGCTGTACCCTTGGCCGAATGACGCGGCCAGAGCGGACTCGCTGGTTTTCTCCGTAGGTTGAATTGGCTCGGATATCTATTTCATGCATGCATCATTTACAACCAATCGTGTCTTGATGTAAATACCTATGTAGGTTGCGTGGTCGACACTCTCAATAGTTAGGCAGCAGGGAAGATGAGATGATCGCATTGAGGCCGGGACCGCCAAGACTGCGCTAACCTAGACTAATGATAAACTGGTAATGACTCAATGTCGCAACAAAAGAACTCACCGAATATGATCTTGCATGCGGACTGAAAATTAAGCGAAGCTTTATGGCCACGCGATATCTGTGTACGCCGTCAGGAAATCTTAGTAGCTATTGATGCGGTGCGGTTGGGGAGAACATTAGAGTAATCTCACTGAGCAACCAACCGTGCAGTCAGCTTCTCCGACAAACAAAGGGCTAGCCTAGATAGTAGGCTGGACGCGTCAGCCGTGCTAGGTTAGTTTAGTGCAGTATGAATGCCGTGCGCGGACTTGTCAAATGAGGCAAGATTCCGATAATATATTGAAACCTAACGCCCCAACGCGTTGCCGTTCGCCCAAGACAATTCTCACTTGCAAGCCGTGAAACCCAACGCCTCTTTGACAGCCCTGATGAGACTAAAGCGGCGCCATACCCGAGCAATAGCCATCCAGTGATGGATTCCCGGATCCTCCTCTGCAAGGATGCCACATTGGGCCCAGCTGTTGGGAGTAGTTGTCGCGGAGGCTTCGATTTTACAGGTGTGTTTCATTGGGTGAAACAAAGACTCGGAATTGGATCAATCAACTCACGCAATACCGACCACAGTGCAATTTGAAGAGCTGGTTCTGGCAATCCTGCCAGCGGCCATTTTTCTACTGCTGTCCCCATTCCGGGCTATTACGCTGCTTCGACGACGGATTACGACCAGACGGAATGGGCTGTATATCGCAAAACTGGTACTGCAGTCGTGGCTCTCGTTGAAATTGAGAGGAGCATGCTGAAGCTTGTATTAGGTAACCATCGGAGCCTATATTGGCCTTCAACTGGCCCTTTTGGTCCAGTGGGCACAGCCTGGGCTTAGGAGCTCCGTTTCGATCGCCTCCACGACGCTCTCGCTGGCTTCCGGGCTATCACTCGCGCTGCTCTCACATCTAGAGCATGCGAAGTCTATCAGGCCCTCATTTGTCATCGCGTTCTATCTTATCGTCACCGTCTTCTTCGACATCGCGCGGGTAAGGACACAATGGCTTCTGGAGGATGCCGACGGCGTGGCTGCTACGCTGTCGTCCTCGCTGGCCGTCAAGATCGCGCTCCTCACTCTCGAAGCGATTGAAAAACGACGTCTTCTGATCAACGGCAATCGCGAATACTCTCCCGAGAGCACAAGTGGTCCGCTTAGTCGCGGATTCTTCTTGTGGCTCAACTCCCTTCTGTTCTCTGGATTTGGCAAGGTGCTCTCTTTGACCGATTTGCCGTCTATCAGCGAGAAGCTTGACTCAAAGACGCTAGCAAAAGACTTGTCAGCGACGTGGGACAGCTGTAGGATAAGACTGAAGCAGAACGATGTGAGGGCTTGCTGACGCTTCGCAGGCAACCAGAAGAAAAGATTTGCGCTCGTCTTGGCTACAGTGTCTACTTTTCGATGGGAGGTTCTCTTCATTGCCTTTCCGAAACTTGCTTGGGTCGCTCTTAGTCTATCGCAGCCCTTCTTGATTCAAGGAGCCGTAAGTTTTGTGCAGAGTGCCGAAACGGGAGACAGTGACAACGTTGGTTACGGCCTGATCGGCGGCTTCGCTTTGGTGTACACCGGCCTTGCAGTGAGTGCACTTTCACCAGTCTGCAGCCCCGAAGCTAACCCGATGTACTCAGATCACTACGGGCTGGTCTTCGCACCTCACCTATCGACTTATGACAATGATCCGCGGCGGCCTAATTTCTCTCATATACCGTAGGATGTTACAGACTCAGGCGACCAAGCTGAATGACTCGGCGGCGGTCACTTTGATGAGCACTGATGTGCAACGCATTGCCGAGACGTTCCACTTCCTGATACTGGAATTGGTCCCTGCGTTTATTCAACTCGGGGTCGCTACTTACTTGCTTTATCGACAACTGGGTGCCGTATTCGTTGTACTTCTCGTCTTGTCTATTGGTATAGTCTCTTCATAGTCTCGTGATCTAGCTAGATGTGAAACTAACGATTCTAGCTGGAACGTTACTCTCTGGGCAGATTGCAGACAAGGTCTCGAAGAGCCAGAAGGCATGGCTTGAGTCTATTCAAACTCGAATCAACTTTACATCCAAGATTCTTGGTTCAATGAAGAATGTCAAAATGCTTGGCCTCACAGGAAGGATGTTCGATATGATCCAGGCACTCCGAGACGAGGAGATCACAAAGTCGAAGAAATACCGAGCGGTTCAAGCCTATTTTGTTTCGATTGGTTCGTACTCGTGCCGACTAGGATTAGCTATTTCTAACGTCTGTTATAGTCAACTTCCCTGATATCGTTGCCAGAGTACTCCTCTTTGGAGCTTATGCCATCGTCGCACACATCAACGGCACCGACTCGCTATCTGTTTCGCAAGCTATCTCTTCCCTAGCACTTATATATCTCGTCACGGCCCCGCTTGCCCAAATACTATCCGCCATTCCGCAAGGCTGGAGCGCCTTGGGCTGCTTCCAGAGAATCCAAGAATATCTTAATGACACGTCGAAGCTGGAGGAACAACCGGTGATAGAGTTGAATGGCACGGTCTCGAGTGAAAGCCATCATGGCGAAGCTGGGACTGAATTGTCCTCAATTGGATCGGAAATGTATAGAGGCAGCATACTTCTAGAAAATGCGAGCTTTGGATGGTCTCAGTCGTCACAGGATCTTGTATCAGAAGCTACGGTGCGGATCGATTCTTCTGAAGCCCAACTCACCATCCTGACCGGCCCCGTGGGCTGCGGCAAGTCCACCTTCCTCAAAGGAATACTGAGAGAAACTCCTTACAGTAAAGGCTACCAGGGTACCTTACCCTCCCATGTCGCCTTTTGTGACCAAACCCCGTGGATTACAAGTGGAAGCATCAGAGCCAACATTGTGGCCGAATCTGAATATGATGAGCTATGGTATAAGTCTGTTGTAAGATCCTGCGCGTTGGACATCGATCTTAGCAGACTTCCACACGGGGATTCTACCGTCGTTGGAAGCAAGGGAGTCAAGCTCAGTGGTGGCCAGAAACAACGACTAGTAAGTTATGCCGATGCTCAACACTGATCTTGTCGCTGACGCTACATTAGTCTATCGCAAGGGCTGTCTATTCGCGCAAGCCGATTGCCATTCTCGACGATGTACTTAGCGGGTTAGACGCCGTGACCGAAGAGGCCGTATTCAGAGGTGTCTTTGGTACAAACGGGCTGTTCAAAAGAAACGGTGTTACGGTAATCCTCGCAACGCATTCGAGTAAGAATTATGCCGCCGAATTGATGTCCTCTTCTAACCGACCTGTTTCTAGTCAAACGGCTCCCCGAAGCAGATATGATTCTTGCCATGGACGGAACTGGCAAGATAGTCGAACAGGGAAAGTTTTCAGCATTGAATATCCCCGGAAGATACGTTCATAGTCTCAAGATCAATCATCTCCAGTCCGCAAACGACGTCCATGACGAGTCTCTGCCAGAACAAGAAGAGAGCACACAAACCACGGATGCGCCCACCGCGATGCAAACCCAGGATTCAAGCCGCCAAACAGGAGACTGGGCAACATACAAATATTATGCGGCTGCTCTGGGTCACTCGAAGCTGCTCGCTTTTGTTGCTCTAGTTGCTTTAAACGAAGCATCAAGTGGTATACAGTGTTAGTCTAGCTTCCGTCATCGCTGGCCAAGCCCCGTTGCTAACAGGAGTACAGCTGTGTGGTTGAACTGGTGGGCCCAGAGTAACGAGCGAGGTGATGCCCCTAATCTCGGATACTGGCTCGGTATCTTCGCCGCCTTCAGTATTACCGAGACAATCGGATTAGTAGGCGCTACCGCGTAATTCACCCTCGATACCCAGTAACTTGAAATTATTACTGATAAAACCTCAGTTACCTATACGTTAACATAATGCCAAACGGAGGGAGACACTTTCACAGCTCCATTCTGAGGGCTGCTCTGAATGCCCCTATGTCATTCTTGGCCAAAACAGATACTGGGGTGCTGGTCAACAGGTATGGTTTCTGGTGGAGCTCATTATCTCATTTCTGATTATTCGCAGGTTTAGTCAAGATCTACGTCTCGCAGACATGACTCTGCCGGGTGCCAGTATCAATGTTGCATTCCGTAAGCAGTCGGCCTGCCCACTTTCGCCTAGTGTAACTTACCTAACTCCCGTTAGAACTCGGTCAATGTATAGTCGCTACAGTACTGGCAGCAACGGCCGTGGGCTATTTTGCTGCCGTTTTGCCCTTTGTCGTTTTTGTCTTGTATCTCATACAGCGATTCTATCTACGAACGTCAAGACAGCTGCGTTTGCTAGAGTACGTCGCCAATGCATATAAGCATGATACCTTTCAACTAACGGAGGCCACAGACTTGAGACAAGCGCCCCCCTATTCTCACATTTCATCGAGTCCCTGGGCGGCCTGGTCACAATCCGTTCATTTGGATGGACAGAAGGGTATACAAATAAAATGAGCGGACTCCTTGACCAATCACAGAAACCTTTCTACCTCCTCCTCTGTATTCAGCGATGGCTAGTACTGGTCCTTGATCTAGTCGTCGCAGGTCTCGCTGTTGTTCTGGTCGGTTTGGCCGTCGCGCTCCGATCCAGAGTCAATCCCGGTTTATTAGGTATCGCACTCGTTCAACTTACAAGCCTTTCGCATGCCCTCACGGCTCTAGTACAATTCTGGACCCTATTGGAGACGTCTCTTGGCGCCATTGCGAGGATTAAAGACTTCTCTGAGGCGACGCCCAAAGAAGCCGCCGCTGACGAATCGAGCGAACCTCCTACAAACTGGCCAAACCACGGTGCTCTGACGTTTGAATCAGTTTCTGCTAGCTATGAGGATGACGGCCCATTGATTCTCAAAGACGTCAGCTTCTCAGTCAAAGGTGGCCAGAAAATCGGCATTGTTGGAAGAACTGGAAGGTAACTGACTAACACTTGCATCTACCCAATGGACCCCGTTCGAGATTAACTAATATGATTTTTTGGTTAGCGGAAAGAGCTCAACGGTTCAGGCAATCCTTCGAATGATCAATGTCAACGGAGGCAGGATCCTTCTCGATAACGTCGACTTGGCCACGCTTACCGGTTCGGTGGTTCGAGAGCACATCACGACACTTACGCAAGACCCGTTCTTATTCCCAGCATCAATCCGGTCCAACATCGACCCGCTAGGCGTATTTACCGACGAAGCCATTTCAGCTGCCCTGGGTAAGGTGGAACTCTGGAACTTATTGCGGGACAAAGCCGGGGGCGACAACCCGGATACCAAGGCTGTACTAGACACGTCTATGGATGGGGACTTGCTATCCCACGGGCAGCGCCAGTTGTTTTGTCTTGCGCGAGCTCTTCTCAAGCCCGGGAAGGTCTTGATACTCGATGAGCCCACGAGCAGGTACGTAACAGCGCCGGTCGGCCTCGATCATCAAGCGGGACAGTGAATTAATGATGAGTACGCAGCGTCGATTCCAAGACGGATTCACAGATGCAAGAGATCATCCGCGAAGAGTTCAAAGACCACACCGTCATCATGATTGCCCACCGGCTTTCTAGTCTGCTGGACTTCGACCACATCTTGGTTCTGGACCAGGGGTCGTTCGTCGAGACCGGGCACCCTGCCGAATTGCTCCGGAACCCGGCTAGTCGCTTTGCTAAGATGTACTATGGAGCAAGTGGACGGAGGGGATGAGTTTGAATGTGTATGATAACCGCGACTGATGGGACAGGACGGACAGATAAACAGCTTGTAGCTTGTAAAATCTGTATAGCCTAGAAGGCATGGGAGGTACGTTGATTTTTATTTATTCATACATACATATGGTCTCACCAGAGTATTTCTAGCACGAAATTTATAACTATAACCATTATTTTAGCTTAAAAGCAAGTTTCCTACGCAAAAAACAAGGGTATAGTATACCTTAGTTACCTTAACTAAACAGTGGTTTTTTGTTTTAATGTTTATTTTGCCTAGGCTGTTCTTCTATACGCATTGTGGCCTGAGACGCAGTCATTGCTTCATCCCGCATCATCTGATTAATTTCAGTGATCTTTTTGCCCAGCAGCTCATTCTGCAATGCCGGGGGTTAGTAATCGCTATATTGAATGGTGTCGAATGTTTCAAGAGCTAGAACCCTTCTAAGAAACTGTTCTAGCCTAAGTAAGGGTCTTTATGCTCTTATACCGGCTAGAACGAGAAGTAAATGATGTCGAGAATTACTTACAAGAGGATGCTTGCTTCCTAGCCCATGTCCACCCACCTTAGGTAGCGTTTCTCGTAGGTCCAGACAGAGCTCCAGCGCCTCCGCTAACTTACCGCGCTGCACTAGGACGTCGGCTAGAAGCCAGGCGTGGCCAATACGGTCAGGGTGCTCGCCATCGGCGGACGCCTTGGCGTACATGGTTTTGTCGCTCGCCTCACGAAAGTACCGCTCGGCGGCAGCGAGGTCACCGTGTAGCGCAAGAACAGCGGCGTACCACGCCTTGCCCGCCAGGACTGCCAGGTGGTCACTACCATGATTGCGCTCGGCCACCTCCAGTGTTTCGGCCATGAGCTTGGTGGCTTCGGCCGTGCGCCCGTTGGCTGCCAAGGCGCGCCCCAGGGATGCCCGGACTAGAAGGGAAAGTGGGTGTTCTTTGCCGGAGAGCGCAGAGCGCCTTGCAGCAGTCTGCGTTAGGAGCTGCTCGGCTTCGGCAAAGCGCATACGTCCAGTGGGGGATGTGTCTTTAATAAGCTCAGACGCAAACTCATTTTGCAGAGACAGAATATCCGACTCGCTAGGCTGGTCGTTCGGGTCTGTGGCATCATTGGTATCGGAGTCTATAGGCGGCGAGGCAAGCCGTGCCTCAAGCCACGCCGTCATACCCTTGAGTGCTTGCTCAAAGAGCGTGATCGCCTTAGGCGTATTGAGGAAGTACGAATGGCAGCGGGCCATTTGCTGCACGCACTTTAGTGACTCGACGTGGTCAGGCCCGTAGACCTTCACCATGCGGCTGTAAGTGGCCTCGCACAGCTCCAGCGCGTGTGTGATACGGCCTTGCGTCAATATACTGGCCGCGAGGCGTGAGGCGCACCGCAACGTCTCCGGGTGATCCTTACCAAGGATGGATTGCTGTGACTCGTAGACCTGGCCAAGCAACCTGGTGGCATCGTTCCAGAATGTCAGTGCAAACAACGTCTCGGACCGTGCGAGCCTGACCCTGTGCGTTAAGGCATGGTGATTCCCAACTCGCTCGACTAAATACGACTCAACCCGCTCTAAGAGAGCGTTCGCTTCCGGAAACGACCCGCACTCGAGGTACACGCGGGCGTATCGCGCGTGTTCCTGCGCCTGGAGTGGTCCGAACACCGGCTCGTGGACTTCATTGCGCGAGAGGGATAATAGAACACCTGGCGCCCGACTTTGACGGTTCTTCTGGAATTGGCGATGAATACCTGCATCGCAAGCCCGCACATGATCGATATGTGGCCGCATCTCGCGGCGCATCTCTATTTCAGCGGGTGTATCGCCGCCTTGGAGCACGATGGCACGCATTAGGATCGTCTTAGCGTACTGGCACACGAGTGCATCATGCGCCGCTGAGTCATCATCCTGCGGCCTCTCACGAATCCATTTATGGACTACAGGATGCATATGGAAGCGTTCTGTCTCGTTGCTATTGACGACTTGATGACTTTCCGGCTTGGAGTCCGCTTTTATCGAAGTCTCAAGCACGAGCGAGCGCGACACGAGCACGCCTAGCGCCTCGCGTAGTCTGTGCCAGATGTCCTTTTCAAGCTCCTCGGCATCTAGGTTGTCTGGATTCTTCAGTGCCTCAGGTAAGACAACGGGTGTCGCGAAGCGGGCTACGACAGAACGAGCCAAATCCTGGAGCCAGGCGCGCCACGACTGCGGCGGTGTGACGATCCCTAGCTTCCGCAGCAGTATAGCCTCCTGGCGCTGCCTGGCCTCTACAGCGGTGACTTCGCGTAGCGGCGCGACAGCGGCCTGGACGAGTATGTCGAGGCGGATATTTTGGAAATGCATGTATGAAAAGATGTGTAGTAGTTGCAGGGCGTCCCTGAATCGCTCGTGTTTTCTCGCTGCGCCGATGAGGGACTGGTGTAGGATCTCGTAACTGCCAAAGACGTTCATGCTTTCCTTGTCTTCGCGTGCTTGGCGCGAAAACGAGGGTGAACTCTGCTGCCGTCGTCGGCGCTGCCGCTCGCGGTGGATGCGGTCGGCTTCATCCTCAAAGTGTGATATGTAGTTTGCCAGTTTGCACACGTTGGTTACGATAGCCTTGCCGGCATGGATGAGCGCTAGAGGTAGAAAATGTAGGTGCCTGCAGACCTCCATAGCGACCTTGGCTATACCCTCAGTCCACGGAGTGGGCTCGTGCGCTGCCCGCAAAAGTAACACCTTGGCCTCTTCGTCGTCCATGGCCCCAAGCTCAAGTGACGAGCACCCGCGGATGTTATATGATATATGGCGCCGGTTGCGCGTTGTCACTATGACACGGCCTTGCGTACCTAGAGGAAGCAGCTCCTCGAGCGGCTCGTCATCATCGGCGTTGTCGACAATCAGCAGCCACGGCGATACGCAGCTGGACAGCCAGTGCTTGGCGGCATTCTCGTTACGCTCGACGCCGCCCACTTCAGCGATATTAGCATACGAAAGCATAGTGTTAGCACTGCTGCTAGCGTCGACCCAGAACACGCCCCAATACTGTCGCGCATGATCCTCGGCATATTTGAGCGCCAGTTCAGTCTTACCCGTACCCGGCTGGCCCTGGATAACAATGCGCTTTTGGATAGGTGGTATTGATGCTGAGAGGGCGTCCTCGATGGCCTTCATCTGCAGTTCCCGCCCCGTGTAAAAGTCTTTGGACCGTCGCGGTATGCGCCAGTGCACGTTGCTGGATATAGCAGGGAGAGATTGGAGGACGGACTCGGCCTCGTGGACGGCCCGTTGCATGTTCACTACGCCCATGTCATGGCGACCCGCATCGAACCTATAAATCGAGTTTAGATGAGCCGGTGGTCATCAGGCTCGAGGAGGTCTAAAGGAAAATACATGTAGGACCGGGCAGCAAATAAAAAGGACTCCGCATACCTCCATCCTGGGTCTTGCAGCTTGGGCCTAAGTGATGCTATGCAGGACTGTAACGTTGATGTCATGTCTCGCGTCTGGTTCAGGTGCGGACGCTCTCCCTTGTCATTCACGCTGTTCGTGAGGTCGACAAGAACGATGGCCATCTCTAAGACATGTAGCGTGTCGGTCTGGACCTTTAGTGCGCGGAACCTTTGGTCATACCACATCAAGTCGACAATAGGCAGCTGGAGGCGCGATGTATCGACATACGGGTGGTCGATCTTGTCGATTCTGATGAGAAGGCTGCGAATAGTGACGATGGAGCATTGCTCACCGACGAGACTTACGCTGTCCCACAGCCGGCCGGTTTGAGACTGGAATGCGTCCACGGTGTGCAGTTCGATCGACGACATGGGCCGACCAGCAAACCGGTGCTCATCAACCAAGCGCTGTAGCTCATGGCTGACGCGGTCCAGCTCCTGCGCCTGGAAAAAGAGCTTCAGCACCTGTTTCTGTGGAGCTACGACGTTTTTAAATGGCAACAGCGCCTTGATTAGCTGGTCGGCGGACTGGCACAGAAGTTCAGTGCCGAACTGGGGCAAGGACAGCGACAAGGACGGGGTCGACGCCGGCGACGGCGTCGTAGATTCAAGGCCCATTAGCTCGCCATGGCCACTGCCGGGGCGCTCCGGCGAGTACGTGCCCGCCGGCATCTCATGGCTCATCTTGACCGCTGTTCAGCGGAAATCCCAGCAAGCCGTCAACTTCACTCGTAGGGTGCATCTGGCGAGCGTCGTGGTAGTGTGACAGCACGAGCGCGGCACAGAGGTTTAGGATTATTAGGTATGTATAAGATACAGACTGGCCGGGTCAGTATGGACTCGGGCCTAGGATACGAGCGAAGCACGCCTCACCAAACATTGGCTTACCAGGACATTGGACCATGATGACTATCAGCAAGTTCAACTTCAACTACCGGGTATGAACAATAACGTAAGCGTGAAAGGGGCAAGGAAGTCGGCAAAGATGGGGAGGCAACGTAGCCTTGCGGGTGCTTGACAGAGGCACCGGAGGGGGGGTTACTGTACACTAGTTCGAACTCGAAGTGCGGAACGAGGATACCTGCCTATGTGCTGCTCCGGGCTGAAAAGAGCTGAAAGGCCCAGGAGGTAATATTCTGTAGGTGGCGTAGGCACGCCCACAAGCCCAGGCGAAATGCAAGTCCTCCGGGGAGGCCGCTCGCCTCCTGTCGTTTCGCTGCTTCCTCTTGATAGGTACGTTAACCAAGCTTACAAATACTAACTATTGGTGTGTATAGGTATAAAACCTACTTCGTGAGGCACCCGCGCTAGACGAGGCTCTCGGGAAGAGCTGCATAGATGTCTTCCCGTGCAAGTCAGTACTGGGGGATTCGATACCTTACATGTTGCGTGGTGGGTCACAAATTTAGCGTGCCGACGGCCTGCAACCAAGTACCCCCAAGATAGCTAGGATCCGGCTCGGGTCCGGGAATCGGTGGGGTAGCACGGGAAGGCAGGCAGCCGCTGACGAAAGAACCAACTACCTACCCACCTCTCAAGGCAATTAACGAGATAATAGGTGGACTCCCCTCTCTATCGAACAAGGCACTAATCACAAATAAAACACAGATCAAGTTAGAAATCGAGAAAAATGTTATAGGTGCAATAACAGGAAAAAATATCAGGAAGCATAGGCGAGGAAAATATCTACAGACTTGTACTTCAGTTTATATTCGTGAGCTAACGAAGTACACTGGACATAGGGTGTGTGTGTTTTCTAACAGGGTTGTACTTCGTACGAGTGTGGGAGAGCTGTGTTTTTTTTAGCAGGGGTGCAGGTGTTGGCGTTGTAGCTGCTGGCTGCCGATCAGGAAGAAGAAAAGTTAGATACTCGATGCGGGTAGCAATAGGGAGCGACTCATATGTTCTACAAAAAGGATAAAGATACTGTCCTAGCATTACTAACATACGAAAAGAATGCTACTTTTAATTGTTTTAGCTAGTTGCTTTAAAGTAAGTGCTTATTTAACAAACGAATTTGCTACCGGCCTACCTGCTATTGAAACAGATGTCGAATAATAATATCAAGTATAAGTAAATAAGTACTAGGTATATAATAATTTAAAATAATACGAAGCACCTATTATATCCTTGTACTAAGAGATATAGATAGCGAATATATGTCCCGAGGACTAGTGGGTGTGATTTTATTGAGGCCTACTAAATACAAACAACAATTACGCTTGGCTGGGCAGGAGATAACGTAGCCTGCTTTATTAGACGATTTAGGTAGGTAAGTGTCTGAGAATGTGGCAGCAAGGATTATACAGTACTATTAGACCCTAAAAGTAAATAATTAGAGCTTCTCTGTCTCACTCTGTCTCGCTTTCTCTCTCCATGTGTAACGTGGTGGCTCGCTACCCCTCATGTCTCATGAATCCATGACTCCTCTAAAAAGTTCGACAGAGACTCACTTGCTTTCTCTTCATAGGTCTCTGAAAACCTCGTTTTTTTTTTTTCGATTTGCCTTTACAACGTCGTGTACGACTGTCTCAGAGGTACCCAAGCTCTACCTAATTCAATTGTACCCCTTTACCTAGGCAAGCAACGCCAGTGGTCTTAGCGGCAATCCCCCAGATTTGAGAACTAAGCTGTAAATATATATGTAGGTTGTCTGACATGTCCTCGACACCCGTCGTCCCTATACCCGTCGTCCTCGAAGGCTGGGGTCTGCGAGCGTTGGCGACCGTGCTCGTCATCAGCACCTGGGCCTACTGGTACTGGCAAAGATGGTCGAGCCGGCGCTACGAGGACGCGCTCGCTGCCGAGAAAGGATGTCAGCCCGTTATACACCGGCTGCCGTATAAGTGGCCATTCGCGATCGACCTACTGTGGAAGCAGTACAAGGCGCTACCCTCCGGGCGTTTGCTCGAATTCCAGACGCCGTTTATGGCCATCGCGCCCACCATCCGCCTCGATATCCTCGGGGAGGGGTTTAGCACTACCGATCCGAAGAATGTCGAGGCCATCCTGAACACCAACTTCGAGGACTACAGCCTGGGCGTACGTCGGGACGGGCTCTTTCCGCTCTTGGGGGAAGGTATCTTCACGCAGGATGGCTCTGCATGGCGACGCAAGTTTTTAGGCTTATCCGAAAAAATGCTGGTTGAATACTAAATGATATGGCCTTCTAGATTCCCGTGAATTGCTGCGCCGCCAGTTCGCCCGCTTGCGTGAGGGTGGGCTTAGCCCCATCACCTCACACGTCACAGAGTTGCTCAGCGCCATCGAGGCGGCCGCCGACGGCAGCCCCGACGGCATGGTCGACTTGCAGCCGCACTTTTTCAATTTCACGCTGGGCACGACGACAGCGCTGCTTTTCGGCGAGCCGCACAGCAGCCTGCCCCGGCGCGATCGTGACGCCCTGCGCGAGAGCTTCGACTATGCCTCGTATATCTCGGCGATCAGGATGCGGCTAGCCGAGTTTGCCTGGGTGTACAAGCCGCGCGGCTTCAACTCGGCTTGCGACAACGTCCGCGCCTGGGCCCTGTTCTTCGCCAACAAGGCGCTTGACTACAAGGAAATTCATGGAATGGATGCTGCTCGCAAGCGCTACCCCTTTATTATTGACTTGTGGGACGACATGCGCGACCGCAACCTGGTGCGCGACCAGCTGCTCCATGTGCTGATTGCAGGTCGTGATACGACGGCATGCTTGTTAAGTTGGACGCTGTAGGTTCCTTTTCCCTCTCGTGTTTGGTAAATGTGGGTGAGAACTCAGCTGATATACCTCTAGCTTTCACCTCGTCCGCAACCCGCACTTGATTAAGCGCCTCCAGGACGAGATAGCACAAAGGATCCCCACCGACGCAGCTGAGCTTACTCGCAACGACATCAACCAGCTAATGTTCTTACGGTGCTGCCTGAACGAGAGTAAGCAACGACGCTGACCTATATGTCCATTCTCTCCTAACACCACAACACATATACATATACACAATCTCCCATCTCTGTTCTTTTCTGACCAACTAACCCTTGCTACTACACTACAGCCCTCCGCCTCTACCCCCAACTCCCCGTCAACGTGCGCTTCGCTGTTCGCCCCACCATACTTCCGCGCGGCGGTGGACCTGACGGCCGCTCGCCGTGGTTGCTGCGCAAGGGCCAAGGCATCGGGTGGTCAACCTACCACATGCACCGTTCCGAGGCGCTGTACGGGTCTGACGCCCGAGTGTACCGACCCGAGCGCTGGGAGGATGGCACACTGCTGCATCGGGTACACGACACAGGGGTCGGGTTTCTAGATTTCCACGCGGGCCCTAGGCTCTGTCTTGGCAGTGAGTGCCTATCGCATAATCTTCCCCCCTACAATCTTCCTCCTTATCCCTTTTACATTTCTCACCGCCTCTATTGCCCTGCGGGTGAAGAGAGCCTCAAAACATGAGCGAAGCGGACGTGGTTAAGTGGATTGCTAACCAGCCTCCCAAAACAGAGGACTTTGCCCTCATGGAGGCTAGCTACGCAATTGTACGCACCCTGCAGGCGTTTCCTAAAATCAGACTCCCGCCGGGGGTGCGCAATGAGCCCGTTGGTTCAGAGAAGCAAAACTTGACTATTGTACTTTCGAGTGCAGATGGCTGTAAAGTATTACTGAAGTAAGATGATAAAAACGAAACCATAATATAATAGCGGCAATGGAAGGGACTACGCAAGATAGGGGTATCACAAAGGTTTACGGATCAATAGGAAGACGACCCAATGACGAAGCGTAGGGCTGGAGCCGGACTTAGAGAAGAGGCTAATTACATGGTGGATCACTAAGTCGTTGTAATCCAATGAATTAGAGCAAACGGGTAAAAGAAGGAAATACTATATAGTCTACCTATCCTTTTTTTCGTGTTAGAGGTAAACAGACTACTACATATAAAAAGGCTAAGTTAAAATAAATAAAGACAAAAAGAATAAAGAGAAAAGACAAGGAAAAGAGGGGAAAAGAGATCATAAAACTCTAGACAAGCTTACTAGCTGCCACGGCCGATCTAGTTAGAGTAATAGTGTAGCTAGTATATACGGGTTGGTCGTGTATTACATGTATGTAAGCTACTTATTTTTAGACTTGTTAGGTGGTCAGGAGGAATTCATAGGCCCTAATAGAATCACACCCACCGTTCTTCGGGACAGTTTACTCTTTTTAACTACGTTGGGCTCAGACTTAAGTAATCCTTCTATAGCATTTCTTTTTCCGCTGCAATCTTTACTCGATTATCTTAGGTAATGTGGAGAGCAGGAAGAAAACCGGGATGCAGACCGGTTCTACATAGGTGGGTGACCAAGGTAAATCGCATCGAGACCGAGCGGTTAGCCCCTGCACCTGCAGCAACTTAGTGTTACCTATAGATAAATTAAGACCTCACCAGCCTTGCTTACGTTTATAAATCTATATAACTAGGTAAATCGAATGTGCCGTTAAGCTATGCCGTTTCCTATATCTTCAGTGCACTTTTGATCAGGTGCTAGACTAAACCCCTAGCCTCTAGCACTTGACTGTATTAGGTTTCCAAACCCGAAATTGCGGATCAAAGACGGGACGGGACGAAGCGGGACGGGTATCTCCGACGATTATTTGCAAGACGTCACTGTCCAAACATGTCTAACGACAGCGGCAACACCAGCCCCACGGACATCGTCACGTACATCGGTGTGCCACTCGCGGTACTAGGTATCCTCCCGATCCTGTGGAATTCAGCCCTCACACTCTGGACCGCGTTCCGGGTCCGCCGCGTCCTCAAGCAGAACCACATCCCGCGTCAAGCCGCCGCTGTGCGGGCCGACATCGTCAACCGCGTCATCGAAGTTGACTTCGAACGCGTGGCGCTTTCTCCGCCATCCCATGAGCGAGCCGCACCCGGGTACTGGGAGCCGGGCTCGGGCTCGGCTTCGGACGATGCAGCCAAGCGGCGGCACTCTAGCTTGCCAGGCGGCTCCTGGACGCTCCTCGCGCCGCCTTGGGAGCCCGAACCCGTCGGCCGCGTGACCCAGCGCCTGCAGTACGCCGATGAGCTGCGGCAGCCGCAGGCCGAGGTCGAGCTACGGGCCCTGGTGCACTACCTTCTGGACCTCGGGGCCGTACCGGAGGTGCGCGGGTGGCGCGCCCTTAAGGAGCGCGAGCTCTGGACGAAGAAAGGCGAGGTATTGATGCGTGCTGACGGGGGATACTCGGCGCTGGAGGTTGCGCCCCGCGCGGACGCAGAGGGTATGCTCTCGTTGAGGGCCGTATGGTTGCGCGGATGGACAGTTAGGGGACCCGGGTCACTACCGCTAGACGCGGTAAGGCTGATTTCGGGTGCCGCAACCGTAGCTGGGACGTACAGCCATGAGCTTATACTGGATGTAGACATTATCTGCCGGATTTCTGTATCCGGTATTCTCAGCGCCGGTCGGCAGTACGCAGAAAATCAAGCATTAGGTGGGGAAAAGGAATCTCAGCTTGATATCGAGCACTTGCGCCCTCGCCGTGGCAGCCTCCATGGTGCGTGGTTCGCGAGTACGGCTGTCGCATACGCCATGGCTACGACACAAGCCATGCTATGGGACTACGTCATCCCGTCAGACATTCTGGACCTCGCTACGGCGGAGACAGTTCCCTGCGGTGTGCTCGTATTATTGGGACTAGCTGATAACGCCGACGCGCTGCAGTGGGTGCCTGGAGGGACGCCATCCCCTGTTCCCAGCAGAGAAAGCGCTGGATTGCCAGCCATCGACCTTTTCACCGACCACCGGACCGTGGCGACGACCAAGGACCAGGACCCGGTGGTTGCAAGGGAGAGGGCGTCGGAGAATCACCGGCGGAGGATGGCTGAGCGTGAGTACTCTCTCCTACCTGCAGAAGACTACCATCTTTACAACAAGAATGTGGTGCTCGTTGAGACGAAGTGCCTGACTAACTCTACCGACAACGTTACACAGGCGAGGAAGAAGTCCGCCGCGATCACGCCGCCCGCTCTGCGCAGGTGATGGCTGCCCTTGCGAGCTCCAGATGGGATCCCCCCCGCGTGGCGGCCACCAGCCTACGGTGGCTACAGGGCGGCGGACACGTCGACACTTCCCTAAAAACCCCCAGCGAGGCAGCTGGCGCGCTCCTGCATCGGATTGTGCGTGAGCCCGCTTTCGCGGCGTCCGTGTTCGACATGCTGGATGCGTGGAGAGTCTGGGCGTCGGCCGGCAGCGGGATGGGACGACCACATCTCGAGGGCCTGCAGGCTCATAGACTCGAGTTTGCCGTAGCAAGTGTCCTGCTAGGCGTAGTGGGGGAGGTGGTAGTGAGCGAGGTAGGCGTGCTAGCTGTAGATATGACGGAGTGTATGACACGCTGGAAGACGGTCCGTTTGGGCTAGGAATACAGGCCCTACATTACTATCAAGCTAACCATGTCAGATTTTGTGATTTGAACTGTAGTTTGTTGATTCTCTCGTGTGTGTGTGACTCGTGCTCTTGTGACTAATCTAGCAGGTCTATGTATAATACAAGATGCTGCCAAATATAAGCGAGTCATGTAGTCAATTTTGTAATAATATTTTTCGGGCGGGGGAATGGAAAAAGGGGAAAACATACCGTGATCCCTGCCGCTGCTCCAGCACCACTCATGAGCCTACCGAAGACCATGAGGCCGGCCGAGTAGCCGACGGGAGAGAATTCCAGAGGACGAACAAGACATTGCAGGCCGCCCAGATGAGCTTACGTCCGGTCAACTTGGAAATGGCGGCGACGAGAAAGGGCGCCAAACCGAGGCCCAAGAAGCAGACAGAGAATGTGATCTGGGTGGTTGATGCGTCGATGTCAAGGTCGCGTGAGATATCCTTAAGCGCATGGCGGCCACGGATGCCGCCATCAAAGTGACGAGCTGGCCAATGGAGAAGACGACACCGATGGTGATCTTCCTCGAGGTACTCCAGTTGTGCGGGTCATTAGAATCGTCAACACCGTCCCATGTCGACTACATCAAGGTAAGCTTACTGAAGTCGAGTAGGAGGGGGAAGAGAAAACGTGACGTACACCGTAGTCCGGGAGAAGATGGCTGAGACGCTTAAGTCGCTCGTCGTCCTCATCATGGCCTTAGTCTTTGCCCTTTTTCGCAACGCTCGCATCTGTGCTCTTCTCCGTAAGGGGGCTCAGTGCTCGTGAGATCACGCGCTGGTGCCATGACTTCCGAATGGCTGACTAGGCTCTTCGACATGCTTTCTGGCACAGCCGACGTTGTTGAAATTTGCTGAGAAAGGAGATGCAGAAGGAGGACGGAAAAGAATATATAAAACAAGATGAAAAATATAGGTCAAGCTATATTAAATAGCTAGGTTCTAACCACGTTCAGGCCCTGTCTGGGCCATCTATTTCGAGTGGACAGCTCGATTCCCAACTCGTCTCACCCTTCTTATTAATAACGGATACCTGCTCGGAGAGGGCAGGGGCCCTCTGCAAACACAAAGCCAGTGATCTATCAACTGGGCAAACTAGCGCTAGTTAGCTTTGCTGATGCGCCATAAAACAGCTACACTAGTTCTCTTATCAGATCCTCCACTACCCCACAGCCACTACTTTATCAGATCCCCCACCCGGGACGCAGTTCAAGTTTACAATCCACAGTTCAAGCTAAATCCATTCCAGTACAGAGCCCTATCCTACCCATAATTGCTATTGCTCCAATTGTAACCAGGTTTATACAGGGACTAGAGCATGCCCTGGCGCGAGCTACTTGCAAAGAAAAATTTCCCTTTAAAACAACGGTACGTAGAAGGAAAATTAAGCGAATTCTCCGAGAGGTAGCTCTGCCTACCTAGCGTGCCGATGAAGCGCATAGTAAATGTTCCACTCCCTCAACAGATTTGGTTAAAGAAGGAGCAGTTGAGGGCATATATGGATCTGCTTCCAAATGAGATCTAAGCTGAACTATGAATAGGAAAACCTGCGTTGCTAGAGTTGGGTCTCACTCGAGTCCCTAGCACCGTCTGGATGCATGTTGACGGACACGGTGTACTAAGTGCATATGCCAATGTACACTAATTGCGCAGGGTCCCATATAACCCCGGCCTAGTTCGACGCCCCACACGTTATTGTGCACAGTGCACACCTTCCCCCTATCCCACTTTTTAACTCCCAGGCGAACTCAGTCTCCCAAAGCTTAAAGGGATAGGAGAAACCACTCCGGCATCATAGGTATAGTATTACCTAGCAGAACACCCTCAACTTCCAAGCGCCTCATCCGCAACCCTTACTCTTTCATCAATGAATCCCTACACACAAACCGCCACTCCACCTCGACATCCAACGTCATCTCGCTCGCCACCTCGATAAAATCGGTGTATCGACAATCACTCGCGCAGCCGCACCACCCACGAAGTAGATATATTCCCCCTGGCCGGCTCGGCGCGCAGTCTTGAAGAGGATGTTGTGGCAAGACCAGATCTCTGACCTGGGCGACTTTGGCCTCGGAGTATTAGGATTTGGCATCGTGAAGCTTCTGCATGCACTGCAGCTGTATGCGGTCGAGCGCCTATTCGTCGCGCGCCAGGAGCTCATCGTGCGCATTGGTCGGGCCACCCAGCGGCGCCTGTCCTTGCCTAGGGTTCTGTGGATCGTCTCCGAAGAGGAACCAGGCCTGAGCAGGCATGCGATCCGCAACAGCGCCAACTCTCTGGCACTCCCGTTCAGTGTCTCCGCCGCCGTGCTCTTAAGAAGCTGGCTCCACGGCATCAACGTGCTGCATGACGCTTGGGCATTCATGCTGGGAATAGCTGTTCCTACGTCGTGTGTGTTGGGCGTCTGGTACGTGCTTGCAGCGTCCCAACACGCTCGGTCTACACACCCAGCGCCAACTGATCTTGAGGAGGGCTCAAAGCCTTTTAATATGTTTGGATTGGACGAGGACGGCGCTAGAATTATTATGGACGTTTTGACGAAACGGGGCTCTGATATCTTTTCCGGACAAGGCAATAACCCCCCCGAGAATATGCCGGGGTCGGGAAATAAGGGTATGGGTTCAACAATAAATCCAACAAGGCTAACCGACAATGTTGGAGAAACTGGAGAGTTATCAACCGATTGGATTATATATGTCTAATAGGAGCTAATTAATTTTAACTTCGAAAGGAGAATGCATCCGTGATTACTTAGTCACCTAAAGCAGAAGTAGGATAATTAGGAGAAGCCTGCGACAGTCCCCCTACGCGTTGCCATTGGCGATATGATCAATTCTGACGATTTCCTAACCAATGGCTACTATGACCCCAACTGTAAGAAAACGACTAGAATAGCGGAATACCTATATTCTTTCCGTCAGATCAGCATATTTATACCACAAGTCAGTGGGGCTTACCCAGCCGTTGCCGCCAGCCTCTCAAATGGCCGTCCTAACGTGGTAAGAGTCAGGAACCCCAGAAAGAGCAGTATGAAGATCGTGATAACTCCTAGCTTCTGCTTCAGCGTCGCTAGGCTTTCCAATATCCACAGCGGCGCGATCAACATAGCCGATGCGGCAACGAATGCCGATAGTGACCCGAACAAATCGACGGCCCTATCGTCGAAGGTGTACGTGACACTTTCGCTCTCGCTAAGGGGGGACCGCGAGTAAGCTTTGATGTTGAAGATCCCTAGTTTCCAGACGACGTGGTCCTCAAACCACCTGCGGAGGGCGGACTTGGGAGGGCACATAGAAACCAGTTCTTCGGAGCGCTCGATAAATGCGATTTCGGCCTCCATGATCGCTCCTTTGTTATTTTCGAGCCAGGTCTTGATGTTCTTCACCGAGCGGGTAGGAGCGGGAAAGAGCTGACGCATTCGCCCATATCTCAGCACGGCTTCGTCTAAGGGCAGTATGTAGGTGATTAGTCAGATAGGTAATGAAACTGCGTGGGATGAATGTGTCTACATACCATATTCTTGAAGTTTAGCGATAATCTGCGACAAGATGATAGCCCTCTCGCCCACATCATCGCGAATCGTCCCATTGTTGATGTCCCTAGGCACTCCTTCTCCCGAACCCTCTCGATTCTCTAGAATGTTTATGATTTTAGGTTGATCGACTCCGACAAGTTTAATATTTTTCTTGCTCAGATATCCATCAATAAGATCTAGCCGTTCTTCTAACTCTGTGAGTTGATCCTGTAAGACTAGTAAAGCCCGTGTATGCAAGCGGTCGAAGCGCCGGAGGGCAAAGAAATCAGGATCAGAGGCGGAGTACGCAGCAAAGTCCCTATACCCAATGAATTTCCTTCGTCGTGATTCAAAGTAGTTAGAACAGGCATTTTGATTATGATATCAAGGGAATGCGGGGTCGTTAAGGCGCATACCAGGGGTATTCATACAGCTCCTGTTCCGTTGGAAGCTCTGAGCTTTCTAGGTGACTCCCGACACTACTTAGCGATGCAATCATGTTATTTCTATTTGCGATAAGCGTACAGAATGTTTTTGTCCCAAATTAGTATTAATATATTGCGGGCACGTTTGGGTTGCAACATTGGACTTACTTTTGCATGTTGCCCCGCTCAACGATATTTTCTCGGGAGGCAGACCATTAGGCATCCTTAGGCATCCTTACGCATGCAAGCCTCCGTCAGCTGGACGGTAAGCAGATCGCTGTTGTTCGTCCTCTTCGCAATGTCGTTACCATACGATCACTCGCGCCGCGAACTAGGCCACTCTATGATTCACAGGGACAAGTACGTTAATATCAAGTCATAAAGTAACCAAGCTGCACTAAGTTCTCCCGTCCTGGTATTCTCACCTCGAGATCATACACCTATTCATTTCCCCCGATACCATGTCTACTACGCCAATGTCGAAACCAAAAGCAGCCACAAACCCGAATGAGAAAGATCAAACAGAGCTAGAATCAATCGAAACGCAAAAAGCTTTCGCTGATCAGTATTTTCACGATGAGCAACATTATTGGGCGGACTCATACCCTCGAGATGTCTTCGATGACGAGCCGCCTTTCCGCGGTGGCAAGACCGTGAAAATCGGCAAGTCAGCTCCAAAGCCCGCGCCCAGACCCGCGCCCGTCAACAATCCGAAATGAGAACAATAAGATAGTTGCAGACTAGAATATTGCTTACATTTTCGTGGATTTGATTATACCACTGCCGACATACTTATGCACCAATTATTATTTAAGATCAAGGGTTATAGGGTTTAGGGAAAGTTAGAGCATGTAAGCTTAATGATAATAGCAGCACTTATTATAAGTAAAACAAGTTAAATAAAACCTTTTTACTTTGTTTTCCTTAACTTACTGCTTTTGTTTTTAAGATAAAAGATTAATTTTTAAAATAAAATAAAGGTTATTTATATTGGAATTTTTTTAGCTAGTTACATTATTTTATTTTAATTAAAAAAGTAAAACTTTATATTTAAAAACCCTTTTTATAAATTTAAGCTTAAATATAACTTATAATAATTTATAAGACGATTTAGTCTATAAAAGCACTAAGACTCTTAATTGTTAAATTTTAACTACTGCGTTAAAAGAATAGTTAATTGAGCTTTCCGGTTATTTGGCTATATATGCACCATCCGACAGCCTGCGGCGCTGGTAACCCGCATCTCTCATTATTAGTACGGGCTGACTAACAAAGCCACCAAAGTCGTATTCTTCAAAATCTAAATCGACCTGAGATGTTGCTTGAGAGTGTTAGATTTAATTCTTATGCAAAAAAGTTGTAGCTTTAACACACAACTGTTTATTTGATTTTCTTCGCTATTTTCAGAGCTCGATATAGACTCGCATAAGCTTGTTTGGTCCCGCGTCGGCCAGTGAAAGGCATCGGGATCATCTCCAAGTTTCCACGGGAAAAATGCATTGAGACGAGAGGCGATATTCAAGACGGCGTCGTCGTGGCTCAAAAACTCGTAAGTTGAGAGGTAGCGGGTGATAAACTCCTGACTCATGTTTTAGTAACGGACTTCCTCAAAGATTCTTTCATGATTTTACCTCATGTTCGACGGGAAGCTTTGTAACCTTGAATCTTGTCTCAGCACCTTCGCTATCTTCTACGAGCTTCTGGCTAAACTCGCGAATGAGCCAGTCGTCTCTGGACGTTTTCTCGTCAGCCCAAGAAGCTCGCCACTGCCAGTCTTGCAGGATTTGATGGATGTGAACATCGGCTCTATCTAGAAGATATACAAGAACACCTTGCGATTCCAAGCGAGTAGAGAAGGATTGGTGTTTTGGATGAGCTGGTGCCTCAGATTTTGTAGCAGACAGCATTGGACTTCGAGGTAGTGGAGGTGATAGAGAGATTTGCCTCTCAGGGAACTTTATCTAAAGAAGACGATTAGCTTCTGGTGGCCTCGGATTTGTGCCGACTTACTTGGAGATCAGATGACATGCTTGCAATATCGGTGTCTTTGTTACTATACATCAGGCCAAGGCCGTTGATCAATGAAACAGGCCTCAGTTTAAATGGAGAACGAGGTAGAACATCCTTGATGAGGCCGGTTGTAAATGACACGAATGACACTGCTGGGCAGGCAGGTAACAAATCCCAAACAGCGACAGGAACCTCAATCAGAAGGAGACTGGAGAAGCTAGGGACAACCCATTGAAATTTCAACTCTTGCACAGCAGGCGGAGAATTGAGGATCCATTCTTCCAGTTCTTGTATAATGTTCTGGTCATTTAGTAATCGAACAGCCAAAAGAACCATTATTTTCGGTTCTTCGTCAGGTTCCAGCTCTTGACTCAACAGCATGCTCTCTTGGGATTCGCCCGTGCGTAGGGGCCGAAGTACGATAAAACGGGGCTTCTCATTCCCAGCCAGAAAGAGATGAGACGGCGTTACCCGCACCGACTTCGTATATAGAACTTTCCCCGTCATATTGCTCGTGCGAACTCTGTGATTCTCGTCGAAGATTACTTGTTCATGGAAACTCTGGAGACGTACGATAATCTGTCTATGAAGCTCCGCAACAGTTAGGATTCTGCTAGATTCAGCAGCCCAAGCTAAGGCATCTGTGAGGTGTTTGGTAAACGAGTCTTGTCCCGGAATAGGGACTTGTGACTCAAAGCCACCTGCGAAAAGCCCCTCGACCTCTGCCCTGCTGTTGTTGGAATTTGATCTATGCGACGAAAGAGAGAAACAGCAATCATAGAGAAGCAGTACGTCGGGCGAGTTGTCTTCGGCACGGACTAGGAGTGGATGAAAGGTCGCTGTGTCAATTTGTTTGCCCCTTTCCGCTTCCGATCTACTTACTTATGAGAAACATGAATTTCAGAAGATACGCAGAGTGGCAAACTGACCGCGGCTGCCAAATTGGAAAGGATCCTCCGGAGCTATTTCGGCGTGCGTGACCAGTATAATAAACAATTAAAAGATTTCCGGAGCGCCCGAAGTCGTCCAGGAATTGATCTACTCTCTTGTATATGGCACGGTCGGGGTCTGCAACTGGTATCTTGAAGCACGACACAGAGTAGTTGTACACGTCTTCGAAAACTGAGGACAGTCGATGATATTCTGTTTTCAGTCCACCCTCGTATGCCTCTTCCCAACATATCATAAGAACGGCAACTTCGGAGTAGCCAACAAATCTTTTCGGCCAAGCGGATTGCAAGGCTTGGTCAAGATCTTCGAGCCAGGTGGGGAGCGGGATGTGATATGAGCTGTTAGACGTGGCGTGAGTGCTCGAAGAAGCGTCCGAGTCCGCTCGCGATGACAGTGGTGAATAGCCGCACGTTGGGCAATCCAGGTCCATGGTCTCCATGGCTATAATTCAGATGCCTCGGACACTTGCTAAAATTGTTTCCAACAACGATTGAATATCGTCAGCAACTCAGCAGCCCTTGGGGGAGGGTGCAATGTGAGAAATCTCGCCACTTCAGCCACCGTTATCAGTCAGGTTGAGGGGGTGGCGTCTTTGCTTGGCGTAAGAAGGCGATTGGAAGTGGTTGGAGGCGGTTGGAAGGTAGCCAACTACTCGTCCCGTTCATGTGTAGTGGTGTCCGTATGCGAACCAATTAAGTTGAACCAGGTTACCTATTGGTGTCTTTTGCATCTGTCGAGACGTGGGAGTTCTGCTACAGCCGCTATCACGCCCCGAAGGGGCTAGGTGCAGCTGGCGCGCGGGCACAGCCGGCGTTCCATTGCTTTCCAGCCTGAGGTTTCTAGGCCCTGACAACCCAACCCAAATGCCAAGAACCCATAGCTTAGCGCGCCTATAGGCGCCTAACCAAATTTTAGGTTAAGTTTTTTTAAAAACTTAAAGCTTATAAGCTTTTAAATATAATAAATAAAATATTTAAAATAAAATAAATAAAATAAACGTAGTATTATTATACTAATTTAAATATTTATTAAAAAAACTAATATATATTTATATACTTTTAGTAAAAAAAAAAAAAGTAAAATAAAACTAAATATAAACAAAATATACTAATTTAAATATTAATTAAAAAAAAAATTTATATAAAAAATATAAAAATTAATTAAATAATTATTAAATATAATTATTTTTTATATAACTTTTTTAAATAGTTTTTTTTTACTTTTATTTTATAAAAATATTTAAGTTTATATTTTTTAGCACATTTTTATTTATTTAAAAAAAATTAAATAATTTTTTTATAATTTTTAATATTTATAATATTATTTTAAACTATAATATTATAAAATATAAACTAAATAGTATTAATATATAATATAATATAAAAAATAAATAAAATAAGTTATATATTTTTATTTATAAAAATAATATATTTAGTATAAATAGTAACAAAATTTAAAACTAATTAAAAGTTAATATAAAAATTAGTATAAAAAATAAAATATAGCTAATTAATAAAAATAGTTATAAAAATATTTTTTATTATTTTTATTAATAATTTTTTTAATAATTTTTTAAATAAAATAAATAAATATTACTTTTAAAATAATATATTTTAAATAAAAAATTTATTATAAATAAAAAATTTATTAAATAGTTTTATTTATAAATTAGTTAAAATATATTAATTTTTATACTAATTTAAAATAAGAATATATATATAGTTAAATTTAGTAAAAAATTAAAATTGCTTTTTTAAAAAAAGCTTAAGTAAATTTAAGCATTTATTTATTATAAAAAGCTACTAAAAGTTTTTTATTATATAAAGTTTATTTTTAAAATTAATATTTTTATTATTAAAGCTTGCTTTTTTAGCATAATTATTTAGTAAATTAAAGTAAATATATTTGCTATAGCTAAAAGCTTTATTAGTAAAATAAATATTTAGCTTTTAAAAAAATATATTATTTAGTTAAAAAAAATTAAAATTAAATAGTTTTTTTTTATTATAGTTATTTAAATTTACTATAATTAAAATAATAATTAAGTAATAAAAAATATAAAAATAGTTTAAAATTTAAATAAAAAGTAATTACTTATATTAAAAGTAATAAAAAAATATAAAATAAAAGCTATAAAATTAAAAAAAAATTAATTAGTTTAATATAATATAAAAATAAAAAAGTATTAATATTAATATTAAATATTAACAAAAAAATAAATTTATTATAAATA
>MU396746.1:0-81414 GCA_022578855.1 Nemania serpens
TAAATTAAAAGCAATTATTTATAGTTTTTTTCTATTAAACGTTTAATTATATTTATAATTTTATTTAAGCTATTTAATAGTATATTTTATATTTAACTTTTTATTAAAAAACTTAATTTTTTTTTGCATTATTTTTTTAATTTTTTAATAGTTTTTAGTTTTATTTATTACTACTAGTTCTAAAAAGTTACTTTTTTTTTTAAATAAGTCTTTTTTTTGTTTTAGCTTATATAGCTAAATAATTAATACTATAAAGTAGATACGCTAGTTGCTAAAAAAGTCTAATTTATATACTAGCAGGCTTATTCTTTTTAAAATTTTAAAAGGTTTTATTTGTATTAGTAACTACTTTTGCTTAAGCTTGCTAAATAAATAGTATTTTTAATATAATTATAAATATATTATATTGCTTTTATTAAATTTAAACAGCATATATTTATTATTATATTATTTTTTAGCAATTATATTAGCAATATTAACAATATATTTAGCTTTTTAAACATATTTTATTTTAAGTACCTTAATTATCTTATTATTAGCTTTAGTACCTTTTTTTTAGTTTAATAAGTTAATAATTAATTTTAGTTAAAAGCTTAATACTAATTTATTTAATAATTAGCTAACTATAACTAATAAAGTATTATTTAAATAGTATTATAAAATAAGTAATATTTTTACCTAGTTAACATTAAAGTTAGTTGCTATATAAAAACATATTATAATTTTAATAACTTATTTTTTTGTTTTAATAAGCTATTTATTTATAAATAGTATACTATTAATATAAAAAAGTTAACTTTTAATAAAGCATAAATCTTTTTTTATAAATTTAATATAAATTTTAGGTCTTAATTGCTAATAATAACTGCTAAAAGTTCTTAGTTATATAAATATAGCATTTTAAGCAGCATTTTTACCTAATCTTTTACTATATATATTATATAGCTAAAAATTAGCATTATTTTTTTGCTTCCTTTATAAAATACTATTACTAAAGTATTAAAAAACTTATATTTTAAAATACTTTAAAATAAATATTTAGCTTTAATAGTTAATATATCTATAATAAAATTAATAGTAATAGTATAATAAAAAATAGTTAGCGTTTTAATTAGCATTAGTTTTTTAAGCTTTGCTTATTTATTAACTTAATTATTTTTATATATGTTATAAAATATAATAAACTTTTTTATGTTTTACTTTTTTTAAAAAAAATAAATGCTTTTAAAATTATATATTATTTGCTTCTTTTTAAAATAGTATTACTTATTATATACTAATTTAAGAATATCTTTAATATATAATGCTAGAAAATATAATAACTTTTTTTTATTAAATATAATATAGTATAAAAAACTATTATTTATTTAAAAAAGTTTTGCAATATTTTTTTAGTATTTATTAAATTTTATAGTACTTTATTTAAGCTGCTAGATTTTCTTTTTTTAATTTATAAAAAACTTAATAATTTTATTATACCTATAGTTATTTTTATACTTTTATATAATTTTTTTTTAAAAAGTATTACTAATAATAGCTATTAACTCTATTTAATTTAGCTTTTTTAAGTTTTTTTTAGCTAAGTATACTTAATAAGTATTATTATTTTAAATATTATTTAAAACGCTAAATTTATTTTATTAAGTATATACTTATTCTTTTAATTTTTAAAATAACTTTAATAAAATATTTAATACTACGTTTAAAACTTTTAAAATATAGTATATATTAAATTAAAATTATAATAAGTAGTTAGTAGCATTAGCAAGCTTTAGGTTTACTTTATTAAGATTTATTATTTATAATAACATATAGTTTATAATTTCTTTTATTAGCATATAATTTGTTAAAACGTTAACTTTACTTAAACTTAATTATATTATTTTTTATAACTTTTTATAAGCTTATATTAACGCTGCTACCTTACCTTTTATTAACTTATATTGTTTTTTAATATTATTAATAAGTTTTAATATAAACAAAATAAGCTTAATTTATAAAGTTAGTATATCTTTTTTTAAAATTAACTTTTTGTTTTAATTGCTATTTAATTAAAAAGCTATTAAGCTATATGCTTTTTTATAAGCGTTTATTTTTTAAAAAAAAGCCTTATTTAGTTAATAATAATATATAATATATTATATGCAAAAATATTCTTGTAATACTTGCTAGCTTTTTTTTTCTTTATTTGTTAGCTTAAATTTTACTTTTAATATATATAGTTATTATATTAGCTTTAATATACCTATAAGTAAAACTTTCTTGCTTTATATTTTTGCTAGTAAATTTATTTTCTTTTACTATAAAGCTTTAACTTTATAGTTAAATTATATAATCTTTTTGTATAGCTATTTTACTATTTTAATATATATTTTTAAAGCGTTTAACATTTTTAGCATTAATAATTTTTAAAAAGTTTTAATTTTATTATTTATTTTAAATATTTTATTACTATTAATATTATATCTAAGTAATTTAATAAATAAAAAAGCAATAAAAAACTTATTAGCACTAATATATATTTATACTTTATTAAATATATTAAGTACTTTTTTAAAATATACTATATATTATTTAAAGCTTTTACTAAAAATAATAATATTATTAATATATATATGCGCAAAATTATATATTATAAAAAATAATTGGTTTATAAACCGCTATATAAAAGCTAGCAAATTTTAAAACCTTATTAATGCTATATTAGATTATTTTAACTCTTTAAAGCTAATAATAACTATTTTATTATAATATTTTAAGTATACTAATAATTAAAAAAAAAAACTTAATATATTAAGCAATATAAAAAATCTTTTACTAATTATATCTTTTATAATATTATTTTAACTTAGTAATAAATATATATTAAATATTATAATTTTATTTAATAATTATAAATTAATAATAGGTTGTTTTTTTTTGTTTTTATTAACTATTTTTTAAACAATAAAAATAAAGTAAGCTATTAGAGTTAGATTGTTTATAAATACTAATTTTTTTTAAGCGTATATTTTGTTATATTTTTTGTTAAAAAATTTGCAATCTTTTACTTTTAGCAGGTATAATTTAACTATTTTTAATTAGTTTTACTATTTTTTTATAAAATCGATTTACATTTTTTAATTATTTAATATTAGTACTACTTTTTAGTTATAAAAAATGTTATACTTATTAAAGATAGCTTATATTATAATAGCTTGCTTTAAATTATTTACTGCTATTATTACTTTAGCTTCTAATTTAATTATAGTAATATTTATAAATTAAAATATTTTATAAAACAGTATTTTTATTTTTAAATTTATTATAACTAATATAGTATTAAACAAAAATGCTTTAATTTAGTTTTTATTTAGTATATTTAAGTTATTTTTTCTGTTTTTTTATTTTATTTTACTAAAATTGTTTTTTTAATAGTATGCTATATTTGCTTATTTAGCCAGCTAAGCAGTTTTATTGCCTTAGTATTTATAAATAATGCTAAGCTTTTTGTTTGCGCTAATAGTTACTGCTTAAGCATAAAAGTTATATATTATAACTTTTTTTAAAGTATATTTATTAATTATTAAATTGTAAGCTATATTATATATTTTTTAAAAGTAGTATAGTTTTATAATATAGTTTATTTTATCTATTAGTTTTAGTAAGTTAATAAATTTTGCGTTAATAAAAGCAGTTATTATAACTAGTATAACTGTTTTATTAGCTATTATAACTTTTTTAAAAGGTTTTTTGCTTAGTAGCACTATTTTTGTTTTACTTTATATTTTTATATCTAAAATTAATTAAAAAATATATATTTTATATATAAAGTCGATTTTAATACTATATTTTAGCATAAATTTTGTTTTAATTAGCATTTTTAGTTTTAAATTTTTTAGTATATTTATTATTACTATAAAGTAGCTATATACTTTTTTTCTTTTAACCTCTTTTTCGATAAAAAAGTTAAATATAACTTTTTTATTAATTATAATAAAAAATCTAATACTATTAATAGTTACTAGGTTAATTTTCTTAAATATTAGATTTTTGCTAAATTTTTTAATAAAGCTTTTATTAACAAAAATTCTAAAGCAACTTATATTTATATATACTTTTGCTTTTAAACTTAATAAATCTAATTAAATTATAATTTTAAAATAAGTTGTTTGCTTTTTAATCTTTTTTTTTATTGTAAATCTAAGGTTTGCTTTAATTATTTAGCTTTTTTAAATTAGTAGTCCGTTTATAATTACTTTTAAAACCTTTAATATTATTAAAATAAAATTAACTTTAACAATTCTTTAGTTTTTATTAACAATTTTATTGCATTTATTTTATATTTTATATTAGTTAGCTAGTTTTTTAAAATAAAATATAACTTTATATAATTAATATGTTATAATTAGTGCTTTTATTAGTAATAATACCTAGTTTTCTTTTATAACTACTTTTTAGTTATATATTTAGTATACTTTTGTTTTATTTGTTTTAATAGCTATATATACTTTATTATTAAGCTTTTTTTTTTTTTGCTAAAGCAAACAAAACTATTTTTTATAAGCATATTTATATATCTAGTAATATTAGTATTAATATTTTAAATTACTTTTTTGTTAAAATAGCTTTAAGATTTATTTTTATTAAATCTCTGCTAGCTAAACTTATAATATTTTAACTATTACTAGTTTTATATATTTTGTCTATTAAACTAGAGTACTAATATATGGCATTTTTAGCGCTAAAATTATATATTTTAATACTTAAGTACTATAAGAAATTATAGCGCTTAATTTTTAGCTTACTAGCGTTAACTTTATAAGAAATAATTTTTATAAATATTATATTAGCCTTAGTATCTATAGTTATTTTGTTAATATAGCTATAGTTATTATATTTATTTTTACTATAGTTTATTTTAATTATTTTTACTTTATTTTAAGTTAAGCTAAAATTAGTTAGTATTTATACTATTAAGGTTGTTTTTATTTTTATTTTAGTAAAAGTATTTAATTTTGCTACTATTTATTAACGCTTTTTTTGTTAAAACTATTTACTTATTTTTTAGCTTATTTAAGTAAACTAAAATTAAATAATTTTTTAGTTTTAGTATAAGTTTTTAAAGCTTTAGCAAAATAAAGTTCTATAGTTTAGTAAGTAACTAGTTATTTAAAGTATTACTTTATACTTTTTTATATTTAAAGGTATTTATAGTATATATTTTAATAAAGTTGCTTTTAGCAATATTTTTTATAGTATACTTATTTTTTAAAAACTATTTGTTAGCTTTTTTTAGTTATATTTTTTATTTCTTTTTTAAAGCTTTTATAAAAGTTATAATAGTTATTTTATAGCTTTACTAATTTATTTCCAATAGCTATTATAACTACTATTAAAAAGTATTACTTTTAAAAAGAGTTTAACTTTTATTGGTAATAAAGTTAGCTTTTTTTAAAGTACTGCTTTATTTTTTTAGTTATATAACTTAAAAATAGATATTTATATAAGTAGAAAATTTGCTATTATAGTAGATTGTATAACTTTTAATAATATTTTTTGGTATATTAAAGTAAAAATAGCCTATATTAATAAGAGTAATTCTTAGTTTAGCCGCTAAATTTGTCTTTTTTAGCGCTAAATTTAACATTTTTAGCAATAGCTGCATATATAGCTTTATTTAAATAATTATATTGTTTAGCAACTAAAGCTTTTTAACTATTAGTAAGTTAATTTAAGCTAGCGTTAAGTTTTTATTATTAAAGCTATTGTTTTAGCTTGCTATATCTAGCTTTAGTTCTATGTTCTTAAATAATTTAACTGTTTTTAAGTTTATTATATTTGCTTTTTCTTTAGGCTAGTATATCTAAGTTTTTGCTTTTAAAGCCGCCTTAATATATTTTAAAAACTTATTTAATATATATTTGTTAAATTTTCTTATAAAAATAATTGTTTTAACAAGTTTTTATACTACCGTATATGCTTTATTAAAGTTGTTTTTTTTTATACTTTAGTTTAGTAGTACTATAATTTTTACTAATACGTTATATTTTATAAATTTTTTAAAGTTATTATTATTAGTATTAAGTATAATAATTCTACTAATTATATTTTTATATAAGTTAGATTTATATATAACCTTTAAATAGTTAAAGTTTTTTAAAATAAAGTTATATACTTACTTAATAATAAATAGTTATTTAAGGTTTATTTAAGCTATTTTATCGTTTATAGTTAAACTTTAGTTACTTTAACTTTAAAATAATTTAAATATAACTAAAGTATTATAATTATTAGTTTTTGTAATACTATTAACTTTTATTTTTTTTGTAGTATTTTACTTTTAATATAAAGTTATTAGTAGTAACTAAGTTATTATAAAAAGTAGTGCTTTATTTCTTATAATATCTTAATTAGTTATAATATTAACTATATTATACTTAAGAGTTTTTTTTTTTTATAAGTAATAAAAAATAACTAGTTTTAGCTTAAGTAAATAAATACTACTTATTATAAGTAATCTAAGATTACTTAATAAAATAAACAAAAAAAGTATAAATAGTAATATAAAAATTGTTACCTTTTTTTTATTTAACAAATAAAAAGCATTTACTTATTTATAGTAAGCCTAGCTAAAATTATATAAGCCCTGCTAACATTTATAGCATATCTATTATTTATAAGTATAATAAACTATTATAGTACTAACTATTAGTAACTCTAATATAAACTTATTATTATTATATAAAAAGAGAAGTTCTATTTGCTACTTTTAGTTATTTCTAGTTAGCTTATATACCTTGTATGTGGCCTGTGCACCTAGTGCTAGTTTGATACCGTAACATGCAACTTTAAGATATGGTAAAGTCTTCCGGTCCAGAAACATTAGTTTTAAAGCGGTTGGCATTTAATAATCTTTATGATCGAGAAGATGCTATCAAACTACCGACGGACGGTACCTTCGCGTTTTCTGAAGGATCAAGCGCAAGTTCACATCAACTGGAACAGTCGTTGGCGTCATGGTTCCAATCGGGTAGCGGTGTGTTCCACGTTTCTGGTAAGGCTGGGTCCGGGAAATCCACCTTGATGAAGCATATTTTCTCGCAGCCTCATACTCGAGAATACCTTGAGACATGGGCAGGAGACCAGGAGCTATTATACGCCGCCTTCTTCTTTTGGGCTGCAGGCAACGACGAGCAGAAGTCTCTCACGGGTTTATACCGTTCCATCTTGTTTGCAATTCTTCGTCAAAATACAAGCTTGATACCAGAGATATTTTCGGAACATTGTGAAGACGGCAAGTTTACACCACTTGCTCTCGATTACCTTACCAGACCTGCTGTTATCGAAAAAGCCTTTAAAACTTTGCTGCGGAAAGCGACGATTGGCGGCTATCGAATCTGCCTTTTTATTGACGGCTTGGATGAGTTTGAGTCCACTGATGATGCGGCTTACTGGGACTTGGCGGACCAACTTAGCAATTGGGCTGACGGCAGTGGCGGTGATGTCAAGCTCTGTGTCAGTTCCAGGCCGTACAAGCAGTTTCTGGATACCTTCGACCCCTCTCGGCACTCGGATCGAACACAAATACATCTTCATCTGCTCAATAAGCCGGATATCGAGAGCCACTGTCGGACAACACTCATAGAAACGGCGAGGAACTTCCCCAATATCTCTGGTCAAATTGAAGCATCATCAGAATACCTTGTTAAAAAGATTTCAAACCGGTCAGATGGCGTATTCCTCTGGGCAGTCCTCGTCGTTCGAATCATCATCTCCGAAGCTAGGAGAGGCGGGTCGCACGATCAGCTTAAACAGAAACTGAAAGAAACACCCAGAGACATGGACAACTTATATGCCAAAATGCGCGGCTCGCTTAACCGAAATGAAGAACAGTTGTCAAACCGTATACTCTATGCGGTTTTAACAAATCCATTCCGTGACAACGTGAATGCGCTTTCTCTCGCCTGGCTAATCGACAAACATGCATGGCAGGCCAGAGTTTCCCAGAGGGACAAGGACTCGGAAATAGAAGCAGGGACCAAGGCCATTAAGTACGTTACTGACCACTTGGATATATGGACGCAAGGATTGATCGAAGTTGCGGACTCTTCACGGAACTCCTCTTTCTTACTCGACTCACCCTTGTTTGCCACCAGTGTCAAGTTGTTTCACAGAACAGCCAGGGACTATCTCCTACGTTCGATGCAAAGCTCCGAAATCCAATCGGCATTTGAGGGCTTCAGCTTATCAACGATGCATGCTGATATACGGCTAACTGAGTTAGCCATTTTGGATTGACTTGACTCACTTGGTCGCGAGAATATATATTCATACGGCTATGAGATTCTTACAGCAAGATCGGAAATGCACTTGGGTATGGGGGGAGAGCAAACTACAGGCTTTCTAGCTACATGGCCCGTTGTCAAAAAACTCGGGCACATCTTGCCAAGTACTAATATAGTGCAACTATTTGCTGAGCTGGTTTACCGTGCCCCTTTCGATCCACCCTATGTTCGCATTTCACAGCAAACACACCTGAATTATCTGGGAGCTTCGTTGGGACTGAATTTTAACGATGTCACGAATGGGGCCATACACATGGGATCCGAACCAAGCAAAAGTAGCTTACTGTTGAGTGCATGCTTATCTGGCTTGCACTTTGGGCGTTCCACAACCCTAGTCAAGGATCTTCTCGAAAACGGGTTTACCGCTCACGGGCAAGTGAGGCTTGTAAATTTTTATGAGGACGATGTAAGGAAGTCGGCAGTCGAGTTCACCACTGTGTGGATGATCCTCGTAGCCGGTCTTGCTGCTGCTTTGAAATGGCCCAGAGAGTTTTCAGAGCCGTGGATCAACATTTTGGGTGAGATCCTACTCCATGAGAGCCAAGAGGAAGTCTTATTATTGGGAACCGGCTTGTTTAACGAAGGCTGTTATTGCTTTTATATTACGCTGGAGGATTTTATTCGTCATTTAGACGAGAGCGCACAGGTTCTCGATTACCTGCAGGATTGGCCGAAATACGGGGATAGTGACTCGGAATCTGAACACGCACCTACTTGGATACGGGAGCGTTGGCGTGGCCAGTCCTTCCGTCCAATAGCTGGCAAGATGCGCAATTTGTCAACAGCAAAGCATTTCCCAGTAATGAAAGAGGTGGCGGTAGTATCGAGAAACTCTATCCTAGAGGATAGACGGGACAGCCCTCGTGGTTTCACGTTGTGGTAATCTGGATGAGCAGACGTAAATCGATATTATCTTGCGATCTTGATAATACGTGACGGCAGGTATGAACAATGGTGTGACTATTGCGAGGGTTTAGCAAATCATCCCAAGCAATTCTGTCGATGATAAGGTCAAGGGTTGCGGAGGCCATTTCGGGTGTAACTGATTCAGACATAATGTTTAAGTTCACATTGGCCACGGATATGACTGTTGCAGCCATTGCTATGTGCTTCGCAAGCGATTAAGAGGTGGGCTTCTTGGATTGGAGATAAGAACTCTATGGAAGCTTTGCGTCACTTTTAGGTAGGGAATTGGCCGAAGAGAAGAACTACGACTTTTAGGGAAAGAAATATTAAAGAGTGATAAACTTCATATGATATAGATAAGTTCTTGCTATCTTGAGTTGTATACACGGGTATGGATATCATCTGTGCCTTGACAATAAGCAAGAAAATAATTACAGAGTCGCACACCACCTAGTTTAATGAAGAAGACGGTTGAAATCCGAAAATGAATTGAAATAAAATGTTTATTAAAACTTCTAACTATATGGTAATTATAAAGTCTTCAATACAGAGATTCATCAAGTCTATGCGCACAATTTCCTGTTTCAATGACGAGTGCTAAGGGTTAGGTAAGCCCTTATGCAGTGTCAGTGCCTACCTACATGTATGTGCACTGCCTGCTTAGCGACAAAAATTCAAGTTGTAGCATTCTCATCGGTATCTACTTCGTAGGTGCTATGTTTTGGGTATGGTATTATAACAACGTGTAGAGCGGAACAGTTTAGCTTTGTGAGGAGACAGCTCTGGCATAATTAACGCGGCTTGGCCTCCTTTTCGACTCTTAGGGGATATATTGATCATGTCGAGCCACGGGTTGATCTAATTATCTTTCCAACCGTGTTCCTCTGATCCGCCGGGATACGTCCCCTCTGGGAGAGCACTCGACCGCCTGGATTCAAGTCAGAGCGGACATAGTGCTGAAGGCTGCTAAGGAGTCTACGTTGAGTTATCAGCAGAATAGACTATTAGGACATCTAATCGGTATCCCGGTAATCGTTAAAGACGAGTACGATATAGAAGGCTACACGATGTGTTTGACTAGCGTGCATAACCTCACAGGCCAAGCTAGCTTCGAAGCCGCGACACCCGCGATCCAATAGCCGTGTCGAGATATGATTACTAGGCTGGTAGACAAGAGGGGCTATGTGGTTGTGCCCGTTGAGATCCCGTTCATCGCGCAAGGCAAGATCGCGTCTGTCTCTGATGATGCTTACGAATGCGTCGACGCATGTGCTAGACCCTCACGGTCTATCAACTACGAGTCGCATACCAGCCGTGCTCAAGACAGTAACGCCGGCGACAGATAACCTGTGAGCGCACAAGCTACGCCAGTAATCATGTCGCATCTTGCTTGGCTTTAGAAAATATACCTAGTAATAGCCATTGTTACCCCTACGACAGCTCGCGCTGGTTGGCCCATCCGAACGGCATCCGAGCTTAGACGCGGAGTTAATGATGGCGCGCGTCGATAAGAGTATTTCTGGCTAGCTAACTTCGGTGGTGTGCTAAGTATTACCGCTCCAATGGGCCATGTTGTGCCGGAAGGAGACACAGAGATGGGCGAGGTTGCCGGTCTGCAGACTGAAGGCAAGGTGCCTTGGCTACAGGGGAGTGAGTGACCGAAGATAAACTCATGTGTTCGCGAAACAGGTTCGTGCCTTGTCCTAGTGCCGCCGGCCTAAATGGGTGGACGTCGTAGAGCTTGCGAAAAGAAAGATGGGCGAAGAATCGGTACACGCCACGGCGGGAATGACTAGGGTACCGAGTAGATACCGCTTTGAGTGCCGTTTCACCTCCGTGACTTCGGGGCCGGCTTTTTAGGCCCGCAATAGCCTTCGGGACAGTACATTGATTGGGTAATGTATCGGTACTTCAACTAGTGCTACTTGTAGCACTCAAAGGGATAGCTAGATTCTAAATGTAAAGTATCTAAATGTATCACTACCTAGGGTGGAGGTGTCGCCGCCAGCATTGAGCTCTCAGCACTTGTGCCGCATTTTCGACGCTGCAGCGAAGCAGACTATCCGCACCCTATGAGATGAGCCAACAACGAATACCCACAGAGCTGTCAGGAATAGAACTTAAGTCTGAACTAGCTATGTCTATGCCAAGGGACTTCCAAGATTCCGAATTCTCATCATTCGCAGCCTGGATTGAGAGGCGCCCATGTGGCTGGGCTGCGCCTCACTTCTGATTCCACTGTTGTGTACAGCACTCCGACCAGAACGAACCAAATCGCTGGTACTTCGTAGACCCCGTACACTATCTACACTAGCGCCGAGACAGAGTATTTTTAACCATCCCGTTCTAGATCACCGGTGGGCCGACCTACTTAGAATTCATCCGTGCTTATATTTTCAAGCTCCCGGTCAGTGATGGCGGCGAGATGTCTCTCATACCTAGCATTCAGCGCCTAAATTTGCCTCAACGGATAAGAAGTGGCGCGCGCCTCTCAGATGAATATTTGCCAGCATGCCTACGTTCAAAGGCATGATTGTGCATAGCTCTCCGAGTGGTTTCGAAAATCGATTGACCAGAGCGTTCTTCGGCCAGGCCAACGCCTCAATGTCGCGATCTCGTGAGGGGCAATCAATAGTATCCCTATTCTGGACCCCGTACGCTAGGTAGGTACCGTGCATATGTGCTTGGCTAAGGTGATGAATATGCCCTGCCAAGCAAGACCACGACCCCTCAAGCACCGTGCTGGGGTCTTCCTCGCTTCATGCGCCGACATGAGTGGCTACTGGAGCTGAATGGCTGCTGAAATAGGAATAAGACCATCTACCTAGGTATTAGGTAACACTATCGTGCATACATGTGTAGGTGGCTATTGGCGAGACTCTTGGTCAGCAGCCGCAAGTTGGGCGCCGCTCACAATCTTATATTCGCCGTGCGCATTGTAGCATTGTGCTGGTGGTAGAAGTGCGGCTGAACCGCTAGCTGATCAGCCGGCCACCAAGTTTCCGACACGTCTGCTTATTCTGCCTCGCTACCCTCAGATCTGGATGCACAAGAAGCGGGTCTGCTCTCTCGAGCCGGCCGGTAAAGGCCTGGAGCTGAATGGTGTGAGTAGAAGAGGGAGGCAAAAGTCCCAGCAGGGTGGTCCCGTACAAATACCTATCGAGTCGCCTAGGGACTCAACTGGCTGATGACCGTCTTAAAAGTTCGAACTCTCGCTAAAACAACAGAGACGCAAGCCGACCTTGAATCACAGTCCTCACAGTCCTCACACTAGGCTCATCAAGTTGAACGTAATACGTCGCTGCGATGGAGTCAGTCAAGAAAGGCGAGACACTCATCCCGACACCGAGATGGTTCATCGGTCTACGCATCGCGCAGATCATCGTAGCACTGATCATCGTGGCCTTGTCTGGCTACCTCATCCATGGGTACTATGCTGATCCCCAAGGCCTCGCCATCGCTGCGGTAGGTGAACCCCTCTAATACATGTCGAAGCCCGTGCCCATTAGCTGACCCTTTGCTCTCAAACAGGGCATCCTCACGTGGATCATTGCGCTCTATGCGATCCTCACAGAACACTCGGCAGGATGCCGCTCCGGTTATAACACATGGGCGGTGCTTGCGTTGGACTTCTTCTTGATCGTCCTGTGGCTGGCAAGCTTGGGCTCCAATGCCGCGTACCGTGCCAGTTTTGTTGTCTCTGTGAATGCGGACTGCTACGACGACGGCAGCGCCGTGAACGCCGGACACTGTGTTGTCTATAAGCGCGCAGCCGTCGCGGGCCTAGAGGGCCGCGCTGTGATATCGGCTGTAGCCGGCATCAGTGCCATCATGCTGCTGCTCCACATCGCCACATTTGCCTACGTTGCCCACTACTTCCGCCTCGAGTGGGCCAAGTACAGCGGTGACGTCGAGAAAGCCCCTGGCGTCCCCGCTCCCGTCGCTTCTCCCGTCAACCAACCTCAGGGCTTCGCCAACCAGCAGCAACAGCAACAACCCCAGTGGGCTCAGCAGCAACATCAGCCTACTACCTACGCCTCCCCAAGCCCTGCCTATGACCCCTATACACAACAAAACGCAGGTCATCCCGGTGCCCAGGGCGTCTACCAGCAGCAGACCGTGCCCCATCAGGAATTTCACAGCCCTCAGGGCACGCCGGCTCCGGGCCAGCCATACTACCCGCCCCAATAAAGCCTGCTTAATCGTTGAGGAATTGAACCAGATTCACAAGGGAGGGCATATCACTGTCTGTCTCACCAGTATCCACCCTACCATCAAGTTGTTTATAGACTCATGGCTGATGAGAAATAATTGGCGCTAGCAAGGCGTTGGGGCTTTTTCGTAATATATATATATATATATCCAACAGTTACGCATAATGGGAATTCATGATTACAACAATGTCATATTGGCCATAAATGTGATGAACCACTGTGTCCTCATTGTTAACATTGAACAGTGTGACCGAATCTGAGGAAGATTATGCAACGTTACCCAGCGAACTGGATATATGATGACTGTAAGGGGCCATAATAGTGTGAAGTATGAACGCATCAGAGCGTTGTGTAATTGCCGCCTATCTATTGGAAGTAATCACACATGCATTTGCTTCGGAACAGTTGAAAATGAACTGGGAATTCTTATCTTGAAGATATGAAGGAACCCAAGTTTCATATACCCCTGGGACTCTAGATAATGCCATTATTACTTTGCTTTTATTAACCCCATGATTACAGGGCAAGATAACCTACTGCATTTAATAACCGAACCAATAGCAGTCTGGGCTCTGACATCGCACACGCCGACATGGCCATCGCGACCGTAGTTCCGTACTCAAAGAGCTCTACATACATGTAATTACTGCCAGCAGGTGCTGTGCCCTATGATTACACTGCTGTAAGACTTAAAGCAGAAGTTGCGTTGACTCGCCCCATTATATAGTCGTTAACGCCTGACATTGTATTAAACGGCGTCAGGTTATATGCCTGGGAATAAGTACCAGGGCAAGGAGGGACTTAGTAGTATGGATTATTCTAGGAGCAAGATATCATAGGGCAGAGCAGCATAACAGCCTTCTAACTCGGACTTATAATATGTCGTTATCGAGGGACATTGTAGTCAAGAGAGCATTGGGTCCCAATCTTCTATTATTGTGACTCTGCTAATGCCACAGGAGAACGGCGCGCTATTACTGTGCACCACAGTAACGGCCCTTATATCTGCGACAGATAATGTAACATAATATAACACGGTTGGTCACTGACATTTCGCAGATCCTTCATAACATATTGTAGGTATAATACTGATTCGCGGTGACGATATCGCCTCGTGGTATGACAACTTCCATCTCCAGGAGACTGAACTGCCCCCCATACCGTGCAATCGCGTCAGAACGGGGTGGCGGCGCTAGGTAGTGAGATAGTCACCTACGGTTACAGAGGCAAAATGGGTGACGAAGTCGCAGCCCAGGTGGTGGAGGGAATTATGTGTTTGGCGATCTTGCATGTTGATGAATCTAGGTAGAGAGTGCGCCCGGCGCCTGCGGCCAGCCTTGATAATCGTGGCTGGTCCTCTTGATGATGAACCGGGTATTTGACTTACGTCCTGTGTTTTTTTCACTACGAAATTAGCTGATTGAATTAGGTCCAGGTCGCCTCTGATGGCAACTAGGTGTTGTAGATTGTGGCAGCTCCTTGTTTAGTAATACGTAGATGGGGATAGGTTGTTGTCAGTTGACGCTCAAGTTCCGCCACACCAGCCAAGCAATCCAATTACTGACATGTATACGGCATCAATCAACACCAGAATCGCCCCCGGGGAGGCTAAAAACAGATAATCGAGCCAGGGATTGATATTGGAAAGAGCTATAAAACGGACAACTGCTCACGGAAACGGTATTACTAGGAAGCGTCTTGCATCCGCCCAGTGCAACATTAGGGGACGGCATCGCACAAGCAGCATGGCCCATAGAAACGAGCACAAACAACCCTGAACTAGCCAGTATTTCATGGTAGTAACACAGCATGGAAAGAAGCGGGTGCAATGAATATTGGTGCCCCAAATTGACCAGGACTGAGAGAAGTCAATGCCTATTCGAGTGCCACTTAGACGTCGATAAGTTCATTTGTATGACCAACATATAGTACATCAGGTAATTTTACAGTATGCCTTGCAGCAGAGTTCAAATAGCATAGGATAGACTACTGCTCATGTGTTCTTAGTAAAACCATGCGTTTCAAGGCCAAGCTGTTGCCTCTGACAACAAGTGATAGTCGAACAACGCGCCGTTACTGTGTTCCACAGAAACGGCCCCTATATCCGCGACACATGAATAGCATCATTGTTGTCACGGAATACAACTGCAACATTAAACCGGTACGCCACTAAAAAGTCACAATGGGCTAAAATGCCTTCGTATCTAGCGAAGGGGTTTACAGCTGAGTAGAACCGAGTTTCATTATAGTTTAATTAATTCTTTTCCAGCTGATTTCTCTGTGGCATAAATAAGAAGGTTAACCTTTTTATATCTTCGGTTTTCAAAGGTCGATACAATTAAGGGGGGAGCTATAACATTAAATCTGCTTAAAATTAATTTATTAACATTACCTCGACATTACCTAGTAATAACTAGCAAGTGTAATAAAACAGAGTATGCTACATATACCCTGCTTAGGGAGCTGAAGTATCCCTAATATAACGGAATAAGTAAGAACAAATGAAACCCAATAATAGGTGCAAAATCAGTAGTCGAATTAGGGATGTTCTAGTCTAGAATATCTGTGCGATTTCTAGCCTTTGTAGGGCTAGCCTTGGCTAAGCCACTAAGTAAGCCATAAAGTGGCTTGCCTATCGCCCTGCTTTAGTAAACCCGGCACGAATTACACCAAGATATCAGAGAAGTGCGCGATATCATTGTATTAGTGGCATGCTCCAACATTCTTAGTGGAGCTTTCCATCGGCTTGCAACAGTTTGGGGGGAAACCGCCTGCCGGCGTCCCGATCTGCATCTTCCCAGGCGTATCAAGGGATTAAAGGTCAGACTTTACTACCATATTGGCAAAGGGGACTGGACTTCATCGAAATCAGGCCTGGCGAGACGCCTGAAGAGTAGACCGACGAAAAAGACTATCTCTCCTATTGTAATACTTTAGAAGGGTTTCCTTATACCCCTTGCTTTCGTACTCTCGTCATAGTCCGCAAGACTACAGTGGCGAATGCTTAGCAGTGGAATTTGATGAGGAACTACGAGCCTGCGGCACGATCTACGCATCCATAATCACACGGTAACGGCTCCAACATTTCTTTTCGTAGAAGAACGACCCGAAGGAGGTACAATGAGCGGGGTACGAACTTTACACGCCTGTACCGCGAGGATCATACCCTGCGTACAGTAGCCGGGAACTACCATTAACGGGAAGGAGGATACAAAGAATATCGGTTTCTAGGAGACTCGGTTTACTACGGACTAGCCTTGCTGGATAGGTTGGAAGGTTAATTTGTTTGGATGTGTGGATTGTCATATCTGCTCAGCACGCCCGCATACTGAGAAGAAAAGCTCCGCAGCCGATTGCAGGGTTCCAAATGCCCCTAGTGTTATGTATAACAACAACAGTGGCAACATCGGGGCCAACTATGATGACAACAACAACGGGGTAGGGTATTACAAGAATATGCCAAATTCCGATACCGGCAAGAACTATAGCACCAATAACAAAGGAGAATACTACAAAATACATTACAATTAATTTAATACGCTAATTGCCGATTAATAGCATATTTAGTACAGTTTTAAAACATTATTAAAACATTATTGTTAGCTGGTGCAACCTCCTAATTAGCTATAGCTTGTAGAGCTAGCATAATTAAACTAGTAGTTATACCTAGTTTAAGCATAGGTTTTAGAGTGGTAAAATAGTGCAATATATTTAAAAGGAACCTTTAGCTATAAATATATTGCAGCTATAGCAATATAGCTATACTAAAGCAACTGCTTTATATATTTAAGTATAAAAGAGTTTTTAAGAACTCTTTTTTTTACTATATAGATTTAAGCGCTTTTATAATAAACTATTTTTTGTTAAGTATATAGAAACTTATTCTATTGTTTTAATATAATATTTTATATAGTAGCTAGTAATTGTTTTATAACTTAGTTTTTGTTGCATATTTAATCTTAAAGCTTAATTAAGCAGCCTAAAGCTTTTAACTATAGTTTAATAAGTGTTAAACTATTGGTTAAATTTGCAGTTTATTTAAAAAAATAACTAAAAATAAGAATGCTTATATTTTATTACCTAATATTTCTTTAGTACTATAATAAAAAGAATTAAACGATTTAATAATACTAATATAGAGCTATAATATAATAAAGCAGTATATAAAAATAATATAAAAAAGTAAATTAAAGCACTAAAAGTAAAGTATGCTAATTAAATAGCAAAAAAAAATTATAAGCTTGCTTATACTAAAATGTTTTACGATTAAAATATTAACAAAGTTAGAGCTAAAAAAGCTTAAAAATATACTAAGAAAATGTAGCAGCAGGTAGTTTTAATAGCTAACTAGTATAAAAAACGCTTTAGTAGTACTTTTATAAGGATTTATTATAAAAAATTACTATTAAAGAGGCTTAAGTTTAGTATAAAAGGCTAATTTTTTAATAAATTTTTGTTTTAAAAGCTTAGCTTTAAAGTTAAAACAAAGGTTAAAAGATTTTTTAGGCTTATTTTTAAGCTAAAGTTGCTATTTTAAAGGTAAAGCTATTTAGTAAGAAATAAAGGATATTTTAGAAAATAGTTTTAAGATCTTTTTTGAGAGCTTTTTTGAAAGCTTTTTTAAAAGCTTTTTTAAAAGCTCTTTTAAAAGCTATATTGAGAGCCTTTTTAAAAGCTTTTTTAAAAATTATTTTAAAAGCTATTCTAAATGCTTTAAAAGCTTAGTTTTAGGAGCAAATTAGCTAATAAAAATAAAGCGTTAAATAAAACTAAGCAATAATTATAACCTATATTAAACTTTAATTTAAACTTATTATTTTTTTTTATATTTAATTTTAGTAATTTAAAAGACTTTAACTATAGATTTAAAAGCTAAAGGCGTTACTGCTATAAGTTTTGTAAAAATAGAAAGGTTTATAGTAAAAAGGTTACCTATTTAGAATTAAAATAGCGTAAGCTAAAGTTTTTTTTAAATAAAAAGAATTATTTTTAAAAAGCTAAAAACTAGCTTATATACTAACGTAATTTATTATTAGTTATAAAAGTTATTAATTATATCTTAAAATTTTTAATTAGTTTAAAAGGTAAGATTATGTTAGCTTAAGCTATTATAAATACTTATAAGGCTACTTTTATAAACTTAATTAAAAGGGTTAAAAAAGAAAGTAAGATACTTTAAATTTTTTTAAAAACTTATAGTATAAGTAGCTAAATTTACTAATAAAACCTTTAAAATAACTTTATTAGCTTTATATATAATAGGAAAGATTTTATTATATTTATATTAAAATAAATAAAATTAGTATACCTATATAAAAAGAGCGGTAAAAAGCTTAATTAAAACTAGCTAAAAATGTTGTTTTTAGCTACTATTAAGAAAAAAGCTTTTAGTTAGTATAATACTACTATAAAAATTATAAAGCAGAAGAAATATATGCTTTAAAAGCTTGTTAATAAGTTTAACAGCAATTTTAAAAGCTGTTAAAGTAAGTTAAATAATACTAGCAATAAATTGGCCTTTTAAACTACTGTTAATTTAAATATAAATAAAGGTAAAAGTAAGAATAAGTCTAAGAATAAAGGCAAGCTTAATAATTAGCAGAAAAATAAGAATAAGGAACTAAAGTATTAAAAGTACGGTAAGCTTAGCTATTTAAAAAAGGATTGCTCTAACAAGGAGTAGCTTAATAGTACTTTTAGCAATAGAAATAGGAACTAAAACTATAATATTAAGATTAAGCCTAAAAATTAAAGCTTTTTGCTTAAATTTAAAAGACATTTTTATTTAGCTAATATGTTATTAATAAATTTTGTAAATTTTAAGGCTTATTATAACTACTAGATTACCTTTAGTAAAAAATATGATTTAGTAGTAGCTAATTTAACGGCGGCTCTATCTAAAAATAAAGCTACTAAGATTAGTACTACGTATGCCTATATAATAGCAGAAGTATATTATATAGCTTAATAGATATAATAGTAAATAAGATAAAAGATTTTGGAAGATTTACCTATAATTTAGCAAGCATACTTTAGAACTAATAATAATTACTTATATTTAAAAGATAATACAAGCTATAATAAGGCAGCTAGATTATATTAAGGCCGCAAATAGCATATAGCGTAATAAATATAGAAATAGTAATAAATAACCTATTTATTAACAACTTACCGAGGCTAAAAACGCGACCTACTATTAATATAACCGCAATATAGTAGTACCTTAATAAAGATAAAGCTACTAGTAAGCTTTTAAAACTGGAAAAAATTATTAATAGATTTATTAAACTAGTACTATAGCTATTAAAAAATAGAAAAGTAAAAAAAAGGCTCTTTTTTTAAAGAAACGCAAAAAAAAAGCAGCTAGTATATTTAGTAAATAATCTAGCAAAAATGTAGCAAAAAATAAGCAGACCAAACAATAATAACAAAAATATACTAATTATATGCTGCTACTTTAAAAAACCCCTAAAAAAGGTTATTTAAACTAACTTACTTCTAAATACTATAAAATTAAAAATATAAGCAAAAGTTATAGCTATAATATAGCTAAAACGAAATAATAAAGCAGTTTTAGCAAAATATAGCAAAAAAATCCTTATTAAAGTAAAAAAACTATTTAAAAACTTTAAAAACTAAAACTTAATAGCTATTGTTACTACAATTAATACTGCTTTTATAAAAGGTAATATAGTAATAACAAAAAAGCTACTTAGTAATAATATAATTATTACTTTTAAAAAAGGTATACTAAAAAATATAAACAAAAAAAAGTAAATAATTAAAGCATTTAAAGTAAAATTAAAGCTATAAAAAAAAGAAGTAGCTTTTATAATAAAAGGTATACTAGTAAAAAAGATTAAAAAAATATAATTAAACAAAGATTTTTTTTTATTACTATATAATATATATGCTATAGTTATAAAGTGCAAAAAAATAGTATTTAAAAATAAGGAAGCAATATTTGCTAGTATATATTTATATATAGGCAGCGTAAAAAAAGCTAAAAAATTATACAATAACAGCTTTTTATAAAAGACTTAAATATTTAATTATAAACCTTTTATAGCAGAAATTAAGATAATATAGTGTTTTAATTGCTATAAATATAAATATATAGCTAAATACTACTAAAAAAAGGCTAAATATAGCTACTATATAATAATAAAGTACTAAAAAAGCAAAAAAGAATATTTGGTTAAAAAAGTAAAAGCTTAGCTAAAATATATTAACTATAGCAAAAATTATGCTGTTTAAGATTAAGTATGCAAAAAGAAAATCGAGCAAAAAGATAAAGCAAAAGCAACTTATATACTATAACTTAAAAGCTTTTAAGGCTAAAAAGAAGCAGCTAGCTTAAATAAAAAAATAATAGAAGCAAATATTTAATTACTATTGGCAATATCTATATTTGCAAGAATAAATAGCAGCAAGTTGCTAATAAAGCGTTAATATATTAATAGCTTAGCTAAAGTAGCTTTTATATCTACTTAATAAAATATAATATAATATTTTAAAATATTATAAAATTTAAATTAAATGTTATAAAAGTGCTATAAAATAGTAGTTATAATTATATTATAATATAAAAGCTAATAGTAAATAAGTATAACAATTTTTACTATTTAATAAACTGCTAATATTAACTAGTATAAATAATAAATAAAGTAGCACTATATATAAACAAAAATATTATTGCAAAATTATTAGCAAAAAATAAAAAGGAAAATTAAGCATATATAATAATAAGAGCTAGCGAGAACGTAGTAACTATATAGTCTATTTATTCTTTAAACTAAAAAAAAATAAAATAAAAAAGCTTAATTTAAAAAATTAAAGCAATAAGTAAAAAGTAAAAACAATATATTTTTATAAAAAATTTTAACTTATATTATTTGCTATAAAACTTAAAAAATAGGAAAGCAAAAAAAGCAAACAAATTTATAAAGTTTATAACTAATTAAGATTTTATACTAGCTATACTGTATAAAAAGATTACTAAAATTAAAAAAAAATAAAAAAACTTAACTTTAGATTTAGTTTAAGCATTAAAAAACTTTATAACTATATATTAAAAAAACCTAAAGTAGCTAAAGTTGGACTATAAAGTGCTACAAACTACTATTAATTTAATAATAGTACTAAAAAAATATTTTAAATAAGCAAAAAGCTAGAATTAGCTAAAGCTAAATAAAACAATAGCAATAGCAGAAATAATAGCTTATATTATAAAAACTAATATGTTATAAACTAATAGCAACTTTAATATAGTTTTTAATTTCTTAATTAAATAGCTAATAGTAATAGCAAATATAATAGTATTAAAAAAAACAATAAAAATAAAGCAGCAATAACTTCTATAATAGATACTAAAGGTAGCAGCAGTAGAAAAAGCAGCTAAAAAAGCCTACAAATAATTTTAAAGCAATTATATAAAGCTTATATAGCATAAGTTATAAAAAAATAAAATAGCTTTAGCTGCAAAAGTAGCTATAGTAAAAAAAAAGAACTAAAAAAAAGCTTTAATAAAAGTATTAATAAACTTTAAAACGCTTTAAAGCTTAAATAAATAGGCAAAGTTGGTATATAAACTTATATTAGAAATAACTATTATACTATTGCTATATAATAGCGCAAATAAATTTATAAATGCTACTATTTTTAAAGCTAAAATATAAGTTTTAATAGCAAAGTTTTTTTTAACTTTAAAAGCCGACCTTAAAAATATATTTAGCAAAAACCTAATATATAATAAATACTAAAGGTTTAATATATTAACAAAAATAACTAAAAAAAAAATAAAAACATTAGTATAAAAATTTGCGCTTTAAAAAACACTAAAAAAAGACCTACTATAAAATAAGTTTTTAAAAGTATATAATAATCCGCTAACGGCTAAAATAGCAACGCTATATACTATTAGCTTTATATTAAAGTACTATTTAAAAAGATTTTGTTACTTTAAAATAGTAATAATTTTTAAACTAAAAAAACTGCTAAAGTAAAATAAATAGTAATAAAATAGCATTTAATTGCTTTTATATACATTTTAAAAAAAGTTTTAAAAAAAAAGATATATAACTATATAGTAAAAGTAGCTAAAACGGCAAGCCTTTTACTGAAAAAGCAAATAAAAAACAGGTATAATAAATTAATAAATGTTATAATAAAAATAATAACAAATATAGTATAAAAAGCAATATAAAGCAGAAATACTATATTTTTACTATAACTTAATATATTAAAAACTTTTAATACAATTAATAAGAAATAAATAATTTATATTTTATAGCAAAAAAGCTATCTATTATAAATAGTATTATAAGTTAACTTTTTTATATTTAAAAAAATAGTAAAATTATACTTTAATATAGCAAAGTTTTTACTAATTAATTTAAAAATAAAGATATTATAAAGATTGCTTTTTTTGCTACTGCTATTTTTTTTATATATATTTATATTATATAACAACTTAATTATACATAAAAAGCTTATTATTATAAATTTTACTAATAATACTAACTTTTTTACTATAAATATTAATATTAAATATAACTATAAAACCTTAAAAAAAGTATAAAAAATATATAATAGCTAGGCTAGCAAATATAGCATAAAATTTGCTTTAAAAAAAAGCAAGCTTATATACTTTTTTAGCAATAAAGTAACGCTTTAGCAGCTAGTTAATCTTTTTAAAGCGGTAGTTTAACCAAAAAAAAGCGCAAGGTTTTTAAAAATATAATTTAACTATAAGCTAAAATAAAAAAAATACTTAAAAAAGCTAAAAAAAAAACTTATAGTTTAATTTTATATAGTAATTAAATTATAAAACTTAGCATAAAATAACAGTATAACAAAAATAAAGCAGCTTTATATTGCTATTATAAAAAGTATACTATTATATAAAGTAGCAGCTTAATATTTTAAGTTTTAAAATAATTAACTAAAAAAACTTATAAAATATTTAGTAGCAACTTAAAATAAGTGTTTTAAAAAAGTAGCTAAAGCTTATAAAATAATACTTATTAAGCAACTAAAAACTAAATTAAAAATTTTTCTGCTAAACTTATACTTAAATAATAAAGCAATAGCATTTAAAAAAAGAATAAAAAACTTGCTAAACAAAAATATAATAAATAAAGCAATAGTAACAATAGGCAACCTGGTATATAAGGCAAAAAAGTAACAAAAAAGAAGCTAAAACTAAAAAAAGCTATAAGTAATAACTAATAGTTTAAATAAAAAGAAGTACTAAAAGGTTAACTAGTAAAAAGCGTAATCGTAAAGCAGAAAACTAAGCATTACTTTAAAAAAAAAGTAAAAAATAAAGTAGCAGAAAATAAAATCAAAAAAAAACTGCTACCTAATACTAACTAAAAAAAAACCAAATAAAACAAAAACTTTAGCTAAATACAAAAAGCTACTAAAATATAAAGCAATTATACTAACGTAAATTTAAACTAAAAAAATAAGCTTTAAAGCTTTTTTTTATAAAAAAAAGGTTTTTAGATATTTAATACTTTTATATAAATATATAAAAATAAAAAAAATACTATAGTATATAATCTTAAGGTACAACCTTTTAGCTATAAAATAAAAAGTACTATAGCATAGTTTAAAAAGCATACTACTATATAGCAATAAAGACTTCTATATAGCAACAGAAATACTAAAACCGGCAAAAGCTATAGCAAGATAAATAATAAGCACTAAAAAGCTAAATATATATAAAAAAGCAGAAGCTATAAAAAGTTAAAAAAAGAAAAAAAAAAAAGTTAAAAAATAAAAAGGCTGCAAAAAAACTATAGCAAAGCTACTAGAGGTTTTTAGCAACTAAGTTGCTAACCTATTAAAGTTTTTAAACTTTAACTAAGTTAAAAAAGAAAAAGAAAACCTAGTAAGAAAAAGCCCTTTTTTAAACCTTTTACTTTTAATAGGCTGTTTAGCAAGAAATAGCCTTTTTATAGTAAAGTACTGTTAAAATAGCTATATAATAGCCGTACAAATATTTTATCTAACTTTAGCACAGTTTTTGCTTGTAGTTACATATATAGATTTTACCGCGCTATTTAGTTAGTATAAACAAGTTATTTAATAATAATAATAAATATAGCTTAATATAAGTTAGACTTATTATTTAATACTAAAGCTAATATTAAAATTACTAATAATAAATTAGATTACTTTTTTAGAACTATTATTAATTTAAGTAACTATAATGCCTTTTTTATAGTTAATACTAGTAATAAACTAATAAAAGCTGAAAAAATTAGCATAATTATATAAAGCTTACGCTTATTTAAAAAAATAAAGATAAAAATTGTAATTAAATATATACTTTTTATTAAATCTTTTTTTTTATAAATTATATTAAAAAAGCGATTTTATTGCAGCAGTAGCTATTTAAATAAGTATATTCTTTGGTATTACAATAGCATTACTTTAGCAGATATTAATATTTAAAAAAGGAGCTTTTTTTTATAGAAATATAGTAAGAAGAAGCTTAAGATTTAAGCATAGTATACTAACCCTTAATAAAAAAACAGGCTAAGTATAGCCGGTAATTTCTATAACTTAAAAGACTTATTAAAGAAATTCTTTATTAATAAAACTATATATATAACTAAAAAGATTTACAATAAGCTTATTTTTTGGTATTATAGGTTATACTACTTTAGCACCAAGTACTTTAAATAAACTATTAAAAGGACTACTAGAATAGATTTAAATAAAAAAGAAATTAAATATCTGTTTTATTAGGCTTATAATAAAGCTAAATTATAAAGAATTATTAGCTAAAAGCTTATTTAGAAGGCAGCTTATTTAGGCAAAGTTACTTAAGGAGATCTCGGCAGTATAAAGCTTATATCTATTATAAATAAAAAGTATTTTATATTTTTAATAAATAATAATAGCAGAAATTAATAGTTTAAAGCTTATAAGACTAAAAATAAAGCCTATAATACTATTATAGATTATTTAAAAGGTATAGCTTACATATTATAACAGAAGATCTTATAGCTAAAAGAGATTATTTTTTATTAATTATATATTATATAAATTAACAGAAATAAAAAGTTTAGTATAAATAATTTAGAAAAATATTATAATAAGGAAAGCATTTAGCTAATTATTTTAAGCTTTATAAACTAGTACTAAAATAAAGTTATAAAACGCTTTATTAATTTTATATAAATAAAAGCTAAAGCATTATTTATTTAGGTTAAGCTACTATTATATTTTTAGCATTAGAAAATTAAAACTATAATTTATATATTAAATAAGATAGCATAATTTACTTTTAAAGACTAAACTTTTTATAAAAAGTTTATAAAAGAAATAAAGTTTTAAAAAAGCTATAAGTAGGACTTAAGTTACTTATATATCCTAGAATTACATTATATAGCATATATTAATAAGTTTATATAAATAATTGCTAAAAAGCTTAAAAGCTATAGTATTAATGCTGTTTTTTTAAGCTATAAAAGCTTAACTAACTATATTGTATAACTTATTAATAGTAAATAATTATTATATATACTTTATATAACATTTTATAAACATTTTAGTAATATATTTAAGGCTTTTAATTTATGCAATATTATGCAATTACTGCTTTAAAAGGTATAAAAATGCTTTTGCTGCCGCTATATAAAAGTTTAAACAAAAATTAAAAATAAAGATAATAACGTTATTAAAAAGGATTTTTTTAATAACAAATATAAGCGTAAATAAAAGCGCTTATATAAAGTTAAACTTTTTACTAAAGGAATATACTTTAACGCAAACGTTAAATAATATGTTAAGTTAATACTAGCAGCTTTTAATAAATATTTTAATATAGTTTATATGCTTAAATTAGCTTTAAGCTAAAAAAAGCAGAAATTAAAAAATAATAAAAATTATTTTAAAAACTTTAAAAAGTAAAAATATTATAACTATTAAGTTAGCTTAATATAAACTATAAACATAAGATTTAACTGCTAAATAATTAAGCTAGCATAAATAATAAAAGTTTTATATTTAAACTATTTTTAAAAGCTATTAAAAATATTTAGTATAAAGCTGTTTATATTAAATAAGCTTATTTTTTAAGAAGCATTTTTTAGTTTTAATAAAAAGGAGTAACTTAAGTTTATTTTTGCTAAAATTAAAAGTAATTTAAAAAAAAGTTTGTTTAAGTTTACTTAAAAAAACAACAAAAGTATTATATACTTAGTAAATGCTAAATAAGTTTTAAAAAAAAAGTATTTATTTATAAGCGCTATTAATAAGCTAAAAGTTAAAGTTGTTATAAAAGGTTTTATATAACGGTATAATATTAATTATAAAAAAATAACTGCAATAATAGCTAAAGCAACGTTTTAAAAAATATTAATAGTTTTAGTAATAGCTTACTAATAATATATAATATAGATTAACTTTATTATAGCTTATTTAAGTAGTAACTTTTACTAAAGGGTTTTTATAAAGTAGTTTAAAATGTTTAAAAAGTATTTTAAAGCTTTTTTAAAAAATAGTATAAAGTATAACTAGGTGTTAAAAAAGATTATTAAACTAATAAATTCTTTTTATAGCTTTAAGCAATTAAGATTTAAGTAGCAGATTAAGGCTAAAAAAATGTTAAAAAAGTTTAGTTTTAAACTTTTAGTTTTAAACGATATAGTTTACTATAATATAGAATTAAAAGCAATTATTACTTTATATATAGACAACTTTTTAATATTTTTTATTAATTTAGCTTATTTAAAAAATTTAGCAAAATAGATTATAAAAAAAGTACTTATAAATAACTTTAGCTTTATAAATTGGTTTTTAAGTATAAAAATTATAAAAAGCGCTAATAATAGCAATATTATGTTTAACTAAGCTTAATATATATTAAAAGTACTTTAGTTTATAGATATAATAGGTATAAAAGAGTATATAATATCTATAAATACATAAAATAACGCTTATATAGTTAGCTAAAAAGATAAACTAGTTAAAAAAAATAAAGTTTATAAGTATGCTTTTTTTTTAAGTAAACTAGCTTTTTTAGCATAAGTTATAAGGCTTAATATTAGCTTTATAGCTTTAATTTAAGTTAGATTTATAAATAATTTATTAGTAGAATATTTTATAAAAGTTAAAAAATTTATAAGATATTTTAGTAAAAAGCTTAATTTTTATTTAACTTATAAAAAGTTAAGCAATAATTACTTTTATTAGTAGTATAATAGTATAAGTTTATTTACTATAGTTAATATTATTTTAGTATTTAATAAGAAAAACGCTAAGTTAATAACTAGGTATATAATTTTTATAAGTAATAATTTAGTGTTATAGTATTTTAAGTTATAAAAAGTAGTTATAAAAGGCTTAATAAAGAGTAAGTATATTATAGAAAGTGTAATTATAGATAATATAGCTTAAATAAAGAATTTTTTTATAAAGCTAAAGCTTATGCTTAAAAGTTTAATTATACTTTTATATAATAACACTAGTACTTTTATATAATTAAAAAATAGTATTATAATAAAGTAGAAAAAGTATATATATATAATATACTATTATATTAAATAAGAAGTATAAGTAAGCTATATTAAAATGCGCTATATTAAGTTAAAAAATAATCTAGCTAATAGTTTTACTAAACTTTTAAATAAAATAAAATATTAAAAGTTTTTAAATTTGCTTAAACTTAGTTATAGTTAAAAGTAGCAAAAAATAAAATAAAGCTAAGCTTTTTTATAATTTTGCTTAATTAAGTAGTTAATTATAAATAGGTTTATTACTAATTAATAGCTAGAAATTTACTACTTTTAGTAAAAATTACGACTATATCTATTTTTAAAAACTTTAAACTTTTTATTTATAAGTAAGTTATATTTTTTAGCTATTAGTTAAAAATTGTTAAATTTTTAAATTATTGGTTAATTAGGTACTAAAGAAAGGTTTATTAAACTTAAATATAGTAACTTAAAAAGGATTTAGCTATTAATATTAGTAAGTTTTAAAGTTTTAGGTTTTAGTTTTAGTTTAGTTTTAGTAGTAGCTTTTTAAATTATTAGGTTTTAGTTTTAGTTTAATTTTCCGCTAGCAGGTATTAAATTTAGACCTTATTTTGTTTTATATAGTAGGTATATAAAAGTTAAGCTATATATTGTTAATAAAGCTATTACTAACTTAGTAGCAATATTATTAAACTTTTAATAATTAAAAAAACGCTAGCAAATTTATAAATTGGAAAAGTAAGCCTATATATACATAATTTTTAAGTAGATATAGCATATATAAAAGCTTTTTTAATATAAGGGTTAAAGTAGTTTTTTATATAGCAAAAGCTAGGTATTTAAGCCTTAGTATAAGTAGTTTTTTTCTTATTTTTTTATTTTATTGCATTAGTTTAAAGAAATATTAGCTAGTACAGCCTTTTAATTAGCTATAGCTTGTAGAACTAGTATAATTAAACTAGTAGTTATACTTAGTTTAGGTATAAGTTTTAGAGTAGTAAAATAGTGCAATATATTTAAGAGGAACTTTTAGCTACAAATATATTGCAGCTATAGTAATACAGCTATACTAGAGTAACTGCTTTATATATTTAGGTGTAAGAGAGTTCCTAGAAACTCTTTTTTTTACTATATAAATTCAAGCGCTTCTGTAATAAACTATCTCTTGCTAAGCATACAGAAACTTGTTCTATCGTCTTAATACAATATTTCACAATTATTAAAACATAATTAAGACATTATTAAAAGCGACTATAGCAGCAACAACTGTAACAACAAGCTAATAAGAACAGGGTAAGACGAAATAAAATAGACGGTGATTAATCTAATATATCAAATGTCGATCATCTGAATGCTATACATGCTCACACATTGGGGGATGCGGATCGAGATCCTCGGTCCCAATACTTACCTTCAGTATGGGCAGACTTGCAATATAAATACCAGAGATCCCGACGATACCATTCGAATTCTGACCAGAACATCATCCACCCAGAACCTCGACCAACAATCGACCTCTTATTCAGCACGTCAAACTACCTTTATTCAACTCCCATCTTTGCAACCGCGAAAATGCGTTCTCAAATTCTGACCATGCTCTCTCTCTCAGCACTGGCCTGTGCATCAGCTGTTGGTGCGTTGCAGCTATGGATTCGGTTATTTAATCAACTTTATGCTGACCTTTTGGGTACCAGATACTCAACTCATCGGGAAAGACACACGAGCAGACGTTCCATCGTGTTACTGGAGCGGCTTATCCCCGTGGTGCCAAGGAAGCTGTAATGATGGCTACGATGAATGTGCCACCGATAGTTGCGGCGATGGAGCCTGCTGCATCACTGGAGATAAGAAGTATTGTTGTCGTGGTGGGTGCCCTACGGGCGAAGCTCTGTAAATTGCGTTGGAGAAAGGCGCCGAATCCCCGAGCGACGCTGTGACCAAGTCAGGTGAGTGAGAGTCCGTCATTTCGTCGACACTAGAAATTCGTCTCGAGGGTTTGCAGCTGAGAATGTTGGACAGAGCTTGACGGTGGCGATGCCGATAATACTTCCGATCACAAGGAATAACTTCGTTCCTACCTCGCGACAGGCTCTGCGAGCTTGAGGAAACACTGTGCTGTAGGCTTGATGTCCGCTCTGAAAACGACTAAGAGTGTGCCTGTTGGGCAGACCGAGCGTGATGAAGGGATGACCCAATGACGGAGCGCGGGGCTGGACCAGGAGACAAGCCACAGTTAGGAGGCGCCAAAAAAAGGGGTCGCGCGATAAATCACTCGAAGCGTCAGAAGCACCAAGCTCTCTCGCGGGTAATTCTGGCAATTCTCTATAACTAGCTTTTAGTCTCTCCTTACTTCACTATTCGGCTTATCCAATAATTACACCAACCATCTTGAATAGGTCACTCTAAATTTCTCATACTGTAGCGCGACCTTGTCTTCCCCTTAGCACTAATCTATACTAGGTACTCACAATCCTGACCGTGCCTAGGTAGAATAGGTGTACCTCTAAAAATAAACCTGCCAGGATCTAGCTGTACACTAGACTGGGGGCCATCTAGATGGGGTCTAGTGATCAGCAGCTAGACTAGGTAGCTCGAATAGGAAATACCATATTGGGAGTCAGAAAACTTAGATATGTACTTCTGCATACACTAGCAATTGGCCGTGAGATGGCGTTGACAGGTTTGGTGTATGCCAAAGCGAGGAAATGAAAATGGATACGACAACAAGAAACCTCACGGCTTATGGGCTAGGGTCTATCTTAGGCATCTCTAATACGGGTTTTGTGACTCCAGCTCTTCGTTACTGTCTAGTGTGGCAACGATGCGAATCACTAATACCCTGGACGTTGGTCGAGTCTTCTTTGCCCTCACCATCCTCGTTTTCTTCTACGGCGTTGTGCAATGGACAATTAGATATCTCCACGTACGTAGATTCAAGCGAAAACACAAATGCCTGCCTGCTCGACGTGTGCCGCAGGCAGAGGGTATCATAGGCCTGAGAGCATTTCTCGATCTTAAGAGAGACCGGCAACGGCGCATCAGTCTGCAAGAGACGACACGGCGCGCACATCAATATGGCCGAACCACCACTGCTGTCGTCTTAGGCACTCAGTTCCTATCGACATGCGATCCCGAGAACATACAGGCTCTGTTAGCCACAAATTTTGCTGACTTCAGTATTGGCCCGCGGATTCACGTTCTTGGTCCTCTGTTAGAAAGAGGGATTTTCACGCTAGATGATGTGCCCTGGCAGCATTCGCGGGTGGGTAGCCCATTCCGACTGTACCCATGATAATACTTCACCTGCTTACATGCAACACGCCCTCGCACCAGACTCTACTCCGACCTGCCTTTTCGCGCTCCCAGGTAGCAGATCTCGACAGCGTGGAAGAGCACGTGCAAAAGCTTACCCCATGCTTGCCCGCTGTTGAGGGCACTACGGTGGACTTGCAACAGCTTTTCTTCAACCTGACAATCGATGTCTCGACTGATTTTCTACTCGACCGATCGGTGGGCACCCAGGGAAGCCCTGCTGGTTCCGAGCCTGGCCGCTTCTGCGAGGCCTTTGATTATGCAGAATCCGTATTGCAGCGTCGCACCGAACTGGTTGGCTTGGCGTAGCTGGTGCGTGATCGTCGCTTTGACGAAGCTTGCCGTTTAATACACGATTTCATCAACAAGTATATCCACGCTGCGCTGCAAGGCGGTGTCAAGACCGGGAGGTACAATTTGCTTGCAGAGCTGGCTGGTGCGTGTAAAGATACCGTGAAGATCCGCGAAGAGCTACTGAACGTGCTTCTGGCAGCGCGCGATACTACGACCAGCTTATTGAGCAGTGTATGCTATCTGCTGGCTAGAAATTGTAGGGTCTCATCAGATCGATGAGATTTCGGGTTCCGCAACTGCTGAATACGTGGGAGTCATATGTAACGACTACGCTCATATCACTTACCATGATCTCGAGTCGCTTCCAAAGTACGCGGCCACGGGGACGGCGCTTGGTATCTTGTCTAACCGGGTGTCATACTATCTCAACTAGACGGGACCTCCGATAACAATTAACACTGCTTGTTCATCTAGTCTCGTAGCAACGCCGCCTTGGTTGGATGTCCCGCGATTCTCCTATTTCAAGAGGGCCCAGAGGCGCGTCGCTGCTGGCAACGATGGCGACGCGGTGTCGGTGCGGGCGCAGCTAAAAGACCATACATCAATGGACGGTGTGAGAAACGTACTCTTCGGTAAGTCTCGCTCGAATGAGGGTTCTCCCCGTTTTCCTGCGCAATCATCTTACTGACTTCGAGACCAGCCGGCCTTATGGGCATCCTTTACAAACTCCTGGGAATGCGCCCGGAGGACAATATTATCTCGCCCAGCACGTCCCTAATCGAGTTGGGCATCGACTCGCTCGTAGCCGTCGACATGCGCTTCTGGTTCACTCGCGAGCTCGATCTGGACCTCCCGGTGCTCAAACTGTTAGGCGGCGCTACGGTGGAAGAGATGGTCGAGGACGTTGTAGATCGTCTTTCGCCCAAGCTCATTCCAAACGTCAAGAGTCAGTCGGCCGAAGGCGGTTCGGTGTCTGCGTCTGCGGCTGGAACTGACACTGCCAACGGCAAGACTGAGTCGCCTGAAGACGTACCAGAGTCAGCGTCTGATACTGACCCCGCAACCGGCGATTCGAGTGATGCGGAGAGGGACAAAAAGTCGTCTTCAAACGATAACACTGAGTCGATAATGGTAAGTGCAAGCGAGTCGGGAGAGACGGAAGCGACAGAGTCGTAAGATCTTGAGGAGTTAAGAGCATGATAAGAACGAATCTTAAATTGTTGAAGCTACTTGGTTGGTGCTTGTATCAGTGGGGCCGGACAATATAACAGGCATCCTAGTTTCTCTACCTGTTCAATCGAATACAATATTTGTAACCTGCACCTATACAAAGTAGTTCAACATGAATTCCGTAATAATTTGAGTTCATTACCTTCGAATTATCCCTCCATTCAGCGGTTGAATAATGTTACAGAAACAACTGCCTATTGTCTTGCTACCTAAAGGTACCCTGCTATCAATTTTGGAGCTTCGTACTTTGTAGCGGCGCTAGAAAAGGGGTAGACACGGTCTAAAGAGATTGGAGGACAAAGCTTTCAGCTCTTGGCTGTACGCCTCAAGCTTGTACAAATTGGGGGTAGCGCAGTGCTGAGAAAGGCATTGCCTAACTGGGAAGCCAGCGATATTGAGCTCTTGGACGCTATAAGCTAAGGGACTTGGGGAGACGTGGGTGGCTCATGATGGAACGCCGTCCCTAACCTGAAGGTACATACGAGGCCGCATACATTCATCAGTGGCTATAAGAATAACGTGTGTCAACTCGTCAGAGGAAATAGCATCGCCATCATAATGGCTGCCCCAGCATCCAAAACAATTGGAAACTTGGGTGGAAAATGGCGTCTAGTAAGCCACTATCCACCATTCTCTTCGACTTCGTCTCACTCTTAGCCCAAGGTTCCCCATCATAGTACCTAGAATTGCTATAATCAGGCGGCAGATTCTCGCAACTTAACATCAATGCTAACAAATAAACAGAACAAGAACCGCTCAGATCCCACTGACCCGGCCTTCCAGCTCCAGGGCATAAGCTGGTTGACTCGTAAGATAATCGCCAATGCAACTATCAGGCTAGACGTGAAGCAGTACACAGACGAAAGGGGCACCGTGCACATTGAGATCACCCAGGAGGCGTCCGGCGTCCGGCGTCCCATCGGCGCAGACGCACGAGCACCGCACACTCGATTTCGAGGAACGCGAACTCAGCGACCGGGGTGAGTAACTTCCGGAGTCATTCTCCTTCCATTCCAGTGACTTGGAAGCCCCTCGAAATGTCTCGGGGGTATGTTGTGTGCGCACTAGAGCTGTTTTATAAAAGAAAGAGTAATTACTGACTCCGACGGTGACAGTATTCGGGAAGATAAGGGGGCAGACGAAGTTTGTGAGCGCCGAGGAGCTCGACGACCTTGTTCAAGAGAAGTCGATCGCCGACGACGGATACCTGTCGGCAGACTGGATTGAGGGCCGGGCCGAACAGACGGGGCCGGGAGACGCTTCTCACGTGTTCAACTGCGTCCGCAGCGTTGGGGAGGGATGGACTGCCACACAGGTCTGGGGTTTTCAAATGGTCGACGGCGAGAGGCGCTATGTGCGGAATGTCGTCGTGGCAAAAGATGGCGAGTCTCGGAACTTGAAGATAGTCTATGACTGGATCTCTGAGTAGAGAAGGGGTTACAAGACGTCCCCGGGCCTGTTTGTACCGACTAAGCCTCTTCTCAACGTCTTGGGTACAATCAGATATGCCATCTACTCTACTATCTTGAACGCCAGTCCCTCGCAGCAGGTAAGTATTAGCCTAGCCAGTAGCCAATAGCCAAATGCAGGGTCAACGGCCAATTCCAGACCAGTAGCTCAACTAAAACCACCAATATACCAGCTGCGACCTAGCCGTAATCCAGCCATAGCCCGTTAGAACTCGGACATCGTTGTGCCTAAAAAGAAGATTAAAAATTTCCGGGTTGGTTTTTGAGTCTAGCGTTTTCTTGTTGTTTTCGTACTTCTCCTCTCGTGCTTTGTGTCGTTTTTCGGGTTTTCTGGGCCCCGCGCTCCTTCGGCCACCAAGGTCCTTCGTGCATCTGCGATAATGAAGGCACGTCGCGACCCGTAATAGAAGCAATGGTCTTGCTGTCCTAAGTGCGGAAATCTGTAAAGAATAATATTTAATCGATAAATGTTGAGTCGTGGTAACTTGCGCACAGCACCATAACCCGCGGCTCCACAGCGAGATGCAGGCGGTCTTAGTTAAAACTTAACACACCAGATTCTATGTTTAGAACATAGCCTTAAGTGTCTGGGTTGTAACTCTTACAAGCCTGCTGTGTTCAGAGCTTTGATGAATGGTACCTGCAGTCAGATTTGTGGTACTCGTTGCCTCTGTTTCTAATCGGGCCCCAGTCCGCAAAGCATAGCCAGCAGAATTCATAGTCGCATTGCCGACCTGCAAGATAGTCAGTTTCTCCTCAGCTCATACGCATTTTTCGAGGGAAGGGGTACTTTGAAAGCAGATCACGGAAAGCTTACATTTCATATGATCACACCCTTGGTTTTTTTGTATACGAGCTCCGCAGCCTCTGGGGCAGAGCTTTGATATGTTGAGCAAGGTGCTCTCGCTGGCTGCCTCCTCTGCCCTCTTCCTCTGTCGATCTTCTTCGAGCTGCCTCCGTCTCCGTGCTTCCTCCTCCTGAACTCTATGTTTCTCTGCCTGCTTCCGATTCCGTGCCTGTTCTTCCTGAGCTCTACGTTCCTGCGCTTGCCTCCGTTCAAGGACCTGTCTCTGCTCCTGGGATCCCTGTTTTATCAATCTGTTTCGTCTTTCTGCTTCTTCGGTATTCTGTTTTAGCCTCTTGCGCTCTTGCTCATCTTCTTCCTTCGTTAGTTTCTCCGCGAGCCGTCGGTCCCTGTACTCTTGGTTGTTCTCCAAGCGAGTGACTCCGCCGATGCTGATATTCCGCTTGCCTCTAATACCTAACAAAGTGCTAAATCTTTTGCGAACCGATTTCGTTTCGGACTCAATTTTTCGGCTATCATTGGTCGTGGTAGTGGCGTCGGGGTTATCGAATTCGCGACAGGTCAGACCGTCGTGCCACGGAGCTTGATGGTTGAAGCAGGTCTTGCCACGACAGTTGTTGCATATCATCAGAGGGTTTTCTCGACCTTCTGGATGCAGCTGTCCGGAGCCACATCCAGCTGTACACCAACAAAAGTTAGGTTCCTCGGCCAGCCCACTACGCGCGAGCCATTTGTCATATTGGGCAAACGTTTCTGGCGATGCATATTGTTGTATAGATGCGTATGAGAGCGCTCCTCGACATTGAGGACAGGTGAACGATTTAGGGCCATTCGACTCCAGCTGTGATTTGAGGTGTGTAGCAAGGCATTTGAGGCAACATTGAGCATCGTGGCTGCACGAGGATGATATGGAAGAATCGGGAAAACCTCTTCGTGGGATGTTCTCGATACAGACGATGCACTCGACTTCTTCTGTTAAATGTTTAGATATTCGATATCTATGACATGAGGTTAGCTTCGCGTCACTCATAGACTATGTTTATCTATGTCAACTTATTATTGAGATCTGACCTTTCATATAGTTCGTCGGTTGTGAGTCGATAGATATCGTTATCGTCGAGCTGCGTACCGCATTCAGGGCATGAGATGAACGTGGCGAGTTCTTGATCAACTGTCAATTTAATATTTCTTTCGACGCAGTCGAGACATAAACGAGGTCTATGCAGGCAGAAAGGACTTATGTAAGGAATGGGGAAGACCAAGTTTGGGCCCCGTCTACGGCAACCTCTGCAGATCATCACCATGGCATCCTTGTCGCCCGCGTCGACGTCGGCGTGGAGCAAAACATATAGGAGGTTTGCGCGTGCTATTCCTTACATGTGGCAGAGCTAAATTATATTGTATAAGATTCAGGCTTAAAGGATGCCGCTATCGGTTGACCCGTGATATTTTCGTCCCATGTGTCCATGTTCAATTGGTGCTTTCAGCTGCAGGCTGCCAGTACGACTTATTCCTGCCAGCTACTATCTTGGGCGACGGATGCGGGGTTGGAGCTGGCAAGGCAGACTAGGGGCGCTGGTTATCAGGCTCGCGCCGAGTCTTTTGCATATCTTCATATTTCGACTGGTCTGGATGCGGTATAGATCGGTCAAAGACAGCGCTTGATTGGGCTAAATTCTATAAGAGGCGCAAGGTGCATTTTTCAGGGGTAAAATACCTCACTTTACTGGCCCTTGTATGTCAACGTATGGAGAAACTAGTTGAGGCTGAATTTCAGCTAGCTGAGTGGCGAAATACCAGTGCTGATAACTACTCTGACAGAATAGGAGTACTACTTATAAAACCAGACTACATAGCCTCGACTTGAAGCTCGGCTTGCTAGGTTTCAACACGCGCGACGTCGTTTCACATATTTAAGTCAAAGATCAGAAGTTGGATACTCTTAGCCAAGAGGCATGTTCTAACTAGCAGTCCTAGCTAGGTAGTGCTGGAGATAGTTGACGTAGATTGGTCTCGTAGACTGACCCTTGTTAAACTACACTACTTAACGAGAATGGCAATATTTATGTAATACAGCTATTGGCTTTACAACTGTGTGTTCATTTGTAGCAGTATATGAGGACCTAGTTTTCCAGATTGAAGAATTGCAGTTAAGTGTTTGCCCTTACAGACGAGCAAGTAGTAACTCGTCTGGATTTGTGCTGCCTGAAGTTGATTGCTGGTTAATATACCAACGGGAATTCTCATGAGCTCAAACATAGCACAAGGTGATCTCCCCGTCGTCCGAAGAACACCCGAGAACCACTCAGTATAATAGCATTTATATCATCAAAGTTGTTTTACGGATATACCCCGGCTCGACCTGTCCAGCAACTTAATCTTTCCTCTTACTTACCTTCCTCCTAAAAAAGTTTAAAGGGCTTAGCGTTTCCTATTCCGCCACGAAAGTGTATTCCTGGAGGTTTGCTTTAACTAAAGCAACTTAAAACTGCCATCGCTAGGCAAACACTTAGTCCTCGAAAATCTTCTTCTCAACGGGAATACCTCATTCCCAGCGCTGTAGTTATGGCAGAATGAATGAGGTATCATAACCACGGCTAAGACTATTCTCGAATTAAGCAATTGTTGCCATAGTTATCTCCTACGAGCTGCAATCCCTATCACTCGTAAAAGCTATCTCAGTTACAAAACGTGGTACAAGAGACAAGGTACCGCATTCACATGTCCACCATTCTATGTACATGTACACATAACCACCACATGTAACTAAGTAACTAAACTCACAACTAAGGCAACCACGTGCAAGTGCCTAAGGCATCAGCCAGTCAGTCATTGACCCCGAATCCAACCTTATAAGTAATCGTAACGTGTCTGCAAAATAAGTACCAGATGGCCTAGCGGTAGAGGACTCGCCCCTCCATGACCGCTAAGGACCACAGTTCAGATACGGCCCTGGCTAGGACCTTTGGCCGCGGATAACGGAGGCGCCCCGTAGTCTGCGCGCCAGAGGTCCGCCTGACGCGAGCAGTGCCAGATACGACCGCAAACAAATACCCATCAATGCGAAAGCAGGGCGCGTTGCAGCTTAAGAGACTTGGACATCTTAAGGCAAGGCGTATATTCCCTTTTTTAAAATTTTTATTCATAGTACTTTCTTGCCATAGGAGGTGTTGTATTTATGTTTGAAAATCCTTTTGGGAACTTTTTTCTGTTCACTTTTCTTCCCTTTTCTTTTTCTTTTTCTTTTTTTTTTCTAGGATTTTCTATGCCTTATTTTATCTCTTTTACCACTGCTATATACATAGGTTGCTTCTGTTAAGAGTATGCTATATTTTGTGCCAGGAAGTCTTAAAACTCCTTGTCAATATGTGGAAACATCACTAATTCCTCCCACGGGTATAGTTGGCGATGCGTCTGAATAGATCCCGTGATGTAGTACAACCAACCTGCAGCGGCCCTCTTTTTTCCAAGTTTATCAATTCTTCAGCTATCTCCTTATTGATCATAGATTCTCCGATCGCCTTTTTAAACATACTCACGCTAGATACATTTGCAACAGCTTCCAGGATGGCGACATGAGGTTGCACCTTTAGCACCAAGCCGAAATCAAATTTTTCTCGCTGTGGCACTGAAAGCTCCGTTAGGTTTGACAAACTTGTAGTTCGTTTATTGAAGAATAGGTATGGAACCCACTGCCGCTCTCCTCCCACTCGGAAATACAGAGGAAGAAAACCTCTGACGTCGAATAGGCTTACTAAGGTCCCGAGACCACTCACTCATCATAGCATTTCTTGCTGCGACATCATCACGTTCGTTGTATGCTAGTAAGCTCTTCATTATTGGGAGCCTCCTCTGGAACTAGCCGTTTTGGGGGTTATTACTAGCTTCCAAACTATTTACATATATGGTCGCCTGGAAGTGTTACAATACAAAGCGTCCGCGGTCCAGTCCGTCCTCCAGTACGTTTTTGTTTCCTTGCGTCATTCCCGTCTTCATAATCTATGAAGTTTGCGTCGAGCCGAGTCGACCCATGCAGGATATAAGCTGCTACATAATCATGTATTCCCATGCCGCCCACATCGAATCGGTTCTTCGTGTAAGGGCTGCTAGTAGCTTAGGCATAGACTCAAGCGCCCGATAGACTCGCCAAAGGTGACATAGACGTTCTTCCCAAAATTAGACCTGTTTGCACTGCGGGACCGCTATGAGGCCGGTGTCATCAATGCCTGGGCCTAAAAGACATAGGTCTAGCAAGCAGAAGGAATCCGTGGGATAGATGTAGCAAGGGGGCGATGGAGCTTTTTGCCAATTCGAGACAAACTCCATCGCGCATTGTCTGGGTAGTTTTCATTCTTCTGCATGTGTTGTAACAACGTGCGAGGCTAGGCCGCAAGCATTAAGCTCCAGGGCTCAGGAGATGTTGATCCTTGTCAGTCAATCAATCACGACAGACTTTCGCAGAAATAGTGAATGTAGGAACATTCTTATTTTTATTCCCCCTTTTTTTCTTTTTGGGAGGACTGTTCTTCTGCTGATTTCTTGCCCCTTTTCAATACGAACAATAAGACGCCTGGTAATGTTCTCTGCCGCCACTGTTCAGAGACGACCCATTGATATGCTTGCCACAATCATCAGTATTGCCGGGCTCTTGACACCCGGAAGCCAAGGGATGATGGCTGTGTACCGTACCAGACATACAGAGTACTGTTGGAGAGGCAAGAATCAAGATAGGGGTTCTCTAGAGAGCAAACGCGCTGATGCTAATTGTGGCCAAATTGAATGTGGTTGACACAATGAATCATGATGTTGTACAAGGTGCCTTGCTTCGAGATTGGAATCAAAGTGACAATAGGTACTGGGGATATCTGGTCTTTGTGCATGAATGTGCACTTCGCCAGGAAGGAAGGGGATGGGGATGGAGATAAGGAAGGCTCAAATTGCTCAATTGCTGATGGAGGAACTGTACATGAGGGTAGCTGCCGGGTGTAAGTAACTCCGTAGGTCCCTACCGGAATTAAGCTGGAGTGGGGAGCCGAGAGTGGTAGAGAGGCAAGATCCACATCTGGAGCCACATCCACGGGCCCAGGCCCCACATGCAGAGCCACAGCGAAGAGCAAGAACCTTCCTTGAAAGCATTGACGAAGAGAATTGCAAGAATGGATCACAGGAGGACGAATGAAGAAGTGCATGAATCACCTGAATTGCGTCACGCAGGAATTACAACCCACCAATGCTTTCCCTTTGTTTATCAATGTCCCATAGCCTTCCTGCTATCAATTGATGGTATTATGAGGGAGTACTGGTACAGTGTAACTGCACATATACTACACAGGTACCTGAGTATGTATACTTGTACTTTGTACACTTGTACTATGTATATATACATGTATATATATAAATCCATCTGTATTTATCACTCTATATTGTATGATCAATGGGAGCACAGCTTTGATGCACGACTCACGACGTGAATATACGAGGCTCTACCTGCCTGCCTGCCTGACTACCCTACCTACTTATTTATAACCTGCCTGTTCTGTGCCTGTTTACATGGTCCCCGAGGTTCCATCCAACCTTTCTGTCCACTCACGATACTGGCCTATATATGGTCTTGGATACAACCTGCCGCTCCAGCCAACCCGGATTACCTCACCTCACCTTGCCTCAGGACTTGGGCTTTTCCTTTGCAGGTTGCTGGCGCACTCACGTGCTCCTTGTTCTCTCTTTCCCTTTCCCCTTTCCTCTTCTCCTTCTCCATCTCTATCTCCATCTCTGTCTCCGTCTCCGTCTCCGTCCTCGTCTCCATCTCCATCCTCTCTCCATTCCTCTGTCTGCTTTACCTACACAGGTACTAAGTACACACGGCATCTGTCTTGGTGCTGTATCTGTGCTCGGTCATTGTCAGACTATCGGATCATTGGACTGTCAGCAAAAGCACAGGAAAAAGAGTGGCAAATTGGAAACATAAGAGATTGCTCTGTTGCGGATCAATTCGTACGTACCTCTTGTGTCAGCCGCTATCAAGTGATATATACTACCTAATTACGGGTGTATATATATATATATATGTAAGTCCGCTCCTGTGCTCGCAAAAGTCATCAATGAAGTATACAGGAGGTAGGTAGGTACTAAGTACTTACTTGCTCGGTACCCACAGACTTCATCAGCTTACTTCTAGGTACCTGCTACATCTAGAGCGGCGGAATACTTCGCAGAAGAGCACTATACTTACGCCTGCCTTAGTATCTACAAGCTACCAGGAGCGGGTATACGGTACCTCGGCACAGGACAAAAGGGCAAAGCAGCGGCCAAACCACCTCGAAAGCGCCTCAACAGTGTACCGATTGGCACTTTCTTGGGGAAGGAGACGGGAGCAGAGGCAGGCTCGAGGAGAAGCAATATTCACGGAATACCGTCCCTACGCACTTACCTGATATCGGGGCAAGTCATTGCCTTGGTTGTCAATTTGTTGCAGTCATGGCGTCCTGGGATGGCTCCTCAAGAGGTACCTAAACCTTTTTACTTTTTAACTTTTTAAATCTTATCTCATCATCTCTCCCTTCTTATGTTATACCATTTCACATTCTTCACTAATTACTTCGTACTTGCACTTGTTTCCTCCTGCCTGGTCAGTCTCTGACCTGTCTCATGCTCCCTGCTTTTTCCTTTTTTTCTTCTTTCTCTCCTTGTTGCTCATTGGCAAGCAGACCGGGATATTATTTATTCTTAATCCATCCTTCTTTCTCATTACACCTCCTCGTAAGAGACATCTTCAGGTCCGCGCTTGGTTGGATGGCAGGGTTGCGGTCTCAAGGTTCATTTGCGATTTGGGGATTTGAATAAAGCTAAAAATATCGGCGCTTCGTCGCCAACGCACCGCTTTTAGATGGCTGGATAGCACCAAACCATTATTTCCCACCTAACGACAATACCCGCATTAACTCCGATACTGCCAACATCGACATTGGCATCGACATCAACAGTAGCAACAACAACAACAACAGGAACATTCACCACGATAACAACCTCCACCACCGTCTCCACCACCAGCGTCTCCACCACCACGACGCTCACCACAACATCCACAGCATCCACAGCAGCAGCAGCGACACCAACACCAACACCAACAATATCGCCACTATTGCCACCATCGCTGGCGATATCAACACCACCCACGCCAACTCGAACATCTTCGCCGCCGCCGCCGCCGCCACCAACGACGATAACGACGACGACGCCGTCAACTTCGACGACTTCCTCAGAGCCCTCAACACTCCCGACCTCCAACACTTCATCGCTGGCGACAACCTCCAGGGCCACCCCTCTTTCCCGTCGCTGCTGGGCTCCCTGGACAACGATCCGATACTTGCTAGCATCAACCATCATCTGTCCATGTCGACTCCTTGGATCGGGAGTTCGAGTCGCATCCCCTACTTCCCTCGCAGCCGCATCAACGATCTCCTCGGCGGCGCCCTTGTTCCCCCGTCCCTGCAAACGCCACTACCCACGTCACCAACACAGACGCTGGAACAGGTGCCAGCACCGGTAGAAGCACCTCCTGAGTCATATCACGACCGCGACTTCAACCTCAGGTTCTCTGGCCAGTTTATCCGTCGCCCTGGCAGCTATCATTTCTATGAACCTTTCTCGCGAAACTACCACTTTCAATCCTTTCCTGATATCCAGGGCGACAACCAAAACCCTTTCCTCACTGCGGCCCCCTCGCTGCCTTCTCCTGCCGCCACGCCCACGACGCCCACGACGCCCACGACGCTGTCTCGATTATCTATGAGCAACATAAACCCGCAGCCGCCCTCCACCGTTTCCCAGACCCGAACTCTCGTGCAAGCCGCCGAGGCCCACCCGAGCATCGACGACTACTTTCTCACCACCTTGGCCACTGGAGACTTCTCTTCTCCGTCCCTGCCTCCTCAGAGCGACTTACCTTCGCCAATTACACTGTCTCCTGCTCGCCGACCCAAGCTTGGCACCACCGGCCAGGGGATACCCTCATCGTCGACTCACAGACGAACACTCAATAGAGGAGGAGAAGCGGCCCACTCGATCAAGCAGGAGGCTGATTTGGAGACCTCGTTCTCTGGCGCTAGTTCATCACTATCTTTGGCAGCAATGCCGCCAACCACGCGGAGACAGAGCCTCACCGGTGCTGCCAACCCTTCGGCTCGGAAAAGACGGCCCTCTGCTCCTAGATCGCCTTCTCGTCGTCCAACTAAGGCTAGACGGAAGGTCCCGCATATTCCTGACGACGGCCAGCCGTCCCCGTTTGACGACGATGATTTATTCGAGCCGAATGGCCGGGAAGGCTCCGACACGATAGATCTATCTAATGCTACGGAGGTCCCTCCCGAGCTCGTGGCACCAAAGGTGGATAATCGAGTAAAGATTAGCAAATTCCAGTGTGTCATCTGCATGGATGATACGACTGCCCTGACTGTCACCCATTGCGGTACGTAGTTTTATACCACGGCTTTGCCTCTGCTCCCTGCCCCCATTGATGGCCCTTCCAAATACTGATGCTTCGATGCCAGGTCATTTATTCTGCTCCGAGTGCTTGCATTCATCTCTACATATCGACAGCTTGAAACGGACATGCCCAGTTTGTCGAGCCAAAATAGATCCAAAGGACAAGAAAGGAAAGAAGTCTTATTACCATCTCGAGTTAAAGGTTATGACGGCGACGAAAAAGGGCAAGCAACCAGCTGGTACATGACCCGACCATTCGTAATTCATGGCCATGTGCATAATGGCCTCGCTCCCTGGCTTGTCGACGCGGTGAGGATGCGGGAAAACCGGGAGTGGCGCGAAGCAATGATGAACGTTTGGATGTTGGCGGCAGAATAGACAGCATTGACGAGCACCCTCGGACTTTCAGGGAACGCAATGGGCTACCGACTACAGGTGGTGGTGTCTTGTGCGTGATCAACTTGTTCACGCATCAGAACCGGAGAACCAGGTTGATGCGTGCCAAACCCACGAGTCTCCTCCGTGACAAGCTAGCGTCCGGACATTCGTACTGCATATAGGTGCGGTAATAAGAGTTATTTGCATGGGAAGGAGTTTCAGTGGTCGTCATCAGTTGTCGGCAGAGGATCGATACCCCTTGTTATTTCACTTCATTCTGGTTTCTACTTTCGCGCGCGAGAGCGCGGAGGCGACGGGACAGAGGAGAGGGCAGATAGATATAGGCGTTCCACGGTTGGCTTTGCATCATAGCTTCATTCAACCCTCTCGCCTCTTCCGCTTGGGATCCTCGTGGGGACGGAATGATATGGCTGAGGAGGAATAGTATAGTACCTACTTACCTACCATACCGCATCAGCGCCAAGCTTTCGCTAACTATAACGTGTTGGGGAGCGAAAGCGGAGGGCGCGTACAACCAAAACGGAATACAACATTACTACGCATTTAATAATGTCCGGCCGCTGATTACGTGGAGCGGTTTATTCAGGTATCTACTTACAATATAATATGTATATACGTGCGAATATCTCTGCGCCAGGAAGGGGATGAATGCTGTGGCTTGCATGGCGGCTCTGAATATACTTTGCTTATCTAACCTACACATTGTATCATGTCACATGACGGGTTTTTCTTACATGTGCGTTATTAAATGGAAAGGGGAGAGAACCAGACGAAACGAAACCAAATAAGAAAGAAAAGAAGGGGGAAAAAGAATAGAAGAGAAGAGAAGAAGTCCAAGTATGAATTCCACGCATCCAGACTCATGTTGAACTGAACTAGCCTGGTACCTTGGTGTAGCTTCCTGCGGTAATATTCTCATGTCTATCATAAGTAAAGTACTTTGTGAAACAAAGTGAAATAATTATCCGGCGCCAAACGTCCCGACGTCCCAACGTCCCATCTAAACATGGACATGGACGGAATTAAATAAACATTGCAACAATGATACCGACACATGACTTCCCAACGATTTCATTCATCGTCTCGCCTTATCATCAGATAGGTATGGGCGATGAAAGGCACGAAAGACGAAGAAGAAAAGTCACATCACTGTACCCAAAAAAAAAGGGGGCGAGGGGGGGTGGGAGGGGTAAAGGATGGGGTGGGGTGGGGAATAGGGGTTATAATATTCCGCTCGCCCTATCGTCGTTAGGAGATTCGGGACGCAGTCCACCAGCGGCGACGCCGAGGAGGAGGTCGGTGCCCTCGTCATCCGCGCCGACCTCGGCAGTCGCGACTCCGACACCCCTAGTAGCAGAAGCAGAAGCAGCAGCGGCAGCAGCAGCAGCAGCAGTAGTTGCCTCGGCTGTGCCGGTGCCTCGCGTCTCCTCGACGCCGTTGAGAACGTACCAGCAGTCCTTCTTGGTCAGCAGGCCCTGGAGCACGCCGCGGTCGCTGAAGAGCACGTAGCGCACGCCGAGCTTCTGGAAGTACGAGACGGCGAGGTGCAGGGCGCTGCGGCTGGGGAGCGTGAGCGGGGTCTGGTCCATCCAGGGGCGCAGGTCGAGCGTCGAGCGCGGGTCCGCGAGCGGCTGGTGGCTGAAGAAGGCCTCGGTCTCGGGCGGCAGGTTGCACGCGGCCAGGTTGTAGGCCAGCTCGGAGCGCGATATGTAGCCTAGCAGCATGGCGTCGCGGGGGTCGCTGACGACGGGGAACCCGCGGTAGGCGCACGAGTCCAGCACCGCGCGGAGCGAGGCGATGGTGTGCCCCGTGGCCGTGAGGACCACGAGGTCCTCGATGCGCGTCATGATCTGGCCGGCCGTGATGTCGGGCACGTGCTGCGCGCCGCCGCCCTCGTCCCCGTAGTCGAGGTACGGGTACCCGTTGAAGTGGATCCAGGACTCGTAGATGCCGCGGCGCGAGAAGGCGTCGCCGACCCACTTGGACAGCATCACGGCGATCATGATGGGGAGGACGTAGCTGAGGGCGCCCGTGAGCTCGAACATGATGACGACGATGGAGACGGTGAGGCGCGTGACGCCGGCTAATGTCGCCGCGGCCCCGATGATAGCGTAGACGCCTGGCGTGACACAGGGCACATCCGGATCGCACGTGCTAAACGCGAAGAAGTGTGGGTGGTTGTGCTGCCAGATCTCCATGATGATGCCGACGGCGCGGCCGAATAATGCGCCGATGGCCATGGACGGGAGGATGATGCCCGCTGGTATCTGTAGGCCGAAGGTGACGGAGGCGAGGAAAAAGCCGAGGATGGACGCAAAGATTAATAACACGATAGTGCTCGCAGAGGCCGCGCCCGTCTTGCAAAGGCCAAAGGGGTCGTCGAGCACGAGACTGCAGTCGGTGAACAGCGAAGAGACCAGCTCGGACGTCTGGGCTCGCATGTAGAAGTTTGGGTAGTTGATGAGTGCGGTAAACAGGGCGACGACGGCAACCTGGATCAGCGGCCCCGGCAGCCAGGTGGTCGACTTCTTCCATTCTGCCACCCGCATGTTGGCCTTGATGAAAAGGCCACCGTATATCCCGCCGAGGATACCCAACAAGGCGAAGGGTATGATTTCGAATCCGTGCCATCCCGCAGAGAATTTGACCTGATACAGCACAAGCTTGCCTGACCGGAAAGGGTCCAAGGCCTGGAGCACTCCTGCGGCCGTCATGGCGCACACAAAGCTCTGCCACATGGTCTTGTCTGGAAAGTAGTAGGAAAGTTGTTCCAGACTGAACAACACACCCCCGATGGGAGAACCGAAGGCAACTGATATTCCCGACGAAGCAGCGGCCGAGAGAACGGCCCGCTTTCTTGCTGTAGATACGTGAGTTATGTCTCTTCACATCGGCATCGCAAGGGCCGTATGCTAACCTTCATTGCCGTTGATATCTGGAAATAGCTTGACGAAGAGATTGGCACAGCAACATGCCACATGCACTAACGGGCCTTCCTTGCCCAACCACATACCAGACGCCACAGCAAGGCACTACGAACGATAAGTTGGGCATATAAATAACGGGTTAGATCTGTAGCAAGCTTACCAGGCCCAGCGATTTCGTGACCAATGTCCAGCCTCCGAGGAACCGGCGAATGACAAAGCCTCCCAACAACGTCTTGATCTCAGGTATACCGCTATGCTTGGCATATATCGCATATTCCTTGACGAGAAAGCCAGCAGCGAGGGCGAACGTAATCTTGGAAGACATTAGCCGGGATGGGGATAGCACGTGTCGCACAAGTTCGGAGCTCGGCTCACCGAAAACAGTAAGAAGAAGAAGTATTCGATAAACCACTTCCCGGCGGCGCTTCCTATGCCGAGAGCGGCAGCCCAGGGTTTCCAGCCCAGGCAATTGGCACCCTGGTCGTAGCCCAGGCAGCAGAACTGCTTGTTGAGGTAGAAGGCGCCCCCGTCCGGACCCGAGGAGCAGTAGCCGGTCTTGACATCGCCCAGCCAGTTCGACACCACGGCGATGCCCGCGGCCACGGTGCCGACGGCGAGGCCGGTCAGGACGAGGACGATCCATACCTGGCTCGCGTCGGCCAGCTGCTGCACGTGCCCGATGAACCCGGTAGCGCTCGAGTAGAGGACGCGGAGGCGCTGGCGCTCCTTGGTGTACTCGAAGATCCAGTCGATGGCGGTCAGATCCTCGTAGCCGACTCTCCTCCCGGGCCCCTCCACATACCAGTCGAGCGGCACCCCGTCCTTGGGCCCGTTCCCGGGAACGAAGGGGTCGGAATCGATCGTGTGGAGCAGCGTGGGCGTCGCCGTGCCGGTCGACGCTGCCGAGGGAGCTTTCGCCGAAGACGACGAGCCGAAGCGGTTGCCTGTCAGGGCCGACAGCAGCCGAGCGGGATGGGAGAAGATGGATCGCTTCTGCTTGCGCTTGAAGCTCATGGGCACGCCCCCGACGTCTCCGTGCAGCGGGTCGTCTCCCAGCACGTCATCGCGATCGATGCGGCGGTCGTAGCCGTGGCCGTAGCCGTGATCGATGTCGAGGTCGTTGTCGAGGTCGTCGATCTCATCGCGAAAGGCAGCAGGAGGCGGAGGAGGAGGCGGAGGTGGTGGTCGAGGTTCGTTCGGCGATCGCGAAGAAGATGACGACGCCGCCGCCTCTTCGCGAAAGCTTATGATATTCCTGTTGCGGGACATGCTGAGGGCGTCGTGCTACAAAATGCCATGTCGGTTCAGTTGGTGCGCGTCATCCCTCAGCGAACTTTGGGTGAAAAGTAAGTATTGCAGACGGGAGGCAGTGATGAGGTTGGTTGTCGAAGTAGGTACATTAGGTACCATTGTACGAAGTACCGCTGAGAGCGATACTGTCCCGAATCGGATATGGGGATCTCACCTGAGCTATGCCAGTTTGAGCCTAAGGTTAAGGCTAACGTGAGTAAGCCCCGCTGTTTTATAACCTAAGGTAAATAGAGTTTCTACGACCATAATTACACTAATAAGAAAGGGGAAAAGATTCGTTCTCGTCTCAAACGGATTTCATAGAACGTGAACGTGACATCGAAGATAGCCATTGGCAATACTTAGGTATAACTGTCACCCCCCAAAGCCAGACGCTGTCACATCGCCTCCATCAGGTGACTTATAGAGATCAATACATCTACCCACCGGGGTCGTCTGGTTCCGTACCATGCTTGGCCGGCCATCGCACGGCAAGGGTCGAGTCCGGGAGGTCTTGGAGATCTTTTGCAACTAATAGTTTGTGCGTTGATATGCATGAGCGTCCCACGAATGTTGACGGTTCAAACAATCGTTTGTATTTCCAATCCCATCGACATGTTCCGACTCAGTACTGCCAGTATATGTTGTTCGAAGAGTGGATGCCTGGGTATCTTCCGCTTGAATAGGCTCATGTATGGATACAAATGGCCCGGATCGACCTGCGCCTGGGCCAAGGGTGCTCGTCGATATTAGTCGACTATCATCTAGCTCTTCATACGGCCACGGCTTTGATCGTTTGCTTCTGCCAGATCTAGGAGGAAACGGCTTTCCATCCCTGGACGACCTGTCGCTCCAGGTCCGAGACGGCACAAATGATGTCAGCCTCCCTAGAGCAGCGAAGGCCTTTGGGGCCGTGGGCACTGAAAAAACTAAAATCCCGGCCGTCGTCTCCCCGATGGCCGCGAGGGAAAGGGCTGAGAAGGTATAGGTGACATCTGGCGAGATGGCGTACTGGATCGACTCAACGAGGCGGAAACTGGCGGCAACACACCCTCTTATTTTCGATCGTAAAATGTCAGCTTTACGAGCTAATGTAATGAGACTAAGGGTTACATACAGTAGTCCAACCGCGAAGACGGCGGAAATTCTTATTCGTTTATTGGTAGATATCCTAAGGGCCCATATGACCCTTTGGGGGAGTAGCAGAATCAGTAAATCAACGCCGAGATTAGTCGCGGCACCTGTGATCTCTACCGCATGGCCTTTAATGCAATTCCCAGGCACCATCAGTCTATTCCAAATCTTCTCGTGAGGAACACAAGTGAGATTAAAAACAATCAATGCGACGACGTTGAGTATGCCGTTGACCCATAGGATAATATGCGCGGCCCAGAAGAAGGTGTTGCGAGTCCCTCCGGGAACGAATATTCGGAGCCACTCTAATATGATGGCTGCTTTGATGAACCCACTGGCGATGGCGAAAAGATTGCTTCCTACGAGGAAAAGCTGTCATAATTGGTCAATAAAGCAACTAGGAATAGAGAATTGACCACTTACGTAGAGCATATGAGGCAAGTCCCGGAGGCGAATATCCCACATATGGACGAAGAGACCTAGATAATTACTCTCCACCAGGGTAGTACTGCAAATAGCGATATGGAATATCTAAATAATGTGATTAGTCCGCGAGTTTTCAACGGCCATCTTGGCGATCCAAACAACTCACGTAGCCCACAGTTATCACATCTGAGGGTCATGAGTCAGTAATGGCTGTCCGAAGTTGCCCTATTAAATTGATACGATGCTCACAATCACTCAAGTACGGTCCCTTCAAGTAGGTGAACGTCGCATAGGCCCTAAGGAAGAGAAAAACAGTCGACAGACCGAGGCAGAGACCGACAATGGCGTAGGCGACTCTGTTCTCGTTTAGTGGGTTGTTGAAATTGGATATGGTGCCGGTAGGTGGTGCCAAAGAGGGACCGTCGAGAAGCACTCGCTGCTCCGCAGGTGTCAAGGAGTCGAAGTCGAGCGCAGACATTGTCGAGACAGTGCCCTTATAGGGATGGATTGCTTTGAATATTGCATTGATTGTGAAAATGTTTGGAAAGTCATGCTCTTATATGGCCTTTACTCCGTAGCGCTCATGGGTGGTTTTTGTTCTTGGGGGGAACGATGGTGTTAGCCTATAGCCCTTGTAGTCGCATCTCAACCTCGTATTTTGGCAGATCAGCTGAATCCAAAACAAGACATAATCATCATCTCTCGGTGCCCGGCGGCGTGGACTCGCGCTGAACTTATCTACCAGCATCAAAGATATTAAGATTCTTCTTGTCCCTTCAATTATAATAAGGAAGCAAAACCTCACTAGACGTTCGCCCCAGGGGCCAACTACAAATTACGCCATATGTCTCCTGGACGGGCCTCGCGATTCCTCAGATGCGACGTCAGTAAGATCAGCTATGACGGACGCTGCCGCGAAACTATTTATAGGTATCAATTGCACGCTGAAGCCCCTGTTGACGAAATTTGAAGGATATTTCCCTTGCCTGTCTTAGAAGATCAATGGCCCATTGCGTCAAAGTAGCCTCGAACCAGAAGGGAGGGCACTCCTGTTGTAGGGATGCATCAACACGCGTACTCCGCAGGGGCACCCGCGAGTAGCTGATGGCGCAGAGTTAGGGTGAATTATGGGCTCAGCAGAGCCTCAATGGTGCAGTCAAAATCTCGACGAAAAATCAGTACATAGCCTACGTGTTGAAACCGAAACCAAGAAAGGAATGAACATGCATACTTCGTATCATTAATATGATGACCGACGTCGCGATTGTACCTAGCGGTATTGAAATAAACATCCATCCCATCGTCATTGTCTCATGCCCTAGGTAGCCTGATTTCGAATAGCGAGGAAGCTTTCACGGGTCGTTGCGTGTTCTCCGTCGGGTCTCACTCATTCACTCACTCACAAGCTGAACAAATACGAGTATTAGACGGGCAGCTCCGATTGATTATACCTCGATAGCGTAAGCTAAGCTTAAGCAAAAACGGCCAATGCGCCAAGCCTAATTTGTCGCGAGCTAAGAAATTAATAAAAGCTAAACTACCTATTAGGTACCTGTAGCTCTGCTCTAGTAATTGGCCCTCTCTACTTCGTACCTAGGTACTTCGTAAAGAATGAGTTATCATGCCCTGCCTTATTACTGTCGAATTGATTTTTTATGTTAGCTGTTATTATATAATCTAGATTGCTATTTGTAGAAGCAGAACCTCTACAACTCATTTGTCTGTAACACCAAGCTACTTCGGGGGTGCAGTACAGGGTCTAATCTACCTGAAGGAAGTACTTAAGGCTGCCTAAGTACCTAACCTATCCTAGTGCGGCTCTAGACTGGTACGGTGTCTAGTGCTAAGCTATACTAGTTCGAATGCCGTACTAACCCAGTGGCATAGCTCCCCATATAAAGATTGGAGAATGACAAGAACCTGACATATTCAGATCGAAAAGCCCTCGCGACCACAAGACCTGTTGAGTCGACTTAAGCTTTTTCCTAATTAAAGGAGGTACTGGAATCATACCGCAATCAACCAGGGGAAGGGAAAAAAGCAAAAGAAAAAGAAGAAGAAGAAGGAAAGAATATCACCACATCCATGGAAGTTGTTGCTCTCTGATGAATCTGACCAACACGCTGCCATGGAGTCGGCCGAAATCCAAAAGATTCACCAGTTGCTTTCCGCCAAAGACGACACTTCACGCTTTGTCGGACTGCTTCTCCTAAAGACCACTCTGGACAACCATGCCGCCGACCTGCAACATGAAACGGTCGCCGCGCTTTGGGACTCTATCTCGTCCAAGTTCCTCGATCGTCTTATCCGCACTGGCTCTCACCCACCCTCAGGGCAACAGAAGCAGTCGAGGGATATGCTGGACGTGGCTGTTGCCGTCATCTACACCTTTACGAAGCTGTTGAACGACTGTGCCGTGAGCGCGAGGTTCTATAACCGGATACCAAACTTGGCTCACGCTGTGCTCTATAGGTCTGGAACACCCCCTCTCGGTGCCATGGTTTTGTTCCTATGCGCTGACGATAATCTAGCTCTGGCGAAACCACACAGCGCATAGTTGACCTCATCCACGTGCTCGTCCAGCAACCAGATGGTCAAGCCGACGGCGGCGCGGCATGTTTCGCTGGCCTCGATGTGAGCAGCTGGGCGCCTCTGATAGAGGTCGCGCCGCAACACGAGACTGTCTTCTCCATCTTCTACTGGGCTTGGATGAAGGGGAGCCCCGCTGCGCCGGTTGGACTCATGAGGGCGAAGATCGACGACGCTTTCCGTTTATTCATCTCATCTTTCAAAGGCTGCAATTCAGTGCCTCTCCTAGACTTCATCACCCTAATCCTCAACAATCTTAATCCTGCTGTGAGTGCATCAGATCCAGATGTCAGCTTTCGAATAAAGCAGGCACAACGAATTGCTGTATTCGAGAGCGACGCCGCCAGCCCCCACTCTAAAGCATTAATCGCTGACTTTCTTGGCTTGGCAGCTCAGGCCGCTCAATCCTGAATGGCTTCAACCAGTTGCTGGGCTAATACATCACACGGCTTCTAGGAAGCAGAGTGAGGATGACCGACGAGCATACACCCACTGTGCTGCCGCTCTGTTGGCCGCTTATCCGGAGAGGGCGCCTGAGCCATTATTCTCTGATGATCCAAAGGCTCCCAAGCCAATCGCATATCTCTTCGTTAAGATAGTGCAGGTCGATATCCTTTCTACCCTCCACGTCTTAATACCAAAACTAAACACAGCGGAATATCCGTCTATATCGGGCCGTATTGCCGCGGCCCTTGATATCATAACTGCGTTCGTCGGTTTTCTGATCAAAGCAGCAGATGATGTCGCCATCCAGCCAGACCTGACGCCGGATCGAATCCTCAAGTTGCAAGAAGATCTTGTGAGGACAATCGGCGACGTCATGGAATATCTCAGAGATCGCTGGGATCACTTTTTGGCAGGCGCCCGCGGTATAGAGCCAGCATCGATTCCCGGGAGTAGTGTATTCGAGGATCCCATTACGCCATCAGCCACCAGATTGCTAGCCACCTGGCTCCGCGACGACGACGGCGAGACATTGAGGACACAAGCCGCGGGATTAGTCGAGCTCTTCGCCGAACTATACAAAATGAGCCTAACATCGGCAGACGTAGTAGAAGTGCGTCTGCCCATCCTTGCCGCACTTGAAGGTATTCTCCAGACACCGGACGGCCGTGAAGCTTTTCATGACAGCAACTTTCTATCGGGGTGTCTGTACCCTGATATTCGTGCGATTATGACAAGTCCAGATACAGATTTAACTGCTGGTGACTATATGCGCGGCTCTGCTGTCGTGCAAGTATTCAACATCCTCATGGAACACGATGTAAATCCTCGTTCCTATCCTGATCCGACGGGTTTCCTAGAGTTGATTGCGAAATACGACATCAAGCCGGTCAAGGCCGAAGCGGATGTTCTAGACCGTTGCCGCCTCGACTTTCAGACTGATACGTTAGAATTGGCGGTAATGGTTTTGCGGACTCTCTCTCAGGATACTCCGCCGGCACTTCGACAGCGAATAAAATCCGCCCTCGAAAGTGCCATCTCGCAGATAAAGGAAAATTGGGGTATTTTAAACGACGAAGGCATGGTTGCGAGGGTAGCCGAGCTACATCTCGATTGAAAAGGAGTATGTCGATTTGCCGGGTTCCCGAATGCACAGCGCGTCGGGTTTCCAGAAAAGAATGATGATCCGACGCTTTAATCAGTAACCCCTATCAAACAATCAAGCTAGCAGAGCTCATAACACAGCGGGAGACTCTGCATGCCCTTCGAGGCGCGACTATAGAAATGGGGTCACGATGCAACTCGACTCTTGATTATTCGAGTGGCTGACGTCGACGAGACACTTATGGTCGCGCCAAACTCGAAATACCGATAAAGCTCTAGGCAGAACAAATTCCGTCCTCATCTAGCAATGACAACAATTGCTAGATTACGAGCCTCTCTGACAATTGTGCTTCCCAACCACAATCAGTCCTAACTTCTCTATCCAATGGGGCGCGTCGTGAGAGTGTTCTTACTATGCGTAGCTTTTGTGGGCGGCGTCTAAGTAAACCATCAAATCGAATAATTCCCGGCAATAGGGGCTTATCACATCTTTTTATGTACGAGACGCCATCTAATATCACCATATCAAGACTTAGTTGTGTCACCCACTAGAGTGCCTTACCTTGCAGTCTATTTACGGCCTTAAGCTTCACAATCGCTTTGAATCACCCTTGTATTAGGTAAAGAAGTGCTCGTGGCTATGAGGGAACGAGCAAGGGTGTCTGACAATGCTGGTCGCGCGAGCACACCGACTAACACTCATCGGTGCAAGGTTACAGGGGTCTTGGAAACCATATACAGTAAATAGTCTCACGACCTGATATGTCTATCTCGGTATTTCGGACAGAGCCTGTCTTTAGTTTTCTCATAAGTTATCCATGTCCCAAGACGCCTGTACTGCTTATCGGCGTGGAGGTTTTCTCATCTATTCCGCCGCATCTTGTAAAAAGCCATCAACTCGGCCATGTTCGTCGGTGACTTACACTCTCTCCGCCCGTTACTGCGTCGTTGTCCCTAGTAATTTGTAGCACTCAACAAGACGCGATCCGTCCGGCATATTGTATAATATGGCATTCAATGCATTGTGCTCTGGCGATCAGCTTGCCTAGAGCGGGTATCATTCCACAGCTTATCCACGACCTGAAACACAGCCGTGACGCCCCGCATGACGCCCTCGTCGACCCGCCCGCCGAGCTTCTGCTGCATCTTATCAGGGTGCCACCTAACGCGCTCGTCCTTCAGTCTCGCCAGGAACTCCGTCTCGCCGACTTCCCCCACGGCATCGATCCCCAAGACGAAGAACTCCCTCACCAACAACAGCCCCCCCTCGACATCCTCTCGCCTCCCGCCGCGCACGGGCCAGGGAATGGTGGCGGGCGTCCCGTCCCACGCCTCCCAGCCCCGCACGTAGGCGTCCCAGCTCTCCTCCCACCCCTTCTTCGCCCGCCGCTCCTCGCCCCTGCGGAGGCTCCTCTCCATGTCGGCCGTCAGCCGCGCCGCGGCCTCGGCGTCGCGCGCCCGCCTCGCCGCGCGCTCCGCCCGCCGCGCGCGCTCCTCCAGGAGCCCCTGGTGCGTCTTCTCCCACATCCTCTGCCGCACGTACGCGGCGTACTCGTCGTCGCCCATGCGCTCGAGCTCCCCATCCCCCTCGGCGCCACCGGGGCGATCCTGCGCGTAGACGTGGATCGGCTGCCCGTAGACCCCCTCCCAGTACGCGGCGCCCTCGTCGTCGGCCATGGCGTCGAAGAGGGACTCGCGGAACGCGGCCTCGGCGTCGAGGGGCGGCGGGTCGTACGGGTTTTGCGTTGTCGGGGAGGCGGATCGCGTGCGGCGCCGCTTGTGTCTGTGGTGGTGGCGGTGGTGATGGCGGTGATGATGTCTGTGTCTGTGGCTGTGGCTGTGGCTCTGGGATTCGGACTCGGGGTCTCGTTCGTGGCCTGCGTCGTCTATGTCATGACGGTCGTGGTCGCTGCGCCGCGAGGATCTGTGGGAGCGCGAGGATTTTGATTTAAAGCGGAACTTGGAAGTTTTTCTCGTCGTTGTCGTCGTCGCCGTCGTCGCCTCCTCTCCTGTCGTCTCCGCCCTTCGTTCCTCATCGTGGTTGTCGGCATCCTGAGCTGGTGTAGCTACGGGAGAGTGGTGATGGTTCTCTTGTATCTGGGGTGAAATGGATCGTGTATCTGGGTTGATGGAGGATAGTATATGTCGCCTCCTCGGCGACGATGAGCCGGATGTCATCGCGGGGACATTTTTGCGTGTTGCTGTAGGGTTGAGATTGTCCGATTCGGTAGTTGGCGGGATGACGTTGCTGGTTAAGTGGGGCTAAGATGGCGGCGCGCTAGGGCGATTAGATCTGATTTTAGCTTTTATCTAATCTTATCTAAGTTCCAGCCAGGTAGGTACCTACCTAAGCATCTTCAATGCTGGTGTACATAGATACCTCATAACCTAAGTACCTGGCCAAGGTACCGTGTTCCTCCCTCCATTTAATCCAATGCTAGACCATCCCATTCAAACTCGACGCGCGCAGAAATACTGAAATTCACACCATCTTTCGATCGAATCAAAGAACAGATTGCCGCACGATGAGCAAACCCGGCCTCTCGTTCGGCCTCAATATGGCCAAAAAATCAGGCCCTTCCAAGCCCGCGCCCCCCAAGCGGAAACCCATGCTCGGCGGCAACGACGATTCAGACGATGACAAGAGAGAGCGTACCAACGGCCGGCAAGCAGCCAAGATCTCAGGATTCGACGCCGACGCCGACGCCGACGCCACCCCCTCCTCCGCGCGCCCAGGCGGCCGAAGAGACAAAAAACACGCCTCGAAGACGAGAAGCGGCCCCCCGGGCCACGCGCCGACGAGCAAGCCCGCTCGGCCCGACATCTCGCTGTACGGCGACCTGTCGAGCGCGCTCGAGTCGCAGCGGCACCGGGAGGCGGCCGAGGCGCTGGACCCGTCGATATACGACTACGACGCCGTGTACGACTCGCTGAAGCCCGAGAAGGCGGCGTCGCAGGAGGACGACGACGGGGAGCGCCGGCCCAAGTACATGAAGAGCCTGATGGCGTCGGCGGCGGTGCGCAAGCGCGACGCGCTGATCGCCGAGGAGAAGAAGATCGCGCGCGAGCGCGAGGAGGAGGGCGAGGCGTACGCGGGCACGGAGAAGTTCGTGACCGACGCGTACAAGAGGCAGCAGGAGGAGAACCGGCGGATCGAGGAGGAGGAGCGGGCGCGGGAGGAGGAGGAGTCGAGGAAGAACCGCGGCGGCGGCATGACTGCCTTCTACAAGGACTTGTTGGAGCGCGGCGATCGGCGGCACGCCGAGGTCCTGAAGGCTGCGGAGGAACGCGTGAGGTCCGGGCCGAAACCGGAAGATAGGGGGAAGGGGCAGGAAGAGGGGGAGAAGGAGAAGGGGGAGGAGAAGACGAGGACGGATGCTGATGTTGCGCGGGAGATTAATGAGAAGGGCGGGAATATCACCATCAACGAAGACGGACAGGTGGTTGATAAGCGAGAATTGCTCAGGGGTGGTCTGAACCTAGGCGCGAGGAAGAAAACCGAAGACGCGCGCAGAGACAAGGGGAGGGGCCCGGATCGCAGCGACGAGAGGGAGCAGGCCCGCGGGTTCATCGGCTCTGGGGGCAAGCAGGCCATGCGCGAGAGACAGACGCGCATGCTAGAGGCGCAGTTGGAGCAGACACTCAAGAGGTCGCTGGAGCAAGAGGCCGAGGAACAGGAGAAGGCGGAGCGCGCGGCTAAGAGCAGGAAGACGGAGAAGGACATCTCGAGCGCCAAGGAGAGGTATCTGGCGCGGAAGAGGCAGGCGGAAGAGGAGAAGAAGAAGAAGAAGCAGATGGGCGATGCGGCGGATTGAGGTTCCGGATACAAGTCGTGAATAGTATGTATATATATGTATAGTTACCCATATACCCCTATACCCATCGAAAACGAATGTCGTGGAATCCCAGATCGAAAGGAGGTAGGGACGATGGGTATTGAGTCTGCGTTGGTTGGTTTCTATGCTGATATGATACAGATTGTGTCGTACACGTCCACGTCTTGCTTTCCCACCACGGCCAGCAGGCGCCTATGCCGCAGACACTTCTACCATGGCCCTATGCCCCGTCCAGCAGCCAGCCAATCTACCCCTAATATACGATGCAGGCGACTACGGACAAAACGGAGTCAGGCGTATAATCTCCCCGTCTCCTATCCCTCCGAAAGCTTTCCCTCAACGCAGCATCGGCACGGCACGACACGTCCATCCATCGTCGTCCGTCGCATCGTCTCGCGTATACGCCGGGGATGGGCTGGGGCCGAGGGGAAGGAAGGAGTCCAGCTGGGCCTACTCGTGGTCGGCCGCCCACACCTTCTCTCTGTCCCCCCTGTTATTTATATCCCTCGCTGCTGCTGCTGTTGCTGCTGTAGACGGCTGATGCAGATGGTGTTGACGTGGTTCCAGGCGGCGAGGTACTTGTCCATGCAGGCGGTGACGCACTTCTGCTCGCCGCCCGACAACGAGGAGCCGGGCTTCGGGACGCAGTGCTCGAAGCAGTGCTCGTTGATTTTCTGCGGGTGGGGGAAAAGAGAGAGGGAGGGGCGTTCGTCAGCAAGCATGCACTCTTTATTCTTCATCTGAGGGATCGATCGCGGTGGTGATGTATGTGTCTCGGATCGAGTCGAGACAATGGACGGGGCTTTCGATTCGTACGTACTTCGACTAGCTCTCGAGCATTATCTATGGCGTATTGCGTCCGCACTTGGCGGATGACCTCGGCTTTGATCGATTCGGAGTCCATGGTGGCCTGTGTGATGTGGTCGCAGGGTTGGATGATGAGCGACTGGGAAGCTGTCTTGAAAAGTTGGCGAACCTACTTTGTACCTAGGCAAGTAAAACTACTTCCTACCGACAGTAGGTACCTGGTACCTCTTTTCACTTGAGCTATGCCGCTTTTAGCCCGAGCCTGGCCTGGGCAGCCCTACAAATCCGAACTATGCACCTAATTAGCGTAGAGCTTCTTTTTAACCAATCAGAGGCCCAGAACGGTTCAGTAGAACAAAACTACGCATAAGGAAGTGAATCTTTCTAACCAAAGACGTGGTATTAAAACATTCTTTTACAACCACTTACAAACAGTGATCTTTGCAATCAACCCGGATGCAAGCCCCTCTAACAGCCTAATTTATCACTCTGGACCGGTCTCTCTCAATCATCGTCATCTCGCCAGGGAGCCATCTACACAAAATTGGATAATGTCCTTCTAGAGGGTTCAAATCTTGATCGCTTTGTGCTCAATGTTCACTATTTGATATGTAAGCCCCTTTAAGCATCAGAGTGGCATCAACGCATCCCTCCTTTTTGCAGCTGGGTGCGGACTCATAGCAGATGGACAGGCACAAACCAGCCTTGATAACACTATAGCTTACAGTTTTAGTAAGAACTTCAGCAAGCACAGGTAATGATAAGAGAGTCTCGATGTTGTACCAGTAGGCGCCTAAAACCTGGGCCACATGTCGTATAAACCACGCCCTCGTCTGCTGTCCTACGAAAATCTGTAGTCCGGCCGGGAAAAAAAAATAGTCTTTTCCTGCGAGTCGAGCCGAGCCGAGGAGTCATATGCTTCCACAAAAACATCCCGGAGGCTACGGGTCTACGCACGGTAAGGCTTGCGGAACTCAATTGTCCCGTCGGATCCGGGCCCGCGAAGACGCAATCTGCCTATTAATGTCAGAAACCCCTGGGCCGCATGGGGAGATAACTACACCGTCCTACCAGCAGAGGCCCAGCCAGCAATGGCTTGGGCAGATGTAGTCGGGCGGGCTCGAGGCCCCGAGATGTCGCTCTATCGCGGAGATGTGGAGCCCATACATACGTTAATGCTGATCGGGCATAAACGGCGTCGTTTTTGCAGCAACACGCTCTCTGTCTCAAGAAGCCGGACGCACAATATGGACTCTGGATAATCGAGGAGCCGCGAGGGTACATAGGCGATCGAGGTGGAATGGCAGCTGTCATGGGTTTCGACGCATGAGAATACCAATGCCGGACGTGCGTAACGGCTTTCTCGACATCTGCTCTTTCGGGTACCGGGTAGTTGACACTGAATCTAGGGGGTCTGAGTTCGAATCAATTACCTAGCGATTTCGAATCTGCCGCTAGGTCAATGGCTCGCTTCTATTAAGAAGGACCATGTTACGAGTGAATCCGACCAAGCAAACCTGGGCGAGTAAAAAACTCTACCGAGTAGGTACTCTCGGTGGATGTGGTTCTCATGGTCTATCCCATGGAGCGCCCTATTACACCACTACTTAACCGCCTGGCGACGAGCGTCAAGTGAGCAAATCGCGGCGATACCTCAGCGAACAGTATACATGTCTCAGCCGGCTCCACCGGATCGCCTTGGGTCATCGTACACATATGTATCCCTTGCGGTATCGAACGTGCAGCGGGACAAGACGGGAGGAGTTGGTCTAGGGACTCAACCAGGCCCAATTCAGCAAACATTTCAGGGTTGCTGGCGGGCCTCACCTGCGAAGGCAATCTAGGCGTTGCTAGAGGCGATGGATCCGGAGACTTGCACTGCCGGTGCGCGGCGGGCGGCCGTTACTCAACCTACAATATATAGGTTTCCAGGGGAGTATGGCTTGAATTATAAGTAAGTCCTCTGTCAAAAAGTGACGCGATTATGAGACCATTGATCTCATTTGTGCCGGCAGGAAGTAATTGTCATGATGCTGAGCAGTGTACAGTAAGCGACCCACGATCTGCCTGGCAGTCAGAATCTCGGTATCGGTTTCGGGCACCATACATCCTTACCGTCAATCCCTGTAAACTGTTTGGAACGGGCAAATATACGAGGTCTCACACACACGAATATAATGACGACGACGCTTGCCCCCGCTGAGAACGCAGAGTACACTGCTTGGCAATCGCATAGCCACCGAGCGTTGCGCTCAGTAGTTTCTTAGTCGGGATGATTCGTCATTAACAACATCAAACGAATTTCAATTAACAATGTAGCCCTGCATCGAATTGCCGGGCATGTAAGCCATGTCCACGTCCACATAAGTAGGTCCCTCGCGGACGTTGGTTTCGAAACAACTAAGGACACCTACCTCAACCTCTTCACCCTATCACTACTGGACAATACAACATAGCGCGGCAAAGGAGAACAATGCTGAAGAACACCATCCTCCTTCTCACGGCAGCCCTCGGCGCCCTCGCGGGTCCCGTGACAAGGACACCCGCTGAGCTGTCGGTAAAGGTGACCAAGGGCTCATCGAAAGACCTATCATCTCTCCAGCTGCCCCAAGCCAATGCCGCAATCCTGCTCTTCCGCAGCCGCCTAGGCGAGAGCGGTACGCACGCCCTCGTGGCGCCAGACGTCGCGGCCGCCGACGCCTTCTGGCACCGCGCCCTATCCAGCTCGACGGGCAAATTCGTCGGCGCGACGATGCGAGCGCGGGGTTACGCGCCCCACAGCGTCTTCAACGCCACCACGGTCGGCCTGTGGTTCATCACGGGCGGGACGGGCTTCCGCAACGACTTCCTCGAGACGAGCCCCGAGCACTACCTGTCCCTATCCGCGGGCGGGACCACCGATCCCAAGGCCGCCATCGAGTCCATCGAGAACTGGGGCCCGGGCCCCATAACGTACTTCAAGGGCATCCCCGAGACGAGACCGGCTTTCGTGCCCGAGCTGCGCGAATTCCCCGCCCAGTTCAGTAGCACGCTCGCGCTCACGCTCGCCGACGGGACTGTGTTTGCGCACGCGGCGACGGCGTTCCGGGACCTGCCGGGCGGAGTGGGCGTGGAAATCTTCGAGGGTATCTGGATCCCGGATAGTGCGCCGGCTGAGGTGCTGGCGGGTCTGGAGGCGCATATCACGGTGGAATTCTCGAATTGGCTGAAGCTTGCTTATAAGAAGGCCATTGGGGCTTGATAGGCTGACATTGTAACCTTGTCTTCTCGAGTTCGGATTTATTGTGAGGTGGCTATGATGATATTGCCTGTCGGCGTCCCTGATGCACCGCTTTCCCATTGTTCGCTACATATAAATACTGAACGGCCTCGCGTTGCCAATTTTTCCGAATCGATGTCTGAAAATCATTACTCGACTTAACTTATTGTGAAGTGAACTTGCATATCTGAAAATACCGGTACCGACCGGCCTAGGTAATTTGAAGTTCAAGTCCGAGTTTCCATCACTCAATCTCTCTCTCGGGCCCGAGTTGCTTCACCATATCAATCGACATGGATTTGACTGATCATACAGTACTTAAAACCTGTGCACTTCTTAGCCCGTTTCAACCAACTCCTTGCAACTTAGCATGCTTACTTAGACCAACCCAGATGTAATCAAGACCATGACCGGCGCATCAAACAAGCATCGTGGCGTCGAAATGTCCGAACGCGAAACAGCACTTCGACCTCGTCCGCCGCGGCGAGTAAAAGAAAACAACATTGGGGCACTCTAACCTTCGTCGGATTGCGCTTCGCCGACATTTCCTTGCCATAATATGCCCTCTGCTCGCACAATATCCCCTCTCTGCAAAGGGGAAGCCACCACACGAATCAGCGCGAAAACGGTTTCGCATTTGTGCTTTAAATGATTATTGACCTAGTCAGAATTGCAAATAAAATTGTAGTAGAACTTGGCCATACTTATTTAGATGCTCGCTCATCAAGAGGCGCTTATTCAATAATGTAGATATGGCCAAATAAAACGCGAACTTCTGAGACTCCATCCTGTAAACGTGCTTTGAGAGGTCTTGTTTTAAGGGTTATATGTCGGTTCAAGGAGCTGCATCCGATGATACCTCCCTTGTGCTGGCTGGCGACTAGCAGTTTCCGATGCCGACGGGATCCATACCGTCGACCTCGCGCGCGTGAGGACCGAATGCCCCCTGCTCGTGTCAACTCTACAGGAGGTCAGGAGGCTCTACGGCACCATCGCCTCGCTGCGTCTCATATATGAATATCCCATGCTAGGCGACGAGTACCTGCTCAAGAAGAGCGGCGCCGTGCTGATGCCCAACTGCATGTTCCACACCGACGGGCCGCTTTGGGGGCCCACGGTGCGCAAGTGAGACCACACGCGCTTCTTGAGGGCGGGCCAGCGTAAGTCCGGCACCAAACACCCGGCTGCCGCGTCTCGTGGTTTTGGCGGAGGCCACGTCCTATACCTGGGTCGCCATCTGGCTAGCACAGAGATGCTGGCCCTTTTGGCCCTGATCCTTGAGCGTGTCGATGTTGTCCCCCAGGGGCAAATGGTCAGCCGCAATGATGGGTCAGTCGGCCGGTAGAGCCTTGCCTCTACCAAAGAGCCGTGTGCTTGTTGACTTTGTTTCCAGGGCCGCTAGAAAGTGGCGGGTGATATTCTCTGTGAGAACAACAGTGGTGTGGATCTCGTGGCGGAGGATATCCGCAGCAACAAGAGTTGAGGCAGATAGCATGTGCCCTGTACTTATAATCAGCAAGCCACACTTTTTTGAGCAGTAGTGTTGCTATATTGCTGTAAGAGATTATTATTGTGTCGCTATTCCACGCTTGCAGAGGGTCTACTGCTATTAGCTTGATTGTTTTAGGCAATGAACTCAAAACTCGTGGCACGGTGATAGGAGCTGCATTCTACCACTGTGAGTTTTCATCTATAATGCGAGTTAAATCAACTTCTTGATCTCTGCGACTAAGCTGTCTCTAGCGATAAGTTGGCCACGGTCCTTCTCATCAGGTGCATCATCCGTGGGCCGCAAGACCTTTAGTCTCACAAAGCCTTCAGCCAACTCTTCCTGGCCGAGAATAACCCATATAGGGACGTCCTTGGCCGCCTTGAATTGTTGAGGAAGCCTGGCCCTGACCTTCGCTGTGAATTCAGCTCGTATTCCGGCTTTCCACAACTGCCGAGCAATCGCCATTCGCTCAAGAAGTAGCCCGTTGTTATCCTTGCCGCCAATGGCCATGATGTAGACGTCGATCTCACGGGCTACTGCCAATGACTTTTTCCCTTGGCGGGCATTTAAAATTGTGAATATTCGGTCCACTCCAAACGAGACTCCGATGCATGGCACGGGACGTTTTCCGAACATACCCACAAGATTGTCGTAGCGGCCACCTGCGGCAATGCTGCCGACTTGACTCGAAGGACTGTCGTTTTTGGCTCCGGCGGGCGTCTCCTGACTGGAGGGTTTTGTCAAAACCTCGAATATAACCCCAGAGTAGTAATCCAAGCCTCGAGCAAGCGAAAGGTCAAAAGAGACCTTGTCAATAATGTCGAACGCCTCCAAGTAAGAGACGAGTAAGCGTATGTCTTTCAGTCCGGCTTGCGCCATTTCGTTTCCTGACAGCGCTTCATCTGACTGAAGTAACTCTAGCATTTTCACCATGTTTCCATTTAGTGCCACATATTTGCCGATACGGTCAGCAGTCTCCTCCGCGAGACCTTTGTCCTCGACCATCTCCCTCTTCACGTCGCTCCAGCTTGCCTTGTCCAGCTTGTCGACGGCAGAGCTAATAGCACGAAACTTCTCATCCGGCACACCCGCAACGGCGAAGAGGCCGTCTAGGATCTGCCTGTGGTTGATTTTGATGAGAACGTCGAGCTCTAGCGCCTCGAAAACTTCGATGATGACCTGTAGAACCTCTGCGTCGGGAATCATGGGGTCGTAGAGCCCGGCAATGTCGAAGTCACATTGGTAGAACTCGCGGAGCCTCCCACGGGCTATGGCGGGCTGGTCCCGACGATAGACCTTTGCGATGTGGTAGCGCTTGATCTGAGTAATATTGGTGGTCATAGCGAGCCAGCGAGCAAAGGGGACCGTGAGATCGTAGCGCAAAGAACAGAGCTCCCCGCCCTGGTCTTGCAAATCGTATATAAGGCGCGAGTCCTCGCCATACTTCTCGGTCAGGATCTCCCTCAGCTCGAAGACGGGCGTATCCAACGGGGTGCCGCCGTGGCGCTTGAACACGTCGCTGACAGTGCGGCTTCGTGTACATGAGTTTATGAATCGAGACGGCCGAGGACGGTGTGTAGAACGTACAATATGTGCTCGCGGAGGATGAGGTCCGTACCAACCCAGTCCCGAGTGCCCTTGGGCGTCTTCAACTGTACGGCGACGCGGGTTGGCTTTGCCTCTTCGGCTGCCATGTTGCTGGCCCCTGGAACGTGAAGGCCAGAGCGGGAGGCGAGCGGGATGTGTACGAGGCTTGAACACACGACTAATTACCAAATATATTGTTGGGCCTGGTTGGTGTGTGTGTGTGTGTGTGTGTGTCTGTCAGGTAGGTATTGTTCAGAAATGCTGACAGTTGAGTCACGCCTAAACCGGTGCTCCTGTTACCGGTAAGTAAAGTAACACAAGGTAATGATTGGCCAAGAAGGGGGGGGACTTGCATCTAACACACGCTATTCCGAATTGTTCTTAGCGACTTAAGGCTTAGCTTGGAGTCACCCCCTGTGTTTTAGTCCCGTTATTGGGTTCTTATATTCGACCTAATAGAACGGGCGCCTAGTTCAACGTGTACTTCGTAGCTGAAACTGAGAATAGCTTATTGTCTTTTTACATCAATCTTAAAATTAATACATTCATCGCTGTCATACTTTTTCATGGAGAGTCCAGATCCCGAAACGTTTGGCCCACTTGCGACCATTGAGCCAGCGTCTCTTGTCCTCCTCGCCTCGAATATCGCACAGCGATGCCTACATCTTCCAAGCACAAGCGGCACGCTTATTGCGCGAATCAGCGGTTCATATAACATAACCCATGTTATCGAATTAGAAAATGCCAAGCTTGTGATCCGAGTTCCTGCTACAGGCTGGGGATCCGGACTGACACAAGCCGCCGCTAACGCCATGGAATCGCAAGCAGCCACTATGCGCCTCATTCGGGGCAAAACTGCAATCCCGGTGCCGGAGATATACGCTGTAGACACTTCCCTCAATAATGCGATTGGTGCACCATATATATGCATGAGCTTCATTCCCGGGACGCCCGTGTCTAAGGTTTGGTTTGATTACTCGGGCGCCCCGACGCGCGACGAATTCCGCTTGCGCATCCTGACGAGCCTCGCACAGGCCATGGCTCAGTTCTCCTGTTTTGCCTTCGATCAGATGGGGTCTATCATGGAAACCGGCTCGGATTCGACTGTCATCGGCCCCTCGTACGAGTGGGATGAAAAGGCGGATGGCAGTCTTCAGATTACCACGTCGGGTCCATATAAATCTACCTCGGCGTTTCTACACCAAATCCCGGTTGAAAGTCCCGGCGAAAATGGAAATGCATGGGGTAAAGCAGCGGCCAAGGTGTTGGAAGTCATGCTAGACTGCCTACCAACCCCTGATTCGCCGTCTAGCTTTGTCCTATGCCCCCCTGATTTCGACTCACAGAACGTCCTGGTAGACGACCAAGGCACCGTCACAGGGCTCATCGACTGGGACCTCGCCCAGACAATGCCGCGTTTCGTGGGATATGCGAGGTATCCGGGATGGATCACGCGCGATTGGGATCCTCTCATGTACGGGTGGCCGAAGATGGCTGACTCGGAGGATTCGCCGGAGACGCTGGAACGCTACCGGGCACATTACAACACGGAACTGGGCAAAGCCCACAAGTGGCAAGGTGATTGGATATATACACAGAAGTCACATATCTTCGAGGCGATATGGATCGCTGCGCTGCACCGCCTTAATCGTCTAGAGATATGTCGAAAATTCATTCAGGCCGTTGCGGGCGACGATGCTGATGCCTCAGATATCCTCTACGATATTGGGACGGGACGTTATGAGGAGGAGGATTGGGTTACTTTAAAAGCTAATCTGAGGCGCTTTATATGCGAATGTTAAACAGCGGGCTACGGCTTTTACCTTACTTATTAATGAAACGTACAATCACTATTCAGAGCTGCTGCTGTTTTCCACGGGTTGCAGCTGACTGGAAGGCATCATTATCTTAGTCCCAAATGATCAAACTGTAGGAGCAAAGTATACCATTGATATTAGAGAAGGGATGAACCTTGAGGGGTAGTCTTATACACTGTCCATTGTACAAATACTTGCCAACAAGACTTGGAATACCCTAGCACGCCAAGATTCTTAGCGTAAGTTGTCGGGGTTTCGCACTTTTCATTGGCCAATCCGCAACGAATTCGGCCTAGCACAATAATTTCGGTACCTTGCTAGATTAGTCTCCTTCCATTAATAGACCCAACCAGGCCCAGCTGGAGGTTCTTGCAACCGAACCTTGGAGACGTGATTCTTGAATGGCAATCTCGTGGCTTCCCATCGCAGAAGCATGATAAGCAAATGTCACGTCGAGCTTCTTGGTCTTGATTCTAGATAGCGGCTTGCAGTCAGTTTTTGCTTGAAGCATTGAGACGCTGGTCGGTGCGTTATCGCACTAGGCTGATCAAAGACGGGCACAAATTTTGACAAGAAGTCTTGGATATAAAGATTGAAATCGTCTTCAGACTACGCAATACCGACGCTGGCCCTGAGTCCAAGCAGGTACAAGTAGAGGGCGTACACCCTGGGAATGCCGTACACCTATTGTTTATAATTATCTATGTATCCTGTATAACGGAATGTTTGGAGCGTCTATCGTTGGGGTAATGTTTAAACTCTCGTCTCCCCCTAGTGAGTTTCCTAGTTTCAATTTTAAGATAGCTGAGATTCGTACTAACTCTTTGAGCCTCCTCTGAATCATTCTCCCTCCGTGTTGGGGATACCTACGCTTTCAACTCAGCAGTGGCCAACGACCAAGTTGTCCACTTTAACTCCAACACCACCTCTCTTAGTCCTGATTCAAGCGCAGCAGAGGACAATACCTCTCTCAATCTTCTTTCCGGAAATGTAGGCTGAAATATTACCCTCACAACTCTAATACTCACAAAAAATAACATCGCCTCCCTCTAATAGGGTGACTGCCGCCTCCACATGTCCGTCCGTCGTGCAGAAGGTATAGTCGTTTCTAACGCGCGCGGCTCCGACGTTTTTGGGGAGTTGAAGAACAAGTACCCAGCAAAGGATTTTTCCACGAGGGCCAGCCTGTTTCTATCGCTGTCCAAAACAAACCAGCCGCTTTCGACATTTTTATCAATGATAGGCTCTGCCACACGTTTAACAAACGGCTCACTCCAGAAGTTAAGGCAGTGGCTTATCTGAGGGCTGATGGAATGAGCACTCAACTCTTTGCCGATTTCGTCAGCGTTGCTATTACTAAGTGCTAGTGGCAGAGATTTGGGATCGCCATGCGAGATCACATGACTACCGAAGGAGTGCGGGTGCTAATAGGGGTCGTCACTTAACCACTTGTAGCTTTCCAAGTTGCTTACTACTTGCAAAGCTACAAGTGTGTAAAGTAATATTACCTTCATTGCTATAAGGATAGTTACACTGAATTTACCTTTGATTTTTTCCCTTTGAAGTCTATCGCTTTTGTTTTTCTTGTAGTCGTATGGACCAAATCTCCAGAGGTGCTGTTGTATCAACGACTTACACTCCACAGAGGGTGCACGAGTCTACAAGCTCGGATGATATTTAAGGCAGCTTTCGAGGCTGAATTACTTTATGCCGAAGCTACATTCTGTGATCCTAGATATTTTGGAATTATCCTATTAGTACTGGCCTAATGTCGAACGCTGGAGGTGAAAGCCTACGCTTGCTGCAATACAAATACTTGCTACAGATAATGATGTATTACTCTATCTCTTTAATATATAGTACGTATTATATAGTCACCCTTATTAAAGTTACAAAACATATTCAATGATTTAATATTAACAATCTAGTTATAGTAATTTGTTAGAATTTGTTTAAGTTCTTTATTACACTGTACTTTATTCAATTCCTTGACACAAGGACAGTGTTGTCATAAAACATGAAACAAGCAACCTTCATATTACAGACTAAAACGTTGTTTGAATCTGAGGCTTTCGTCCTCGAGCATAAAACAGCAACACAACACGGGCATCACTTAGCTAATTCGACGATATCACCCACACTCATACACAAATAAACGCATATACACACACCCACACACATACGCTACATATAAACTGGCACGCAGCTACCTCTGGTTACATTCAACTCATTCTTTCACCATGAACCCCGCAGGTTGTATTACAAGTTCTTCGGAGAATACAATGGGTGCAAAATTGATCGGGATACGAGAAAACTACTCCCGGCCGAGACAAAGGCGATCGAGATGTCAAAAATGTGATAAAATAAGAGTCACACGCTCCGGGGACTCCAAACCTACCCAGTGCCTCTTTCTGGCGGATGATGGATCCTTGAAATGGGTCGGAGTTAACGCAGGCGTGTTCCCAGGCCGTTGGTCCTTGAAGGACCCCGACCAACTTGGATTGGTATTTCCCCCTTTCCCCACGGGGTCCTGGAACGTTGGTCAGATCCGTCGATTCGAGAACGGCGAGGTTGGTTTCACTAAAACGCTCGAGATACCTTACGATGGAATCGAGAACGCCTGGCATCCCACCAAAATTGAATTCGCCGAGTTCGAGCTCCTCGGTCAGTTTGACCGTGATATGGAGGGAAGGCTGTGGCATGTCAAGCATCCTCGCTTTAACGAGAAGCCAATTTTCGTAAAGCTCGCCCCATGGGCCTCTAGCTGGTCTAAGGAGGTCATGGAGGATGAGACTAGAGCCTACCAACTAGTTGACGGGCATGGGATCGCTCCTGAATTTCTCGGCCACGTGACTTACCGCGGAGCCATAATAGGCTTCATATTGGAGTGGATAGAAGGGGCTGAACTCACCACTAAAAAGGACAAGTCTGCCCGCATTAAAGTTGTCAAGAAGCTTCATGCCCTCGGAGCCACTCATGGTTCCGCGCATCACGCGAATTTCTTGAGGAGAGGGAAGGACGTGCTGATGATCGACTTTGAATCTTCCCTGTTCGGCGACCAGGCAACGGAGAAGAAGAAAGAGGCAGACATTCGGCGTATCAAGAACATAGAGGGAGATATGTTTGAAGTAGTAGTGTCGTCTGACGACGACCTCGAAGATGAGTCCACCCCGTACGTCAGCAACTTCTTCGACCCGATGGTCGATGATGAGATCAACTGGACCGATGATTCTGAAGCGGCTGAGAGCGGTTCGGAGAACGGTTCGCAGGAAGACCGCTCGACGCGTTGTTCTTGCCCAGCCACACTAGTTCATCAAGGCTCTGTTGAGTAGGACGACAAAGTACGAGTTAGACCAGCGTTCGAAGCCGTTTCGATCGAGTAGATAGACACACCCCTTGGCGTTATCGAGGCTACCTGTTTTCAGACAACCAAGACTCGTTGATATACAAATATAGTATTGAATAGACCTGATGTATAAGCCTCAAAGACATAGCGAGTTTTTCAAGTCTAAGGAATCATAGATTATATGCCGTACTTAAATGATAATAGGTTGATCTATAACATATTGTATCAGATGTCTTTATTGAAACTTGCTGTTTCTCATGACAACTTGATAGCCGATATATTTTTTACGTAACTAAGTTACTAGGCAGCTGCGCCGCTACCTACATTGTATAAATATAACCTGACGTGTGGACCTCGAGAAATAATTAACCTTGTAAAATATCACGATCATAACTAGCTAAGTTTTAGCTATATTACTCGAGGTAATTATCATTGTAGCACATCATGCTTGTAATACGTCCTTAACCCCCTTTTGTCGTCACTGCTACTATGAGGTTCTTGCTTCTGTAGGTAATCGTTATGTTAGGAATGCTCCCCACGATGTCTATGGTTTTGGATTATTGAACTCGAGCATACCCGTTGTCATTTCGCATGCGACTTCCCTACCGTGAGAGGAGCCCAGCTATTATTGAGGGATACCAACCAGCACATCTCCATCACACCCTTCCAGTCATCTGATTCTGGATCAGGCTGCATTGGTTGTCGATACGCACTTCACTTTCTCTACCGACATATTCACGCAGGCACGGATCTAGATTCAGAGGGTCCGTGAGCAATTCTACAGCATTTCGCGCTGCACTCTCTTCTGTTGGTGGATTCTCTGAGATGGAGATGAGTTGTTCGACCAGAGACTGTAGGATAACTTGAGAGATCTACGCTGGTGCTTGGGCGTTGGCGGCGGCCATTTCTCAATGAGAAGCAAAGATGAGACATGTAACAGGTTCAAGAGAATGGATTGCGCCCAGATAGTGGCGAACTTGGTAGCGATGGGAAGCAGAAGAGACTATTTGAATGACAGTATACCGAGGAATTCCAAAGGCAGCACTAAGATTAACCGCCATCTTTGGTCAGGTCTGTATATCGCTAAATGGAAGAAGAAGAAGGACAAGAATAAGTTGATAAAAGGATATAGGGTGCGAATATTAGATTTGAGCGATTCCATCTTCACCATTAGGAATAACGGCTAGAACATCCATATCATGATTGGTACTTCCCTGCTTCATATAGTAATGCAGCTGAACTAGACTCTCAATTGGGAACTTTTCGTACGGCTGAGACGTTGTCTATAAATAGGCATTTCTTGTAGTACCGCTGCATGGAGAGCAGAGTCCCTGCATGTGTGAGGCCCCAGGCGGAGATGAAACATATTGTGCTAGTCACCTTTATGCAGGCTGTGGCCGTTCTCACTTTCCGCGCAGGTATACGGCCTTTCATTAGTTCTACAATCTACTACGTGTTCTGCAGCTGGCCGCCAGTCCGTTCTTGAACACAGTAAAGTTGCGCGGACTCTGCGTTTAGACGGCCAGCTTCGTTCCAGCCACCTAACGTTTATGTAACAAGGGCACGAGAGCGTCATGCGGGTTGCGTGTTTCTTCGCACATTTTCAATATAGGAAGCGGTTCATCTATTCGTTTCCCATCATCAATCACAACCTGACGTATGCGGGTATTACAACGCAAGAGTGAACATCGCTTTCAAATCCTAACTACTAACTACCAACATCTAGAGTCTAGGTCAATCGACACATTTCACGATACCAAGCCTGCTTCTCTTCTCCTCCAATCGCTACAGTCTTTCTCATCCTGAGCTAGCCAATGTTACTACTATTTCCAGACATCCCCCATCTCAGCACGACACAGAACCATGACCATGATCTATCGATAACATTAGCACAGATAGTAGTGTATAAGGTTGCGACGACTTACCACAGTGAGGTCGGCACCGCCAGCGACATCCACATCCCAGACAGATTTGTCTTGGTTTCCCCGGATCGCTCTCAAGCTGTCGGCGGACTTGCGTATAACAGCGATCACATTACGTTCGAAGTGAACAAGCGTCAGTGGAGCACCGTGGTGGTCCTGAGGCTGCATGACAACCATGGCATCCACACCCATAACCGTATGGAAGGTGGCGTTAACGGCCGGGCGTGTGGCAGTCACCTGATCCCTGTGCGCAAGAGAACAGAGCTTGCGGCCGCTTGGGTCTTCAACCAGCCACCCATTCTTCAGATTAAAGGTCTCATGGCGGAAGTCGAAAAGGTGTTTGCCATCGGTGGCATCGAATACTTTCCGCCGCCAGCTCCAAGACGTCCCAAAGGATGGGCCCTCGACGCGAAAGAGTTCCTTCCCTGTCGCGTCGACGGCAGTCACCTTCTTGAAGCTGCTATCGTGGCAGTGGACTTGAAAAGTCATCACGTCTGGGATGAGGTGGCCAGACAGCATGATCACCGGTGGCATTGGGGGTTGTAGCACGATGTCCATGGTGATAGGCTTTGCGGTGGATAACGATTGGGAAACAAGGGAGTAGCAATGTCTTGGATTGAAGTTGTTCTGATGAAGGCGGAAGATTCGCTTGGCACACAACACTCAGGATAGGTAGTTGAAAAAACCAGTTGTATCAAGTATCACTGATAGAAAGGGCGCAAAGAACGTGAAGGATAAATATGAGCAGATATGGTCAACGTGTCGCACATGTGGCAATTGACAATCAAAGAGAAGGGCGCCTACATATCACCTCACCCCACTCTCGGGTGGCCTGCTTGAGCAGCTGATCCCCCTTGCAGCCGGCCATCGGTCTGTATTGTACACTGCGACGTGTCTCGATATTCGGGTTTTGTGTCAAATCTATTGGCCTGCGAATATGTCGGGCTGCTACAACATTGAATACCTACTTAGGTGCCTAGAATAGATAGAATGGCACGGTATAGGGGCATCCTTCCATTTTGATGCCCAGCGATGTCCAACAAAATTTAGGAACATTTGTTGGTCGCTCTCACATACTTAGTAGATAGCAACAGTTGGAGCATTGTAACACTACGCATGCTATACCGTTTGAACCACTTGGAGGATTTGATGTGCAGGTCTTACGCTGGACCTGAAACGCAATGTTACGTAATTAATTCGAGCCTCTCGTGTTCTTGCTTGTCATAATAAGGCTGCCATGCCTAGGAGCTAATATCCTCGCAATGTCGACTGCGACTCACTTCCTGAATTCTGAATCTTGAACCGCGCTCCTAAAGACAACAGCTGACCCTAATAGTGTACGATACTTTCTTAGTTCATCCAGCCGAACATTAGGGACCTCGTGCAGCAGCCGACATGGTGACTCCAGCGCCTCACGCCGTGCAGTACCATACTTTAAAAAGGGGCTACGTATCCCCGAAGAGAGCCTGGGCCCTACTATTGATCCTACTAGATGTTCTTTCACCACTCGGAGAAACTTTTATGGCCTGGAAGGCGCTTTGCGTCCTAGCAGACTCCTCGTTTCCTATTGTTTGCGTGATTTCGGAATCCATGGCGCCGACATTCCACCGAGGCGACATACTCTTTTGTGGAACAGGACAATCACTGCTGAGCCCGGCGACATCCCGGTTGTCTGGTTCGAATCTCATCCACTTCCGATGGTTCATCGGATAATCCGGACGATACCAAATGAGTCTAAGTCGTAAGTCACAGCCTCGTGAACCTCCTCAACGCCACATGTACTGAAATTTCTGCATCTAGACCATCTTTTCTAACGAAAGGTGACAACAGTGAGCTCAATGATGTTGCCTTGTATCCGGGGGATCGTACATATGTGAGCCGAGATGAAGTCGTCGGGTTCGTCAGGGGCTATGTACCATTTCTCGGATGGGCTGTTATTGCTTTACAGGGAAGTCATCGGCTGCAATATGCCATCATCGCTATTCTTGTAGCTTTCACTGCGTACTCAAGCGGACGATAGAAGTTGTTGACGTCAAGAAACAGTGCCGTCGACGTGCCTAGCGAGAATAGAACACTCATCACCACTATCAATGAGGTGCATACGTATTCCGATTTGCAGTAAAACTGTCGATAATGGACAAGCAGCTTCTCGACGAGGCTGTCGCCTCCAAATTGATATATCCAGGGTTGTTGTGGCGTTCGTGGCTTGTCCCAATGAGGAGGCGGGAGTGTTGTATTGTTTCAACTTCCTCTTTCGCCGCTAGCATCAAAGCTTCGCTTTACTCTGCCGAGACCAGCTGGCGACTTCGTCCCTGGTGTTTTCCTCTCCCATGCCCGACAGTAGGTGTCCCTATAGAGCTGTTACAGACTCTTCACTTCGTAGCCATCGAAAGAAGGCTGAATCACGAAGATTTATTTATCGGACGGCTGACTCACTATCAGACGTTCTTGTTGAGGGCATGCCCCCTACCTGCATGACGCTTGCTACCGTCATCACCGGGGCAGTTCAATGTTGGAAACCCGATTCCTATGGGCTCGGCTTCGATCCTCTTCCAGAACCTTTCCCCCGAGGATATGCAGGCGATCCAAGATGCCTTGGATGCGCACCCCTCCAAGCTGCAGACTCGCATGGGACGATTTAATAACGAGTACCATCATTTGGTTTTCTAGCCATGTCAAGGGCTCGATCTCTTTGTCATGGGATTTAAGAGTTATGTGATCGTTGACCTGTACTTTTATATATACAATAAACCCTTTTTTTCCTGATGAAACAGTGTCAGAGCCCCCTTGCTGCTGATATAAGGATGTGCTGGAAGCCGGAATTCGCAGATGAGCGGAGGTAAATGATCTCTGTCATGAGACACAGTCATGATCACAAGTCTTAATTTTGAGGCGCTGAATAATAATAATAAATATTATATAAATGTAATGAACATCTTGGATGGATTGCAAGATCTTCAGTGGTGATCAAGTTCAGGATGCGTTCCACTATGTATGACGGAGCGCGCACGCAGAGAACGTTGTGGTCGAACTCAGGGCGCCAGACAAAAGCCCGCAGATCGGGAGCGACGTTTCGCAGAAAAACAGACAGGTAGTTATCAATGGGGACGTGCCAGACGGAGACGACACGACTCGTACCGTCCAAGCAGCAGGCGAGGCACTCATTAAATGCGTGATGCAGATGTCCATGATACTCCGCGAACGAGTGTGGCAGAATATGATGTAGAATGATTGGCACGAATCCCGTGCGCCCGATCTTAAAGCCTAAAGGAACTTGGAACGGCTAACGGGTTCGTCCCAGGTAGTGTCCAAAGGTTCCGAAGAGCGATGCCAGGAAGTGCTCGGCAACGAACTTGATCCAGCCTGCGCGTTTTCGGATGAGATGGATAGCCCTCGTTCGATCGGGCAACCGTTGCAACAGGATCAGAAGACAGGTCTCACGGACCCCGGCAGGCATGGGATAGGCAGAATTCGAGACAAGCACCCAGCGTTGGCAACAAGCGCAAATGCTGCTCTATCGGCTCACGCAACACTTATACCTTGCGAGCAGACTTACCTCCCACGTACGACCATAACCTCTGGAAAACTCGGAATCCCGTCCGCTCTCCCATAGATAGACCAGTGAGTGTAATTAACACATTGCTAGCGTATATTGCCCTATAAATCGCCCAGCGAAAAAGAAATTTTCTCATTGACATTCATTCAAATGCTACGCAATCATGCCAGAAACGTACACGTCGCAATAAGGGAGCTTAGGAAAATAAAAAGCATTGAAAGGAAATGAAGGCATAGAGAGGAAGTGAAGTATACTGCGGATCATTTCGGGGTTAGTGCCTTTGCCACGGCTACCAGGTTTTCCACCACAATATCAAGAAACTCTCCCGTACCCCAGGAGCATACGTTGTCGAACGCAATCATAAAGTGCTCTACCGTGTCCAACAAGCTGCCATGGCAAATTTTTTAAAAGCGTCGAACCAAATGTTAATACGCCATGTTTATCTACGGTGTAGTGGGCCCACAATTCATGGGACGGGCCTTCCGTACAGACGGAGAAGAACATCAGCGGCAGAGCTCGTGATGCCGAAGATGATGTGTCAGAGCTCATTCTTCTTATTGGACGTGCAAGATTCTCCAGGTCAAGCTGGATCTTAAGCGCGCAAGCCCCGGCGACAGCAGCCTGGTTCTGCGCCTCAAATATTGGTTTTCCAGTTGAATAACCCTCGGCCTCAATAACGGCAATTGGGAAAGCAAGGTCTGATGCGCGCAAGGCCGGTCTTGAGATTAGTAATGCTCCTCCTCTCCCCTTGCTAAAACGGTTGGCATCGTTCTGAAGCCATGGAAGAAGATCACCGGCGAGAGGAGGCTCGATTTTCTTCTCAAGACGAGACGTGATTTCCGCCATACTTATGCCAATAGACACATCAGGCCGCGGCGTCTCGATAGGGGAGTAATATCCTTCTCTTTCCACGGCGGGGGAGCCAGCTGGAGGAAGCTTCGTCTTGGTAGGACTGGCTGGAGGAGGCATCGTGTTGGATACATAAGGTGGATCGGCTTGTGAAGTATCGGCCGGCTGGGGCTCATCGGTAGATAGTTGGTGACGTTTGCGTGGTTCGTCCGAATCGCCATTGATTGTAGGTAACAAATCCGCATTGAACACTGGAAGACGTGGCAATGGCTTGAGTTCTTCCCGCCAGTCGGCCTTTTCTTGATAGCGGAGAGCGTTGGTCTCGATAGGTTGAAGAGTCTCGATAGTTTGAAGAGCTTGGAGGAGTACGTGAAGGGAATCGTCTTCACTGTCTGAAGCACTGATCAGGCGGATCGAGCGGGTATGGAAGTCTTTGGAGATTCTTTTGAGTTGGTCGTGACGCTCCTGAGTAGGTTTTTGTTCGAGAATGGCGTCGATGGCAACTTTGACGTGGTCGGGAGGGATGCTATGAATGCGGACCTGGACAGCAGCGAGATACTGGTAGCGATAGATAGAGAGATTGATAGAACCCCCAGAGCCTCGTGAGTCTGTCGTGATGTCTGCCGTGGTGACTGACTTTGTGGTTGAACGACGCGACGAAGACCTTTTCAAGGAATATGTTGTGCTCATATTTTGCGCTTCGAATTCTCGCAGGTTTTCTTCGGAAAGAACTGTGCTGGTGTCACGTTTTAGCTGTTTTGAGGGACGGGCGCCTTCTGGTTCTTCTTCGAATCCAGTCTCAGGAGATGCGGAGCGCCCATGTTTGACACCGCGCGATGAAGAGACCGTTGCTGGGCTAGAATCGCGAGTCGGCGCGTGAGGCGGGGATTGTGTAGTGGTGGGCTGGCTTCGTGAGTCCATACCTAGACATATTGCGATGCTTCCTTTTTTTATAAGTAATGAATGGTGGATGCAATGGGCTGGCGAGGGTTCGAACGATGCCATGGACTCGAGACTAAATCGCCCCATGATAACTCCGGAATTGTCGAGTGGCATTGCCATGCCAAACATCACCCCGGCGCGTAATTATTGCAAGGGAACAACGAGGGCGTCTATCCGGTACAAGTCCATTATGTACGAGTCCAGATGATGTCATAGGAGGTCAGTTCCTTTTGCGCCACAGCGTACGCGCGCGGAACGGGGCTCTAAGCCTTGTGGCTTGGGCACTTTTCTGCCCTCGTAGCCCAGAGGTACCTACCGCAACTCCAACACCACAGCACCGCATACCTACCTTTGACAACAAGTATATCTGGTATCACACTAAGGCCATCTCAATGTGTAGCCGAGCTCTCTCCCCTACCCAGTTCATACAGCAGTTTTCGACTCCAATACCTACCTTTCAAGACTACTAGTGTATACTTTTGCCTAGCAGGCCCTTGCAGTTTTTTTATGAGGCGTAAGCTCGATTTAGCAGAATAGGGGAGTTCCGCAACGACGGCGTCCTTTCGTGTCAATCGACCCAAGAAAAATCATGGTTTCTCAAAATGGCCTCTTGATACGAAATGGCACTCAGTAATTCCCATGCACTCTATCCTCCTTTGACTTTACGGCGCGCTTTGGTTGTATGAAGGGGGGCGTAGCCTTAGGTTGGCTTTTAGCTCTTATGGCCTTACGCGCAGCATTCTACGACATCACAATACCCCGAATCATCAGTGTAATGCGAAACACGCTACAAATACCAGCGTGAGTACCAATCTAAGGCACGATAGAGGGACCAGAATCATAAGGCCCGGAAGCAATATACCTGGCAAAGGAGCATATTATGCAGAAAGGAAGATTACCAACCAATCCAGTTGTCATTGCCGACACAAGACCAAAAGGCGTAGAGAACAGGTAAATCACATTCGTGAGGAGAGATTCGCGATGTAGGTAGTTATAAGTAGAGTATTACACACCTAAATTTGCTCCTGCTCTGCAATTATAACTCGTGCCAGTATTGATGAGTTGTCAGCCCATGGACTCATGCCAGCTGGTCCATGTCTAATGCGGCGATGTACGCTTGCCGCCGAGAGAATACAATACCAATCCGATCAACTACTAGTTGAAGCGTGTCATGTATAAGCCGCAATTCCCTACATGCTATCATGTAGATAAAGGATACCCAACTCCCGTCACATCACGCGCTTAGCGCAGGCGTCGGTTCTGGTACTGGCCCTCCTCAGCACGCTTCTTCAGGCGGTATGCAATGGCGCGCTTCCTGGCCACAGGTGACTGCGTGAACGCCGCGGATCCGCCGAAGGGACCGGCGAGGGCGCGGTTACGCACGCGGACGATGCAGACGTTATCGACACCGCCGACGGTGGCCTCGCAGGTCATGCTGGCTGGCATTTGAACGGTGACGGGGAAATCGGTGTTAGTCGCCAGCGAAAGGCCGCCGATGGCTAGGCCGGGAACATCCTGGGTCACCTCGGCCGTCTCAAAGGCGTCGGGGTCGGTACCGCCGGAAGTCCCGTCTACCTCTGCTTTGAGAGGACCGGCGCCGTCTTGATTGATCTGGCGGAAGGTCATGGTGATTGAGCCGTCATCGCTACACGTTGGCAGACCCGACGTCGCGCCCTTAATTGTGGAAGGTCAAGTCAGTAATTGCCATTGTGATTAACAATTTCAGGGGCACCGGAAGCCTGCAGACGTAACAAGAGCATAAGGGCACAAGTGAGCAACTCATACCCCAAAACAGGAGCACAGGGAGCATAGAATAATTCAAAGTACTGACCTGTCCTGCAGACGCTGCAACGCTCTTCTCTACTGCCTGCTCGGACTTTGTTCCCTTGCCGCCGCCGCCCGCGATGCTGCTCAGGAAGTCTCCGAACACGCCGCGCTTGTTCGACGTTGCCCCCTGGAGCCCAGACAGATCGTCCTCGACACCACTGGACGACGCGGCGCCTTTGTTGGTCGGAGCAGCAGCACCGTCCATGAAGTTGGCAATCATGGCTGAGGCATCAACAGGGCCATTGCCTTCAGTTCGTCCTAGAGCGCTGGCTTTGTTGGTGCCTAGCTCCCGGTCGCGAATAATGCTAGTGTCAGCTTGGGAACCGCAGCCATTGCTGCTGCAATCACGCGGAGTTCCATCGGCAACTTGAGGAGAGATGTCAGCAGGCACAAGTCTAACATCCCGACTAGCTTGATAAGAATATCCTTACCGCTAAGGCCAGGCATGGTGACTCCGTTCGCCCCCTGAATGGAGGTAACTAAACCGTGGCCGGATACCATGGCAAGAAAGCCGGAGGTCGCGATGACGGACGGATAATGCATTTTAGCAACTATGGAAGGGGTTTAAAGTAATAGTAACAAATTATATCGCGGACTGATGGGGAAATAGCCACCAGGGCTATCAATACTAAGGACTGACGAAAGTGGAAGTGGAAGAAAGAGGAATTAGGGACTGTTTCGCAAAACCAGGCGAAGCAATAAGATGAGCTTGAAGATGAGGATGAGAACGAAAAAGAAACTTCCCCTCTTTCAACGACAAGGCAAGCCTTATATGTTCTCGAGCCAAAAGTCCGGATTGAAGCTACTCTTCTCATTCTATTAGTTATCGTAATATCACCAAAATTCGTGGCTATGTTCATTGTTTAGCGCTAACGTGCCACACTATTCACTTCGTCTGATGTTGCGAAACAGAAGATGTGATAATCGGCGAGCGAATCGCATTCGATCGACAATGTTGGCTCGGATAGGGGTAACCCCAGACTCGGTTGAAGTCCCTCTGCCCACTATTATCCCGTCTATCAAAATGATCGCCAAGGTTGACTCTGAGTGTCTCCGTGAATCCCGGTCACCGGAGCATGGAGAGGCGGGTTGTTTCAGGAGGGAACCCCCAATCAGCTCTCCTACGTAGCTACCCGTTCTCAAAAGCCTAGGAGATTTATGTAGCCAATCGCACAAGCTAGGAGATCATTATCTAATTACCGTTGAGTAGGATTGAAACCGAAGGAGTATCTAGTTAGACAAAACATCGCAGCATTGGAGGATGCATTCGACTACCAGTCTTTCTTAGCGGTCGTCCTCCCACCCTTCGGTAGCCGTGGGTTTCGAATAGTTGAGTAAATATACCCCCGGTACCGGTATATCTAGAAGAAGAAACTTTTGCGAAAACGCATCAAGTCGATGCATGCATGCAACCACGGCACGGGTACATACACCCCCGAAACCTGAGTATGACCGAACGGACGAATCAGTGTTGCAATCATATTTGCCGTCGTGTTTCACGAATCATCGCTGAACCCTGTCAATAGCACGATGTAGTAAAAGCCCATTCGTGTTTCGCCTCAAAACAATCCGATGTTTTCCTTTCTTTACTTTACATATAGCGAAGGCAGTTGAGCCAAGTCAAGTAAACCCAAGCGCTTATTTGAATCCCGACTCAATGCTCCAATGAGAGTACATCATCGCTTGTAAGTTGTCCCGCCATGCAATGTGCACACTAAAATATGACCATCCAACTTAAGACCTTCAATCGTCGTATTCAGCGCCCACTGTATCTCGCATGTCTGCCACCCAAGCCTCGTATTCCTCGTTCTCCTCCGTATCGGGAAAATGCACTACCGAATGAGCAAGCTCTATCAGCGTCATCCACTCTCTACTCTTCATTTCACCAGGAAGTCAAGAGACGAAACTAACCCTCTCGTGCCGCCTGTCGCGGGTCCAACCCCCGCCTCATCCGGATCTCTCTCTCGCGCTTCTCCTCTCTCCTGACCATGTCGTCGTTGGCCCTGTCCTCGGCCCACATCCTCTGGAACGTGGACTGGTAGCCGTTGAGCGTGACGAGCTGCGTGCGCACCTTGACGAGCATGTTCAGGATGAACATGCCAAGTATGACGACGACGGCCCACGACGTCCACCAGAAGACCTCCCTGGTGTTGCGCTCGATGGCGTGGAGCTTTTCCGTGAGCAGATTCGCATGCTTGAGTTAGTCAAAAAAAAAGAATTCTCGTCATTATTGATTGATTGCGTAGGTAGGGGGGGGGGGGGGGGGGGGGGGCGCCCCCCCCCCCCCCCCAACCCCACACACAAATAAAAAAAAAAAAGTCGACG